>CM076467.1:816218-1173718 GCA_038419695.1 Scomberomorus guttatus | reverse complement strand
CTCGACTCTGATTGGCTGCTGTCTGTTCACCATTCTAAATTAATGTGCTGACTAAAATGAGTAATCATAGCAACAGGGTTAGCTAATATCTAATTACAACAATGAGTGACTTCAACATTTCTTTTAACCTGTTTGGAGAATATGACAATTTTGGTGACTGGGATGCAGCTGAAAAAAGAGAAATTGAAATGGGAGAAATGGCACAAGGAGTTAACACCGGGAGAATTAAATCAAATAGAAGATGAAAAGGATGAGATCAACACAAAAAAAACAATGAAATGGGCAGTTAATACACAGAGACTTCCTTACACAAAAACGAATGGACTCTAACTTTGAAAACTACACTGCCGATGCTCTGAATGAGACCCTGTGGGGATTTTATGCCGCTATCCAGTCGACCAAGGCAGGGGGCAAGCACAGCGTTGCCAATCTAAGGAGTCTGACTCATTTAACTGAATTCAATGTCATGACTGACACGAGATTCAAGACCATGCAGTGTTTAAAGCCATACTTAAACATTACAGGAAAAGCAGTAAAGATACCAGCCTCCACCATCCCCATATCTCTGAGTCAGACCTTGAACTTAGAAATTCCATTGCATTTTCCCCTGATACACCCCTCGGCCTGGTCAGAAAAGTCTGGTTCGACATCCAACTATGTTTGGCTTGATGTGACAGGGAGGGCAACCGGGAGCTATCCATGGCATCTTTCATCCTCCAGAAAGATGAAGATGGGGCAAATATATCAGCCCGGCACACAATCCACAAACTAAGAATCATAGAGACCCAAATAACCCAGACAAGGAAAACCTAAGAGGTTTTATGTTTGCCAGTCCCGAGTATCCGCTGCATCCGGTCACAAGTTTCAAGTTATATATTTCCAAACATCCATCAGATGCCAAATCTTTCTACCGCCACCCAAAACTTGCCGTGACCTCCAATATGTGGTACAGCCGGAAGCCGATGGGTGTCCACTACCTCGGGAACTGATGAAAAAGATCGGCAAAGAGATGATTATACTTAATGTCAATTGGCTAATAAAGACATGACAGTCTAATAATTTTGTATGAGACTAAATAATATTTTCTCCCTCCATCCCCAAAATATAATAAATATCCTTATTATTCTACCTTTTAGGTGGTTCTTTCACAGGCCTACAGAAACCACAGTCTGCGAAGCACCACTGTAGGTCGGCTCTCAAACACCGGCCTAGAGAGTCATCAGATAATGTCTGTGACAGGCCATCAATGCGAGGGCAGCCTGCGGGCTTACTGGGCTCTGTCAGTGCGGGAGAGACAGGAATGGAGCCACGTCTTGTCTTCTTCCAGTGTCCTGACAAGCAGTGCCCATCATGGCCAGTCCCCAGCTGTCAAACACTCTCTTTCAAAGGCCGCTATGCTGGACTTGCCTATATCACTATTAAATTTCACAATAAATGGAATCGTTAAATTTAATTTTAAAGGTCCAGTGTGTAGAATCTAGTGGGATCTAACGGAACAGACTTGGCAAAAATTGAATATTCATAAGCATGTTTTCGTTACTTTAGAATGAGCCCTTTATATCTACATAGGGATACATTGTAATACCTTTAAGTCCAAAAATGCCCCCCAAAAAATCTTGTTTAATTCTTATAAAGAAAGAAAATCAGAATCGGCAAACATCGGAATCGGTAGGTCAGACTTTTAAAAAATTGGAGATCAGAATCGACCAAGGGTCTTGTGATGTCTTGTCAAAAATTTTAGATTTTGATTGCAAAACACATGAAAATATAAATTAATGGTCTTAGTTTTTTTTCTTTGGTAAGTGACCATGGTATGGTCCATAATCAGGAATTAATGTTCCAGTTCTGGCCTCCACGTTGTCCATTAATTCCTAATAATGGACACCTCGTCGGGCATTATCCCTTACATATGAATAGATTCTGGAATTTTTAATGTGGGAGAAGATGTCATTTTAAGGATTTTAATGAGATAATTTAACTTTTGTTGTGGAAAAACCATATCAGATACAAATTATTAAAGTATAAAGTAGAACAATTTTACATACATCTTAAAACATGTCTGAGGGGATCCTTAATTTAATAAATATTCTCTTTCAAGACAACATTAGCATTTTTGGGCAGCAGAAGGGACTGTGTGTTATCTTACTGTTATACACACAACTCAAAGTTTTTTGCTATAGTTTCACATTAAAATGAGGACTTATGCTTTGACATTTAAGTGAACCCTGGTCAGTTCACTACATGTCATGAGTCATACCAACTTACTGTACGTTAAGTCAAATTTAGTTTACAGTTACAAATTTTCATTTTTTTGTTTTTGCTTGTGTTGCCAGATGAGTAGTTGGTAAATGAAAGAGCTGCTCTTCTCTGTGTGAAGGTGTGCTCATCAGTAAGTTGGCTCTGGGTAAACTTTGGTTGCAGTGAAAACAGTCAGACTCTCAGTATTGTGACGTTATGTCAGGCAGCTCCAGTTAATACGTCACTGATCTCCAGACTCGGTTCATCAGTTCCTGACAACTCTAAACGGGAGTCCATGTCCCGGTATGATGACATCAGCAGTCAACAGCGCCCCCTGGCGGCTGACCTCCTGCACTGCAGTGCTCATACTCAGGTCCCGCCAGCTCTCCTCATCTGAGCAGCACTCAAATAAGTCCCCTGCAACAAGCACAGTGCCCGCTGTAGTTCCCCTCACCTGGACACTGACGTCTTGTGCTGTGTGGCCAGGACTGGGAACTACAGACACCTGTGGGAGAGAGGAGACTGTGTTTACCAGCAGAACACATGAAGCTACTGAGCCCTGTCACAGTCTTTCTTTTTCTACGTTCTCACAATTACTGTAATTTAACATTGTTATTTATGTTATATATATATTAGTGTTATATAACCTCAATACTACTAATACTACTACCAGTAGTAGTAGAACAATTGTTATTATACTAGCAATAACAGTATGAGTATGCATGTAACACATTCTGAAAAGATGTTACACTGCTTTGTAATTTAAAAAAATACACCACTGAACAGAAAGAATACAATATCTATGTAACTAGAACAAACTAATACTCTCCAATTATTAGATTGTGCTCAAAATGGTGGTCAAATAAACACTTACACAGTGAAACTGATTTCAGGCAGAGCAAAAGAAATCACTTTTTGGCAAACAGGAATCAGTATTT
The DNA here is from genome assembly GCA_038419695.1 of Scomberomorus guttatus. Taxonomy (NCBI): domain Eukaryota; kingdom Metazoa; phylum Chordata; class Actinopteri; order Scombriformes; family Scombridae; genus Scomberomorus; species Scomberomorus guttatus. The sequence goes on along the minus strand of CM076467.1, from coordinate 1,170,542 downwards.
CTCATGGTATACAGTAGTTTTAGCTGGTAAAAGGGGTAAAATGTTCGATAATGTAGAACAAAGACCCCCCATGAGTGAAATAAAGTTGATCTGGGTCAAAAAAAAAAAAAAAACTTCAGTGACAAGGTACAGTAGAGCAATCAATTTTTGGCAAGGAGGAAACTGCATTTCACTGCATGTACTGCATCCTTAGAGGTATTTAAACTAGCAAAAGGGACTACATAGTTTATTTTATACAGCATCAAGCAGGAAAACATACACTGTCTCATTAGAATAATTTCAACTTGCAAAAGGGATCAATTTCTATAATCTACATGCTGTAGCTGTTTCTATGGTGAAAAACTTAAAAAGCTCTGATGCTATCGTATTATTACAATGATGCAGATTATTTTGATATTACCATTATTTGCATGTTTCACAAAAGCTGCCAAAGACAAATTGCAGTGCTTATTGGAAGTTAAATAATTCACATCTCCAACATGATAAGGTTAAAGTAGATATTGCTAAACTGATTACCCATTTCTGGTACAAAGCTAAATTAGAAAAATCTTTTTATTTTTATTGGGAGTTATGCAATGTTGAGGTAAGTCAATCATTGAAGAAATATGGCAGCGCTTTAGCCAAAACACAGAGAAAGGAGGACAATGTTATCTCTAGTATAATGTCCATATGCAAAAACCTGGAAGGTGATCTGAAAACAAAAAGATGCAATTATTAAGAGTGCAAAACAAATTAAATAAAATGCATGAGAATAAAGCAAAAGGAGCCTTCATAAGATCCAGAAAACAATGGATTGAAAAAGGTGAGCAAAACTCCAATTATTTCTTTAGGTTAGAGAAATATCATGGTAAAAATAACTTCATTCAGCAACTTGATATGAATGGTTTTACAACTGATGAACAGAGTAAAGTATACAAATATTGCTCAGATTTTATGGTCCTTCAGATAAATCCAATAGTTGCCAAAAGGAAACAGACAGGTTTTCAGTTAGCCTCAGGAATCTAAACCAAATTAACCCAGTGATAAGGAATATTGTGATAAGCATATCTCCATGGAGGAAATGATCTATGCAATTTTGCATCTTAAAACTAATAAATCACCCAGAGTTGATGGCCTCTCGGCCAAGTTCTTTCATTAGACAGCTTGCTCCTTTTCTGTTAGGGGATTTTATAAAAGGAATTACGAAAGAAATCCATCCCCCTACTCTTATGCAAGGATTGATCTGCTTAATCCAATAAAAAAAAAAAATTTAGTAGTGACTATAAAATATTGAATATTATTTTTAATAATTGTCAAAGGGCTTAAAAATGTGCTGGATCCAATTTTTGATGAAATCCAATCAGGCTTCATGAGAAAAAGACATATTTCTAATAATGGATCTTAGATTGGTCTTAGATTTAACTGACTATTCATTTCTGTGTCCTGATGATGATAGTTTAAATATTCATTCTTGCCTTTGATGCCATAGAACACAGCTTTTTTTTCTTCTATGAAACTAGGATTTGGTGACTTCTTTTGTAAAACAATTAAGACAATGTATGCAAACAGTAATAGTTCTATTAGGTTAAAAGGAGGCACTTCTGCGAGATTTAACTTAGGTTGAGGCATTAGACGAGGTTGCCCTGTCTCGCCATATTTATTTCTTCTATGTGCACAATTCCTTACTATGCATGTTAAAAACAGAGAAATTAAAGGGAGAAATCACCTAACTTATTGAAGACTCTGCCTTATTTTTAAAAAATGCAATGCAAGTGCCTATTGCAATCAATGTAACTGAACCATTTTCTTTACCCTCTGGTCTGTGTTAGAATCTAAAAAAAGTATGAACTGTCACCCCAAAAAACTGTGAATTATCCTGTGTCTCTGGCATACCAGTCAATGATAAAGTTTAGGGATTACTATTGTAAAGAGAATGAATGAACAGTGCTCTGCAAACTTCAATTCAATATGTAAAGAGGCTAAAAAAAACATAAAATAAATACTAATAATACCTTTAAAGTTTCTAAAAAGCCTACCTACCTCTATTTGGAATTTTGTGCCAAATTAATTTTTTTCAAACTATGAAAGAAGAAGAAGATAGAAGAATATCCCAAAAGCTGTTGTCTACTGGAATAGTTTCTTCAGTCATAGTAGGCTGATCCACAAATCTAAATACACAAATTGATGAAATCAATGAATCAAACCTACATTAACAGAATCATCTCTTCAAATAATAAGAAATCTAATTTCCCTTTCCCTTCATCTCGTCCTCTAGTCCTCAATGGGAGGGATGCGCAATTAAAGGACGGGTTCACAATTTTTCCACTGTGTCTTAAAACAATAGTCAGGAGTTACATATGAACAGTGAAAGAGGTTTTCCTCGCTGTAATCATTCCTCCTGTTCATACTGGATCCCCTTCAAATGTGCTTTCAATGTAAGTGAAGGGGGCCAAAATCTACAGTGTGTCCACAGTCATTTTGTGCAAAAATACATTTAAAAGTTGATCTGAAGCTTATATGAGGCTTCAGCAGTCTGAGTTACTCATATCAAGTGGATATCTGCCACATTTACAGTCTTTTTAGCACCAAATTCCCTCGAACAGTGTTTCCCTGTTGAACTGCAGTGGAAGTATAGTAACAAAAAGAGGAACTTTGGCACTAAAGAGACTAAAACATTTAAAGATATCTACTTGATTTGACTCATTTGGATGGCTGAAGCTTCATATTAGCTTCAAACAAACTTTTAAATATATTTTAGGACTGTGGATTTTGGCCCCCATCAGCCTACATTGTAAGTGCATTATGAAGGGATCTTCTGATGGTCAGTATGAACAGGAGGAATGGTTATGATGAAAGACCTGTTTCAGTGTTCATTTGGGCACTAGATTACTGTTTTAAGACAGACTTGAAAAATTGTGAACCCATCCTTTAAGAGAACTGAGATGTGACTCCAAGGCTTGTATGAAGAGATCTGATAACACAACACCTTTTAGGTGCATTTGCCGTTTTGCAAACTGGAACACACCTTTCCTTTAAAGCCCCAGTGTTTGCTGTGAGGACTCAGAAATATTAAATCACAAGATATACTTACATGCTCATCCACGCAGTATGCCTGTCCCTCTGCAAGCTTGTTAGGACGGTATGTGTCCCCTTCACTGATATCATATCCTACAATTATCACCGCGGATGGAAAAAGACTCAGATTCCCGATGTGGTCTGAATGTCCGTGAGTCCCCACAACCAAGTTAATGTCTCCCGGTACGAGACCCCTCTCCTTCAGTGTGATTAGAAGAAAGTCCCGGTCCCACGGGCCGCCGGTGTCCACCAAAATAATTTTAGGTCCCGTGATGAGGGTGATCGTCCCGTCGGCTCTAAACGTGCCGTCGGTCTGAGGGAGACTGTATCCGACTTTGAGGACGGACACGGAGTACGGCTGACCGGAGAAGTCCAGCTGGGACTCAGACAGAGGGACTCTCTGAAACTGACCAGACAGATCTTTACTGTCTGTCCCCATCATGACGACACACTTCACAGAACTGCATGAAGAGGTGAATGCGGAAAAATGTGACTGGCTAAGGCAGAATCTCACTTTCTTCAGATATATGCGGAAAAGAGGATCTAGGTCCAGGATTGCCAACTCTCATGCTTCTGGCATGTGACACACGTTTCCACCTTCGGTCTCACGCTGTCATGCTCATAGACATACGTAAACGCCGCTATCAGTACCCGATGTCACTGTCCATGGACACTACACAATCCGAGTCGATATGAGTCGCGTATGCGTTAGGGGGTTCGCCATCTTGGACAGCTAGGTACGGCAACGCCACTTGGACAAACCACATTAAAATTGAGTTTAACAGAAAAAAGAATGAAGACTCTTTATGGTTTCATAAACCAAAATGTTTATTCCAGAAAATTGGAGGATTGGAATTTTTGTTGAGATGCGATTTTGAGATTTCTAAACTGCCTATCAAGCTGTCAGATTTCCACAAACAGATATTGCATTACTTGAAAATTATATTTACTCATAATTTCACACCGCATGGCTCCACCTTGTGGAATAATAGAACCATTACAATTAACAGGAAGACCATATTTAATTAAGTGTTGCTCAAATACCTTAAGTTTACATTTTGTTATATTGTCAACCCGCCAAGTATTTATTCTGAAATATTAATTATAGCTTTATTTGACATGTGTGGACAAGATTTTAAAGCCTGATATGGATTCATTGTAAATATTCCACTGCCATATCCCTCTGAGTTGACAGTGAGATCACTATTTACCCTTTGTATAAAGTGTGTGTATGTGTGTAAAACTACTTTGACTTATGTTATTCATGCAACACCTAAACACGCTTTTTTTCTTTGTTTTTCACTGAGGCACTCACGTGAAGGGAGCGTGCGCAACTCATGCGACATTTGCATATGAAATAAGCGCTCCTCCCCATGCTCTCTCCATCTGCCCATTCCAACGCACTCGCTTTTTTTTTTTTTTTTTTTTTTTTTTTTTTTTTTTTTTTTAAACAGAGGCACTCACGTAAAGGGAGCGTGCACAATTTATGCACTTATGCACAACTCCTCCCCATGCTCTCTCTCCTTCAACCATAGGTGTGAACTCAGGGAGAGAGAGAAAAAAAGAACGGCTCCCAACCAAACGCGACTCGGTTGCCACCGGTCATGTTAATGAGCCGGTCAAAGATTCGGTTCGTTCGTGAACGTCACAACTCTAATTTAAATGTTTTTTCTCTCTTTCTTTCTATTGATTATGTTATAAAATGCATGTGAGTATGTATATATACACTAACCATATTTATAACAGAGTATACAGTATGTGTGTGTATATATGTATATTTTCTGGCTTGTATTTACTGTTTGTATGCAAGCTATTGTACCCTTCTCAAGTTTGTAAATTGAAAAATTGTTCAATTAAAAAAAGTTTTGTTGTTGACTTAACGACTGAATTCACAGAGCAGCTGCCAGTGTTTTCTGCTCAGTACATAAACACATTTTACTGTTTGTTTTACCGACTGGAGCTGTTAGTCTGCTGCTAGTTTATCCACTAATCTGCTGCCTGTTTCTGATTAAACTGTAAAGACAGAAATGCTGTGTAAAGGTGTAAAGAAACAGCCAATGTGACATTATTCCATCTGTCACAACATCTAATAGTTACATGTTTAAAAGACATTATGACTGTACGAATATAAAATGGCGCATGCTCGACTCACATCCATGGTGTAAACTCAATCATGATATGTGGTTTGTCCAAGTGGTGTTACCAGACCTAGCTGTCCAAGATGGCGGACCTGCTCATGCATGCGTGACTCACATCGATGGTTGACTCAGATCGTGTAGTGACAGTTACTACAGTCTCTGAGTCAAATGGGGATCTGAGTTGCGCATGCATATGTTTGAAAGTAGGGTCATTTTTTTAAATATACATAATTGGTTTGGACAGGAACTTCTGTAAGCTGCTCTTTTCAATGGCATGTCTGAAAAATGGTTCATCTCCACTTGTACAAAAGGATCACAATGCAAAGAGTGTACTGATGTGGTCTATACCTAGGAAATGTATTTTTGTATTTTTGAAAGATTTTTTTTAAAAAACCTTTTGGAAGATCTCCTTCTTTCATCTTGCAACAGCTGGTGGATGATGGCAACCGTTGCCGTTCCCAACCATTCACTGTATATAAAGATTTATTATAAGTATATAAATATTTATATACAGTCAATGATCCGACAAATGCGGATCAGAAACCACGGTGATGAAAAGTTATGACAGTTCCCGTTTCTGCCAAAGAGAGTGAAGTTCGTCCCAAAGCTTGCCGCTGTATTTATACCCTTCACCTTAATGAAGGGAACTTCATTTAGCTGTGAGTGTAACTACAAACAGAGTGCACTCTGTGACGAAGTGGGAGTGGGGAGGGTCAGCTTTGGAAAAGGCCCTTCATCACTACAGGTATATAAGTTATTACATGAAAATGTTTGGTTCATGTAATTCACTCAGTAACCTTCTCCATTTCATTTCAAAAGATCACATCATACTGTGTGTGTGTTTGTCTGTGTGTGCGCATGTTTTTTTATCTCAATATTGGGGGGGGGGGGGGGGTGTAGGCAATAGCTTATATTTTTTCTGAATTTTTTCTTTAACACTACTTTTATAACTTTCAGGGCCAAAGAATTACATCTTGAACATCAAGCAAACAGTTTTACCATAATAAATTAATTAAAATCAATTATAGGATCTAAGTATAAAAGAAAAATGTCCTAGTGTTTTATCAAATTAAAGTCAAAGATGGAAGAAACAAAAGAGCTCAGACAAACACATTCAAGTACTTTACTGAATGAGTAGTTTTGCATTTTGCCAAATAATTTGAAAATGAACCAAACTTTTTTATGTAACTCATATTCTATATAAAAAAAAAAAATGCGTGTAAAATCCATGGTTGACACTCAGATCGTGTAGTGACAGACTCAAATCCTGTAGTGACAACATGTGGTTCATCCAAGTGGTGTTGCTTTACCTAGCTGTCCAAGATGGCAGATCCGCTCGTGCATGCACGACTCGAATCCTTGGTTGACTCATATCCTGTAGTGACACGCAATCCATACCGGTGTAGGTACCAGATCTGCTCAGCCTGCCAGATCAGCTCGGGGTCCTACCTGTGTGTTCTGCAGAGTAGTGATGACATACTTCATTGTGGTCTTTTGCTTGTTTGTTTTGGACAATGTACCTGTTTTTTTCGGGTTCTAGCATACATGCTACAGCTAAGTGGTGCGCTGCCAAAACGTTCCGGGTGGAATTTGCTCTTGTGACAACCCTCTTTCTGCCCTTTTGCTTATGAAGTTGCTTTGGCTTCCTGGCTCAGGAGCCAGTGGGCGGAGTTGGAAAGGACATCAGGAAACTACCTGCACCTGGGTAGTTTAGGCCTCAGCCTATTTTTTGAATGGGTTGTACATGGAATTTGTTGTTGCACTTTTTAAAAATAAATAATGGAGCAGCCCATGTTCCAGACTGCAGAAGTACATTTATGCCCAGAAAAGAATTAATTAAAGAAATTAAAAAATTAAAAAATAATCTTATGTACAGATGGGTCACTGTCTACATTAAATATATTAAACATATTAAAAATCTACATTAAAAATATCTATCTGTATCTACAGTGCATTCATAAGTATTCAGAACAATTCACTTTTTTCACATTTTATGTTGCAGCATCATTTAAATTCATTTTTTCCCTCATTAATCTACACTCAATACCCCATAATGATAAAGCAAAAACAATTTTTTTGCAAATTAATTAAAAAAGAAAAACTGAAATATCTCATTGACATAAGTATTCATACCCTTTGTCTCAAGTAGAAAAGGCAAGGAAGCTGCTATGTATAGGAAAAGTTAAAGTTACAAAGACAGTGAAAGTTGGAGAGCAGAAATCCAATGGATGCAAGGGGGTGATATCAAGGGTTCCCCTTAGTGTCAGTATGAAGGAGCTAGTTGAGCATATGAAAGTGTATAACAATACAGTCAAAGATGCTAAAAGAATGACAATAGGAGCTGAGAAAAAGGAGACAGAAACGGTGCTGGTTGAATTTGATGATATTCCTAAAGAACTGTTCTTTGGATTTATTAGAAGTCGAAATCAATTAGGTGTTTCAAGTGCCAGGAGTTTGGGCAACAAGATATGCAAGGGTAAGAGAATATGTGCTAGGTGTGGTGAATGCGATGCGCAGAGTCGGTACAAAGCCAAGATGTTGCAACTGTGGAGGAGAACACAGTGTTGCATACTGGGGATGTGAAGCAATGAAGCGAGAGCCTGCAGTACAGCAGATAAGAGTAAAAGAGAAAGTCTCTTATGCAGAGGCAGTGAAGATGGCTGGACAAGCGAAACAGGCAGACAAGCAGGGGTGTGGGAAAGAACAAACAATGACAAGTATGGTACAAGAGGTTGAAATGAAGATATCGGCAGAGAAAAGGAGACTAGTGATGTTCATAGCAGAAGTGATAAATGCAACTACAGAAGTAAAGTCAAAAACAGAAAGAATCCAGATTATAGTGAAGGCAGCCGTTCATCACCTGGATTTGAGAGGTGTTCGATGGGAGGAAAACAGGGATGAGTTAAGTAAGTGAAGTCAGGCAAGTCAAGAAGCACAATGCATAAGGTAATATTAATTGCACTGTTAATCCTCCAGTGGAATGCAAGAAGTTTGATTGCCAATGGGTAGGAATTCAAACAGTTTATCTACAGTCAGAAAGAAAAACCAGACTTCATGTGTATCCAGGAATGATGTTAAAACCACAGCTAGATTTCATAATAAAAGGGCATGTATGTGGCAATTAGTCAGGACAGGAGAGATGGGGCAGGAGGGGGTTGTGTCACCTTTGTGAAGGAGGGCATCCAGTATAGAACAATTGATTTGAACTAATCTGGAATGTGTGATTAGTGAGGTGTGGGTAGAAGGGAAGAACTTGGTGGTTATTAATTTTTACAATCCTTGTAGAAAATTAGAACTCAGTAGACTTGAGAAAATAGAATGGGTAAATAGAGGAAAAACAGTGTGGTGTGGTGACTTTAATGCACACAATACGACATGGGGGAGTGACAAAACTGATTACAATGGCCAGATAGTTGAAGAGCTGACTGGTTTGACTGAACAACTGGCTTGCATTAATGATGGTAGAAATAAAAGGATAGATGTGAACAGTGGCAAGGAATCGGTGTTTGATCTGACATTAGTAAGTAATACATAGCGCCATAGTGTGACTGGCATGTGCATCAGAAGGGAACCATGGGAAGTGATCATTATCCAATATACAATATATATAAATATTGCAACGGTAAAAGCCACAGAGAGCATAGGTGGGAAATGGATTTCTGGAAAAGCAAATTGGAGAAGTTTCATGAGGGAAAGTGATAAACAGTGTGTAATGGCAGCTGCAATAAGTTCTATTCCTAAAAGTACAGGCAGGTTGAAGAAGAAATTAGTACCATGGTGGGATGAAGAGTGTAAACAAGCAGTTAAGAGGAGGAACAAAGCATTTAAATTGGTCAAAAGGTCCCATAACTATCAGCATTTGGTTCAGTACAAAGTACAAAGTACAGTCTGGGGTATGATAAGGAAAATGGGAGGAGATAAGAGGGAGTGGAATTACCCTGTTCTGAACTCTGGAAGTGAGGTGACAATAACCAATAAAGAAAAGGCTGAGTTAATGGTAAATAAGTTTGTTGTGGTACACAGTTCCAATAATCTGACTGAGGAAGGAAAGCGAGGCAGGGAAAAAAACTGAAGCTGAGAATATAGATGTACTAAGGAGAAAGAACGGCAGTGAGAATGAACTAAATGTACCATTTACTGTGGGAGAGTTGAAGAGGGCACTAGATAAATCAGGAATGAGTGCACCGGGAAAAGATGGCATATGTAGCATAATGATTAAACATCTAAGTGAAGGGGGATTGAGTAAAGTTTTGATATTTAACAAAGTTTGGGAGGAAGGGCGCGTTCCTATGAGATGGAAGGAGCTGTCATAATCCCAATCAGAAAACCTGGAAAAGAGCCGAGTAAGCCAGAAAACTGCAGACCCATTGCCTTAACTTCAATTCAATTCAATTCAATTTTATTTATATTGCGCCAAATCACACCAAACGCTATCTCAGGGCACTTTACACATAGAGAGACCGTACTCATTTATTTACAGAGACCCAACAATTCCCCCCATGAGCAAGCACTTGGTGACAGCGGCAAGGAAAAACTCCCCTTCAACGGGAAGAAACCTCAAGCAGAACCGGGCTCTAGGTGGGCGGCCATCTGCCTTGACCGGCTGGGTTTACAGAGAAAGAAGGAGGGAGGGGGACGGGGGAAAGGGAGAGGGGGGTGGGATAGAGGAGAGAGACACAGAGAAGCATAATAACAACAACAACAATAACCATAACAACAATAATAGAAGTAGAGCTATGACTTTATAATAATAATAGCAATAATAGCAGTAGCAGAAATGGAAGCAGGACATCCACAGGACCACGCCGCAGTCCCCACGGCCATGGCCCACCATTCAGGCACTGGATCTTCCTGTGAGACGAGAAAGCACAAAGACTCCGGGGAAGAAATCAAGTTAGTAACATGCATTAATGGTACATGAAAGCATACAAATGGAGGGGAGGAGGAGAAGAGAGGAGCTCAGTGCATCATGGGAAGTCCCCCGGCAGTCTAGTCCTATAGCATAACTTGGGGCTGGTCCAAGGCGAGCCTGGCCGGCCCTAACTATAAGCTTTTTCAAAAAGGAAAGCCTACTCTTAAATGTAGAGAGGGTGTCTGCCCCCCGGACTGAATCTGGGAGATGGTTCCACAGGAGAGGAGCCTGATAGCTGAAGGCTCTGCCTCCCATTCTACTTTTAGATATTCTAGGAACCACAGGTAAGCCTGCATTCAGGGGCAGTGTTCTAGTGGGGTAATAGGGTACTATGAGCTCTTTAAGATATAATGGTGCCTGACCATTAAGAGCTTTGTAAGTAAGGAGAAGTATTTTAAATTCTATTCTGCATTTAACAGGGAGCCAATGTAGCAAAGCTAAAATAGGAGAAATATGATCTCTTTTCCTAGTTTTTGTCAGTACACATGCAGCTGCCTTCTGGACCAGCTGGAGAGTCTTTAGAGACTTGTTAGGGCAGCCTGACAATAAAGAATTACAATAATCCAACCTAGAAGTAACAAATGCATGGACTAGTTTTTCTGCATCTTTTTGAGGCAGGATGTGCCTGATTTTTGCTATATTACGTAGGTGAAAAAAGGCAGTCCTTGAAATTTGTTTTATGTGGGAGTTAAAGGACATATCCTGATTTCAAGATGTATAATAACCAGAATGTATCATAAAATTACCTTTTACTGCTTGCTTTACAAAGTAATTCACTTTTTTTACAGTGTTATCCTTAAAGTTTCAGAATTAATAAATCAATAAACAACTATATCAAATTATAATGTGGGTCTGAAGCTGATCAACCCAATAAGAGCTCAAACTGAATACTTTACTAAAATGCCTTTATTTTTTCTCATTCAGATTACGTCAACAGACATCAATGGAAGCAAAAACAGTTTTGTAAATTGGATCAGTACAATGTCTTGCATGTTGCATTATAGCAAAAGGGGAACTATGGCCAAATTAGGAATTCATACGTGTTAGTCCTATGGTCTAAGATGGTTCAAATATTTTAGTGAACTTGAACAAATCTCTTCCAAATCTAAAAATTATTTTGCTAGTTCAAATTTGTGATGTCATCTGATATAATATCTGGAGTTTTTCCAAAAAGAATGAATTGAGAAAGATGTTACAGATGTTACAGATGACACTCAGAACATCCAGGGGGATGTTCTGAGTATACAGGTACATTTTCTGTTTCAGAAATGAAAGGCTACAATAGAATAAATCTCATTTGGGTATCAAAAAATATCTACAAAATTAGTTTTACAATTATTGTCTATGAAGCACCTCCAGACTTTATGCCTAATGACATCACAAATTTGACTCTTACTTCTTTGGTTGTGGCTTTGGGAATGAGTAGTTCATGTTAACAAATATCAGGTGGGAGTAAGTTACATATGTGCAAGTCACAAGCAAGTCTCAACTCTTAACCTTAAAGGCTCAAGCAAGTTAAGTCACTGTGTTTAGACTCAAGCAAGCCAACTGCCAAACCAGCAAGCAAGACAAGTCAAGTAAGTCACAAGTCAAGTCACCATTATTATTAAATGAACTAAATGGTAAATGGACTGTACTTGTATAGCGCCTTTCTAGTCATCCGACTACTCAAAGCGCTTTTAACACTACGAGTCAATTCACCCATTCACACACATTCATATGCTGAATGGGTACAGGCGCTACCATACAAGGTCCCAACCTGCCCATCAGAGTGAAGCTAACCATTCACACACACTCATACACTGATAGCCATCAGGAGCAATTTGGGGTTCAGTATCTTGCCCAAGGATACTTCGACATGCAGACTAGAGGAGTCAGGAATCGAACTGCCAATCTTCCGATTAGTAGACGACCCGCTCTACCTCCTGAGCCACAGCCGCCCAACTACAATTTGGAATATCAACATAACACTAAAGAACATTATGAAGGTAGATTAACTTTCTAAAAAAGTAATCAAAAATAAATAAATAATCTAACATGTTTTCTGTAATCTAACATGTTTTTCTAGGATCCAATGTTCATAATTTTGTATTTTATGCAGTATTGATGTTTGTGGATGTGTTGTACGGCTTCCACCACCAGGTTGTGCCTTTGAGTAAGGTGAGAGTTTTGAATCAGAAGTAGTAAAAGAAGACAAACTTCCTCCAGTTGCAGTAGTTAGCTCAAAGTTAGTGGGTTTTAGCAGCAATGAAAATATTCTGGTAGACTGTAAGCTACATATACTGCTTTGTTGTGGTTGTTAAGTGCATAAAAGTGCAAGTTATACTACAGCCCAGTGTCAGCCGGAGTCTCTGGCTGCAACACATGACTATTTTGGTACATTTACTCACCAACGGAAAATCTACCCGCATTTGCTGTTTGCACAACAAAACAGTATTCTATCTGATGATTACTTTTTTCTGCTGTGGATTGTGTAGACTAATACATCCATTAATTTAGAACACTCAAACTGTAATCCTCATCAAGGAAAAATACCATCTTGTTTGCCTGATCTCGAAGGATTGCATTTGTCACACAGTTGATTAGAGAGAGGGAGAGACCATTCTGCTGTGGTTGAGTTATACTGACTTTGAACTAGTGAAGGACCGCCAACAGAATGATGAAGCTCTGTCATGAAAAGCTGTCAATTCATAAGCTGTCATGTCTGAATCAGAAACAGTCTGGTAATATTAAGCTCGAGAGAAAATCAGCACAGGTATGGGAAAATGCTTTCAACAAGCTTTCAGCTCAATCCTGTCTTGCATTGTTTTCTAGGTCCTGCTAGACACTGTCTTTAAAGCCTGAGTACACTGCACTAGAAGTCACTCTATCATGTCTCAAAACGGTAACTGTTCATGCTCAATATCTACAATAATGCAAATAGGCAATTCAGCTAAATAAAAACTGTCAAGTCTTTTCAAGTCATCTGCCTCAAGTCAAAGTCAAGTCAAGTCTTATCAGTGTTGGTTGCGACTTGCGTCAAGTCATGTGACTTGAGTCCCGCACCTCTACAAATATTGATTGCACTTTCCTTGTCCATGGAAATAGGGGCTAAATCCAAAAACAGGAGCTAAATTCTTTCCAGTAGCAAACAAAGAAGCTAATACATAATCAGTATTAACATACAGATGTGAATCTGCATGGTAAAAAAAGCTTTAAGTTCATATGGCAGATTGAAAGTCACCCACTTCCTTTCGGAATTCCAACGATGGCTATGATCCTCTGCAGTGAGCCTCACCAAGCCTTGTCCTGAGAATACAGAAATAGAACATATGTATCATGCTCTTAAAAGTGCCTGCAACCAACAGGTGGCAACGGTGTTGCCTGTATTGTTTTCAATGTACACATAATGGCAACTTTGCCTCCTGGCTGCTGCTCCAAAGGAGTGCAGTTTGCCGCTTGAACAGAAATTGAGCATGATCAAACTTTGCCTCTTTTAGTGCAGGGACGTTAAGGGTTTTAAAAGGTCTGAAATTAAGGTTGGGGCCAGGTCAAGCTGTTCTTTAAATGTGATCAACAAAATCTTAAAACCATTTGTAAAACTGACTGGTATCCCGTGTAGGGATGCTTAATTTGGAGTGATGTAGTAGTCTCTACATTTGGAACCAGTTAAAACCCTAGGTGCAGTATTTTGCACAAGCTCTAGGAAAGAGAGTGAGTTTTTGACTTGCAATATAATGACTGAATTATACAGAATGTACAGTTTGAAATAAAAAACAACAAAGTACAAATATACATATTACACATAAAAATAACATGATTAAAATCCCTATAATCAATACAGTGAAAATTCTCAAAATTATTGATCATCGAGCCTATCAATAGCATCAATCAGGAAACTGAAATCTTGGTGCAGATGGACAAAATTAGTTTAACATAATTATGTGTGTATGTGTGTATTTCTTTATTTTGAATGTCATTTATTTACATAGCAGTCAAAGTATGTATATCTACGCTTCACTGATACACAGGGCTGAAAAAATAGACTTGAAGCTTAAAAAGAAAGGAGCAGCAAAAAAGCAGGTCTATCTCCCGTGTAGCATATGCACTAGGGCTGTAATTTTTTCCCAAAATAAAGTTTGAACAAATTCAAAGTGTTATGGAATTCGTTCGAATTATATAGAACATTAACATTATGTAATAATCATCATCGCCTAATGTAAAGTTAGGCGATGGTGTGTAGCTGCTGGTGCTCTGATTCTTTAGCCTCACTTGGGTGATAAGCTAACAGGTGACTCCATTCATTATTGTATTAACATTACTGTAAAGTAGTTGCAAACAGCCTTATCTTTATCAATACTTTTGCCATCGATAGAGTAAAATCCAAAATGCTTACACACAGTGCTTTAAGGTGCGTTGGTGTTGAGATGATCCGAGTTTCCTCCATTTTTCATCGCACTCTCTCTATCCAGCCCTATGTCATGCATTAGTTCCAACATGACAGTGCGGTTTAACCATTGATCCAGGCCGGTACAACGTAATAACACCATCCTATGGAATACAAGGCATACTACATGAATCTGGGGCTCTGGAGAGCAGATTACTAAATTGTTAGTGGGGCAAGTGTTATCTGCAGTGCTCCCATTTTGAATTTGATCACATCATTATAGTTCAAACTTTAATATTTCACCACGTTCAAAAGTTTAAAGTTCAATTAAAAAGTGACAGCCCTAATATGTGCCTGGTGGATTGCAGCATTGAATAAAATTAGACTGTCTCTGTCCCGGCACACGCGTACAGGGCTCTAGACTGCGAGTAAAAAGGTTGCATATGCAACAGGCTGGTCTGGCACACATGAGTTTTTACTCCTGTCTTGTCTCGTCCCCTCCTGACCTGTTGAGTCATTCTCCTGTCTTGTTCCAATCATGTGACTGATTCCAAAACTTGCCTTGTCCCGATCCCGGTTAAAATGAAATAAATGACTCCTATTCCGTTGATATGTCTAAATGAACACATATGCAACGCAAGCCATGGCCCCGAACCGCGGGACTTGACACGACAGTCCATTGTAGGCAACTCCCAAAAATTTGAAGCAGCATGACAGTCACAAATACAAAACCTGTAGTAACAGATGCCTGACCCAAAACACTGAGACAAGTGCGACCCAATCTTGTGGTGGTGCCACCTACTGAGAAAGTTGGTTGTGCAACTAGTAGAAAGGTTAGTCTAGAACCCTGCACACACAATTCATGCACATTATAAAAACACATCAAAAACGCTGCCTATGTAGATTCCTGGTAATACTTAGAGGTGCAAAGTATTCTCTGGACCTGAAAATTGTTAAAATTACTTTCCAGGCTTGTGTAAGTGCAACAGAGTGGTCAGGGCTACTGCACAGTGCACACACCTGGTAAACAGATAGTAGGCCTGGGTCATGCAATGTAGCACCCAGCAGCAGTTCCTTGAACTCCACTTGGCTTTCACTTGGCTGATAACACCCTCCTGCAGGGTGGTGAGGCTGGGTATGACCATGGGGATGTTGAGGCCCAGAACCTTGCCATAATCATCCGTATGTGAAGGCTGTGCCTGGGAAAACTATGCTAGCGATGCAAAACAACTCAGGAAGAGGCTGGGGGATGCAAAGTTGAAATCATTATCATAATTAAAATACTTATTTTATCAATAAATTTGCGACACATTGATATACTAACATTACATTAAAACATACATATTTTGAGTTGTTCTATTATGTGTCTGTGTATTTACAACCACAGATTGTTTCAGCTGCTGCCGTCTGGTAAATGGTAATGGTACCGCAGCCTCAAAGCCCAGACCAGCAGGCTCTGAGACCGTTTTCTCCACCAGACAACCAGGCTTATGAACAATGAACACCAATTGCCTGTCTGCACATTACACACACACACACACACACTCACACAGTCACAACCGAGCACACACAAACATGCAAACATCTACATGCACATCTATTAGGGCAAGACCCACACACACAGCACTTTACACACACTACACTATAGATATCACTACCACACTGTAAATCTTACTGCATTGTTTCTTTTCTAAAATACTATATTGCTGTTTCTGTGCTGCTATATTACAATTTTTTTTGTTATTATTCCTATTACCATTGCTATTGTTGCAAAGTCAAGGAACACAGACACCAACACTAACTTAGTTGGTAGGCGGCAGGTTACCAATAAATTATTTAACTTACTTCTAGCAGTAAGTAGGAGCAGCGGGCGGTCCAATGTTTCTTTAATTAATAGTATTAGTAACTTATCAAGCTCACTGGCTAAACTTATTGACACTAGCATACTAGCTGCCATTTAAAGTCTTTGTCAGGTCACAACTTGCCACAGCCTTTTATTTACATGTTTGCAGGACGGAATAGGAGCTTAAATATGTACTGGTCAACTGACAAACATAACTTATATAACATTACTATGACTGATGCACGATTCTGATTCGAGGCTAACGTTAAAAGCGTCATTAGGACTGGCATAACATTACGTTATCTAACGCCACACAGACTTTCTTAATGCATACAAAAGGCAAATGCTAACATTAGCCTTGCTGACTCGACATACATTTCAAAATTGTGACACTTATGCAACACTTTAGTTATGTCAAGTTATAGCTAGTGTTGGATGCTACTATCTTACTTTCCCTTTCTGCTGCCCTTAGTGTTAGCTCAACTCAAGACACGTTCAGTTGATATCTCTCTTTATATGAAAATTCATATAGGAAAAACCAAATTGTTACCTTACCTTTAGTGAAAGCTGTATGTGAATCATCATCCTCGAATCAACAGGCTTGGGAAATGATTTGCGTTCCATTATCTAGAGAAATTGTCTCTCTATAGTCTCTGTGCTTCTGAGACTATAGAAGCACTTTCTATAGTGCTTCTATAGAAGCCAGAGTGTAGATTGCTTTATTCGGATATTGATTGTTTTATACACAATGTTGTCTTCAGATAATCATTAGTTTACACTAGTGTGCTACTACAGCTTTATTATTATGATGATATTAAAAAATATGTGCTTTTGCAATATTGCCCAGAAAATTGCCCAGAGTATCCCTAACCCAAGGATCGCTATAGACAAAGCAATATTATGGCCAACTTCAGATGTTCAACAGTACAGAACAGAAACACCACTGCATTCAGAGGGCCGCACAATGCAGAAGCAAATCCGGAAGCTAGAAACTTTTTGGCATATGTGCCAGCCGAGCATCTTATTTGACTGAATGAGCATCATTTTCGGTACAGTATCCAGCTCTTATAATACATCATGACCGTGGCCCGTGGCATGACCATTGTGAGGACAGTCACATGACTTAAGACTAGGTCACATGATTTTGTATCTACGGAAACGTAGAAGAAAGCAGTTTTTCACGTTATAACAATATACTATTTATCTTGTTATAACGTGAAACTTATAACGTGAAATATTTCACGTTATAACATCGATAACTTATATTGTTATAACATGAAACTCATGTTTGAATGAGAAAACGGTGTGCGGAGAATCGATAAATTGAGGAATATGGCTCATTTACACAAATGGTTTAAAGTTCTACTTCATGCTTGGGTTGAGACATGGCGAGATTCTGCTGTTATTGAGCATGGTGATATTGTGATAAGTATGTGTACACTAAGAAGGATTTTAAAATGCATGGGACTGCACAGAAGGACAAATGAGTCCAATCCTCTGGAGGTAATCATTATCAGCTGACATTGGAGGAGTCACCAGAGTCCCCACACATGCCAAGGAGCGCATAGGTCTCAATCCTTTTAAGAAGCACTTAAGCCAAGGGTGCGCAAATACAGATCTTTCTCCATAGCCTTCATGGCAGGACGAAATCGCCGCAGCATATGTTTTAACCATAGGGTCACATTTCTATCTACTAAGAGCTATAACATGAAACATTTCACGTTATAACAATAAAAGTTTCACGTTATAACGGGAAACGTTTCATATTATATAACATAAATAGTATATTGTTATAACGTGAATAGTTTGTATGTCATGAACGTGAAAATATCTTTTATAACGTGAAAAACATCTTGTTATAACAATACATTTTCCAAGTTACATCGTGCTACTGATCGTTTTCTTTTTCTCATCATGGCACGCTGTCTTACACTCATAACTGCCAGTTATTATTACATAATAGAAATTAAATGTATTTATTTATGCGACATCCATATTTATATACAGTCAATGGTTGTTTCAGTTTTTATGTTTTTACTAAATATTGTGGCAATTGTAGTTGTTGTTTAACTAAATAAAAAAAGAATGGTCATCCTCAAATTATTTTTTATTTTTTAATGGATTTAGTTCATTTTCATATAGTTTGTTTCAGGGTAGTTAATTGGTCATCTTGTGCTGTGGGCAACTGGCTGAAATTCACCATGATCATCCCTCCTGTCCAGGCAAGGCTGGTCCCTGAATAAATACGAGCATACACCAGCCAAAACCACCACTATAGGCTGGTCACCAGCATGACCAGCAAAAATAGCGTAAACCAGCAGGTCACCAGCATACACCAGCAAAAACCCACCAACATAGGCAGTTGTCAACTTTTTCTTTAATGTAATGACACGCTCCGATGCAGTAGGTGGCGGTATGCACCTTTTACGTTTTGCGATCCGCCAATAAACAAAAAAAGAAAAAGATGCAACGTCACATCTGAGCTCCACAATGGCGGAGAAAACTGTGTTGGATAAAGGGCCATCATTTATGGATCCCTTTAAACGGGTGTTGTTGACGTATTTTATGCCAGAATCATGTTATGATGAATTTTTTCTCAATTTCAACTTTTTAGACGGTAAGTGGCTCCCTTTAGTTGGAAAACTAGCAGATAAGTGACCGAAAAGACACTTGGAAGATGTAGGCTATTGCTCAATGTGAAACGTAACTTAGGTTAAATTAATGCTAATGCTGACGCCGATGCTTTTAAATATATTTCACTTTAGGATGGTACTTTGGGCTATGGGGGCATCATGGTGGTCTGTGGGTCTATGAACGGCAAAATATTGATGGTTGCCTAATTCAAAATGTAACCTAGCGTTTTATGTTTTGTTATGTTATTATGAACTTGAATAGAGGAAAAACCATCTGGATTACCATCATTTGAGAGTTACTGAGAAACCCGTTTCCTGCATAACACTTTCACAGTTATTGTCCTCGCCCAATATGTTTATGTGGGAAAGAAGCTGCTGCCTGGATTATGTTCACTGGAAACGTCAATCCAGGAAGTGTCATCCTCATGAAGCAGGGCTCTAACACCGGAGACCAAGGTTCACTGTTGTAGGGAAAGATGGTGATTTTAGTTAGCAGCTACTCCTCAAATTTTGGATCATTCAGGTACACCCAGCAAGGTTTACTTAGAGCACATATAGGCACACACTTACACACCATATATACGCATGATTATAAATACATACACACACGTAGTCAGTTATACATACTCATTTTTTGTGATAAAATTTTTATTGGACTGGAGGTTAAATTGAATATAACAGCAAATCATCAGCCTCTATGTACATCTGTAATACTGGACAAACATTATGCTAACATAAGCATACAAACACAATGCTGTTGTCTATCCATGTACATTATGACATTCATTAACTGCCCAATAAGGGCTCCTTGCTCCTCCAGTCTTAAAAGTATCCCCTCCTCTCTACCACCAGTGTGGGGGAAACATCAGTTATGAGTGTCATAAACTACCACAGAAAAACAATATAAATTATATCTTGATGATGGTGTGACAATTATATGCTGTCACAGACATTATTTCCCAATCTGGCTTATATAGATTAATCTAACTTTCTGCAGTGGTGTTGATTGTATTTCCCTTCTCACCGTTGGTTAATGTGAAGGACCGAAACTACCAAAATCAAAAGTAAATAAATAAATGACTCATTAATAAATAAATTAATATGCCATTAAATTAATCAAAAATAATATTAAAAATAATTATAGGTATTAATTAATTGATAAAATGTGGCATAAATGGATATTTCCGTTGTTTTTTTTATTTTTTAAAAACTTCTGTATTTATTTACCTTAGGTGTTATGTAACTGTGATATAAGGTTTTGGGAGATGCTACAGTAATGAGTGGTAGTGTCTCTGAGGTCCTCTCATATCTAACATTAGCTGCATTTGTTCTATATTGTACAGTTATTAATGATTGACCTTCACCATATTCTCCAGCATAATACTGTATATATGACGTTGCACTATTATGTAAAATAGCAGTTACTCTCAAAAAAGACAGACGCATATTTGCCGTTTCAAGCTTTCTGTGTAACTCTGAAACCATCCTCAGGAGCAGGTAGAGGTGTCAGGAAACAGCTAATAAATACCAGGCGTGCCAGCTGATGGCTCAGCAGCATCTGATGATGTCTCAACACCATATAAACAATTTCAGTTCCTTAGATATTCCACATCTTCTTTTAATAGTGTTGTGTCCAGAAGGAACAAACCATTGCTTTAATGCCAGGCATGTTGGTATACAATTGTATCCTGATGCTTGTTTAGTTTAAGTTGGCTGTTTTTATTTACCTTTGCAAACTGGACTTTTGCCATCAGTCTGATTTTCGGCAAGTGACACGCCTGCTCAGCTAGACTAAGGTCAGGTGAATGACAATGCTAGTCAAGAACATCCCACTGCTGGGTCATAAAAAACTCCCTGGCTGCATTTACTGTATATTTAGGATTGTCCTCCTCCTGCATTGTCCTAAAATTGGCAACTGTAGCCTTTTTTAAAAGGCTACAGTTGCTTCACTGTTCACCCAGTATGGATGTGAACACAAAACTACTTTAAACCATGTCAACACTTTAGTTTCAGTCATTGTTTCCCCCTGACTGTTTCTAGGTTATTCTGGTGCAGTCATAGGGTGAGTTTATGCATCAGCCTACCAATGGAAGTCTCACACCCCTCAAATATAGGGACACATGAAAATTATTATATTTTGAACATTTCTTTACTTTGTAGTCTGCATGCACAAACACATTGTTGGTAATATACACATTTGTGAACACAAAGACCACACTAGATCTTAATAAATCAAAAATGCATGTCAAAACACCATATATGACTGAAGAGGATCCAGTTAACTCACATCTACCATAAATGTAGATATTTCACACAAACTTAGATGAGCAAATATCCAAATGAAGTGAAATTGCAAACTGGTTGGCTGGCCTCCACAGCTTCAGGTCCTCTACTCGCATGCCTGCATCCAAAGCCTCCCTGGACTGGTTTCAGAACAGAAACAATATGTTAAAAAGAAAATGTTAGACATAAAAAACTACAAACATCAGGATACAATTTTATACCAACATGCCAGGCATGTTATGTAACTAGACACCAGAATCCTTGTTAGATAACTGCAGTGAATAATATCATGCCGTGTCAAATGGTAACAGTTTACAAAATAGGATGTAATGTTAGCTAACTAACATTGGCATTATCCCTCATCAGCTGGTGGTTTTACAGGTTAGTTTACGCTGCCTAACAACAACAAACACACATCAGATGTTACTTCTCAATCAGAAACACTTCTCAGAAACAAGGACTTACCAGAAAAGTTCATGTCTTGTGGAGCTGAATCTTTGGTTGGCATGGCACTACTGCTTAGGTGGTCCTGCTTCGACCTCCCATCCTGAACTTCATCATATCGCAAATAACCTAATCTTCCTGTCTAAAATGAGCCCACACACAACCGTGTTCTTCCATTACAGAGGCAGCAGTGAACCCTCTCTCTTCACCCACACGAAAACTAGCTGCTGCATGTGGGACTAAGGCATGTATAGTAAATCTATGCACTCTGATGTCGATCAACCAATAGGCGAAAAGTTGACAGCCCCCTCATATGCATAATAAAGCAGAAATGCATAAAGAAATGTAA
This sequence comes from Scomberomorus guttatus, assembly GCA_038419695.1. Lineage (NCBI taxonomy): Eukaryota > Metazoa > Chordata > Actinopteri > Scombriformes > Scombridae > Scomberomorus > Scomberomorus guttatus. The sequence goes on along the minus strand of CM076467.1, from coordinate 1,148,520 downwards.
AAAGAAAATACAGAAATAAATAAGTTTGGGGAAGTAAATAAGGGAAAATCCAATGGGAAAGAATACAGAAATAAATAAATTTATGAATTAAAATTAATTTACGTAGTTTATTTATTTGTTTATTTATTGTTGATTCTGGCAGTTTCGGTCCTCCATACATTAGAGAGTTCCTGTGAGACGATGTGTAATAATAATGAGAGAATCCATTGGGAAATCTGAAGTTTATGGGAGGCTCCCACCTTAATGCTAACAACTTTTTAGCGGCTGTCAAATCTAAAAGTAGATGTCTTCTCTGAGATGTGGTAGCATTAATAAATGGGTCATCATTTAGAAGTAAAACATTAGGTAAACTAGGAATACCAGTTCCGGTTACATCAGATAGCACATGTGCAACTCTAAACCAAAAATATTTCACATCTAGTTTCATAGTAGTATTCTAGCTGCATGGAAAAATGCTACATGTTAAGTTTACCAGAGTTCAACATGGTGAACATTATGATTCTGCATGTGTTCAAAGCATGGTATATATTCTCAATCGTTGTCCAAAAACTATTAAAATTACAAAAATGAGCCACACCAAATGTGGATAAATATGTTGCTGAAAATAATCCCCAACAAGGAAACTATTTTCCTCCTGTTTGAGTTACATTTTATAGAAAATACAGAAATTGCGGAGCCTTTTTTAAAAATGAAACTTTATATTTATGAGCCATTTTTAAAGACTTACATCTTTAGTAGAAACCAATGGGCAAGAGGATGAGAGCCACAGACATGGTTGGGAAGTAAGTATTGATTGAGAGAAAGACCTATGCACTGTAGTTCATACACATTACTGCTTTGCCACAGAATAGAAGTATCAAATAAAAGTTATGTAAAAGATTCACTTCTCTCTGCACTCCTCTCTCACCCTCTTTCTTGCAGACTCATGTTTCTCTTGCTTTAGATTCTCTGACTGATGTGAGTATACATTGATGCAATCGTTGCCAGCTAGATACTTAATATTTTTTTATGTTTTGTTCCAGTACCATGTCTGAAGATTGTACTGAGCAAAGGCCTGGGGATTGGCATCATTCTGGGATCAGTGCTGGGTAAAACACCTCACCTCTTCTAACTTGGACACCTCATTTAGTTTTAGTTTAGTCTAAAATTTTGATTTGTTTTAGTCACATTTTAGTCATTTCATTATTGTTTTAGTTTATAATTTAATCAATGAAAACTAATGACAATTTAGTAAGTTTAGTTTAGTAAGTTTAGGTCAGGTCATTTTTATTTGTTTTATTCTAATCATCAGCAGCCTTAAAGTTGTGACTGTGCAGTGTAGTTTGTAGTGTGTAGTTTTTCTTTCTGAGGAAATTCTTGATGATGATGATTCAGTAATATTATAGAAATATAAATAAAAATTGCACAAAGAAAATAAAATCAGTTTAATAAACTATGCAAAGCTGTGAATGAAACAATTTGAGGTTGTTGATGAGATTCTTCTCATATCAGTCTGTAAAACAATTTTTCCCTCACGATGCGACCAGGATATAAGAGGTAAAAAAAAAAAAAAACTTTGTGCAACCATAGTAATAATCTTAGCAGCACTCTATATTTTACATTTTCTGTCATGCCAACTGCAAGGATGAATACATGAATATCCAGCAAAACTCTAAATACAGCATGTGAGCTAATAGGAATGAAAGCAGAGTCCCAACTCAGCAGCACCGGAATAAGTTTTGTAGTGGGGGGACATCCAGCTTTGGATGACGTAATAGTCATGATCAGACCAACGCTATTTCAGTCATATCTCTAATGTAGCCTATCTCACCTCGTAAATGGTCACATAGTTTAGTAATAAATGTTACACAACAGTGTTTGCACTCAAGAATAAAACATCAGATGCTACTTTTCCTGAAAAGAAAAGAGGCTACAATGAGCCCTGGTAACCCGACATGTCATTCATAAAAAGGTAGAATATTGAGTTATAACCAACTAGTCTGTTGTGTGTGGTTATTCTGCAGAAGCCTGGCGTCATTTTCAGCCAATATAATGAAGATAAACACAGTGAATGGCTGTGCGTAATGGCACTGCACTCTGGTGCAGCACTTCTCAGAGGCTACAGATATATCAACATATCAGTCCTGCTGCCTTCAGATGCTGCAGGGATTAAATGATCTGAAGGAGATTTCATACAGTATAAAGCAGCTGTGGACAGCAGATACTGTAAGAATCACCCACATTCATTTACAGATCAATACAGATGCTTTAACCACATTAAACGTTATTTTCTGTGCCAATTTTGGTTGGAGAGTGTTTAGTTGTAATAAGTTATTTATATTTTATGCATTAATCCATTATTGCAGCACATTTACAGCAAATATTTAGTTTGCTCTTGTTGATAAAATCACCCAGTGGCAGTGGAGTATGTGGTTCTGAGGCGTCTAAGACTCATTTTCCACAAAAACACCAACTTGCTTTGCACTTCTCCTTCCGGCAGTTTCACCATGCATGCAGCGCTTGGCACCACAATACCACACAATACCGCGAAGCAAATTTCAAGGTCAGGAAAATACCAAACTGTCCATGTGCTGCTTGCGCTGGTCATTGCACTATCACAAAAAATAGGCAGCCATAATAGGCTACTCCGGTCCTCTGTGTTCTGATTATGATTGGATATAAAGGTCCAACATCTTACAGAAGACCTTAGATGTTACCTCTTTATTACCATAACACCTAAAAGTGTGGGGACAAAAAGTCTTGTTGTCCCCCCTATTCCGCACTAGTGTCCCAACTTAACATCCTGTCAATGCTTGTGCATGTTGAACTTTATAAACCAGCAGCAGAATTCGCTCTCTAATGAGGAAATGATGTGAAAATATATCAGTGTAAGCAGCAGGGTATTTAATGATGCTTCAACAACAAGTTTGATGCAACCTGAGAAAGAACAAAACAGTTAACTCACTGCTGTAATTGCATGAAACCTGCACTGTTTATCTCACCTCTCCTCTCTCCTTGTTCACAGTGAAGCTGCCTCAGATCTTAAAGCTGATGGGAGCAAAGAGTGCTGAGGGGCTGAGCTTCAAGTCTGTGATACTAGAGCTGCTGGCCATCACAGGAACAATGGCCTACAGTATCGCCAACAAGTTCCCCTTCAGGTTGGCCCATATTCAAATCAACTTTGTCAAGTTTAAACGTACACAGAGCACCATGTGGAATCTATTTTATTTCATTTTTGTAATCTATGTATAACAGCACTGCAAGCTGAATTAGATACAGTGTTCCACCTTATTGTTTGAAAATGTGAGTACCTAACTATTAACCTGTGCTGAATGTTACTTCAGTGCCTGGGGCGAGGCTCTGTTCCTTATGCTGCAGACTGTCACCATCGGCCTCCTCATTCAGCACTATGGAGGGAGAACCAGCAGAGGTTAGATTGTAGCCACATTAAACAATCATTCAGTCCGTCACTGTGCAAGACTATAAATGCCTTCCAGGACAAAAATATGCACCGATACCACGTACCAGGTATTTAAATGATATTACCCCCACGTCATACAAACCAGTTCTGACCGATCATAAACCCACCCATAGTTTAGCATGCTAGCATTCTAACATTTGCTAATTAGCTAATTAAACACAAAGTACAGCTAGGGTTAAAAGGAATGTCATTAGTTTTGCAGTTATTTGGTCATAAACCAAAGTATTTTGTCAACCTGCTGGTGCTAGAGTAAAAGTCAGAGGATCAGTTGGTAGCATTCATCCTTTGGGGATCATGAAAGTCTGTAGTTTCTAAGTTTTCTAAGAAGTCTAAGTTTCATGGCAGTACATCCAATAGTTGTTAAGATATTTCACTCTGGACCAAAGTGGACTACTGACAGCGTGGACAGACCAACAGACTGACATGCCACTCACATGGCTAAACATCGGGGGAAAAATATGTCCCAATCTTTAGTAACTCATCTGCTTTAGAAAGGTGTATCTATCCAGTAGTCTCTGGTTAAGAAAATCATATTTGACCTGAAAATATAGATATGGGCTGATGCAGTGGAACCCCTTGGCAACATACAGCCATTGGTAGGAAAATATGATTATATGTAAAATGTTAATTAATATGATGTTTACATGTTATGAATGTTTAATATGTGAAATAAAACTGAACCAAATCTCAGAAAAAACACAAACCCTGATCGAATCTTAAAAGAAATCCTTTATTGGTTTGACGGATCAGCACTGAGTGTTTGCTTCTTCTCTCCCAGGTCTCCTGTTTCTGGTTGTGTACTTTGGCCTACTGGTTCTTCTGCTGTCTCCAGTCACTCCCATGTCAGTGGTTACCACCATGCAGGCCTCTAACATGCCAGCTATCATCATCGGCAGGGTAGGCAAAGACAGCACAAGTCTAATACACACTGATATAATGCTTGTATGTTTTTTTAGAATGAATGAGGTTGATTTTTAAACTTGTAGTTCAATTTAATGCAGTTTAATGTAATGTTTATTCAGTTTAATTTTTCATGTTGCAGATTCATCAAAATGTAAAGAAATATAAGCTTAAAAAAAGAAAGGAAACAACTAACGTTAATAATGCCATTGCTAAAAACACACAACACAGAGGAGACTGACAGTGTGTATGGTTGTCTCAGGTAATCCAGGCAGTCACTAACTTTCGTAATGGACACACTGGCCAGCTGTCTGCGGTCTCTGTCTTCCTGTTGTTTGCTGGATCTCTGGCCCGCATCTTCACCTCACTACAGGTAAGAGGCCTGTGTGTCTGTCTGTAATATGATTGAGGTCAGACTGAATCTCCTGAAGGATGATGAACCAGATCCAAAACCTCTGGAAATGGCACCGACAGCCGGGGAAGCAGAGCAGTCCCAGGACGGCTCATGGCAGCAATGAGACGCCTGAGAAAAAAGAGAGGACAAGGAGGAGAAAATAGGGGGAGAGAGGGAGAAAAGAGAGAAGGAGAAGGGGGGGGGGCATACCTAGGATGCTAATGTGCTTGTGGACAACAAACAAAATCTTGTCGGCAGGACAGACAAGGTTTTAATTAGTAAAGCTTGATAGATTTATTGAGACTGAGACTGACCCGCTGGGAGGATAATGGTAGGAAGTACAAGGTCATGAAGTAATCAGTTAAAAGCAACTAACTGAAGGTTAAGGCAAAAAGATGAGTCAGTCTGTCTGATGTCAGCAGGGAGATATTCCATAAAAACAGGACCTGATAGGAAAAGATCCTGCCACCTGCTGACTTGTTTTTAACTCTGTAGCCCTGCATTCTGAGAGCAGAAAGTTCGAGATATAAGGTTGAAGGAGATCAGACAGGTATGATGGGGCATGCCCATTTAGGATTTTATAGGTCATCAGAAGCGTCTTAAAGTCTGATCTAACATGGATAGGAGGCCAATGAAGGGAGGATAGAATTGGTGTAATATAGCCAAATTGTATTGTTTTGGATTCTAGTATTTTGAACCATCTGAAGACTTTTAGTACTAGTGTGTGGCAGACCTGAAAACAAAATGATAGAATAAATAGAACATGGGTATATGGTCATGTGGCTTCAGGTCAATCATTGTCCTAGACTGGCAGAGTGGCAAAGGAAGTGTCCAAGAAGGGACATGGGTTGGTCATTACACCATATACCCAACCCATCTTTGTAGAAGCCCCATTGGCCAATATGTGTTTGGATGTACATGATTGGTTGTCTTTTGTAATGTGTTTTATGATGACCCTGATGAAAGCCACAAGCTGAAATGCGTATACAATAAAGTTGTTCTATTTATTCTATTATTTTGTTTTCAGGTCTGCCACACACTAGTTTTTGTTCACATTTCAGGCAGGTATATTGTTTTGAAGCTACAGTATATTCCCTTTTTTATAGGAAACTGGAGACACACTGATGGCCCTCACCTACGTCATATCCTCTGCCTGTAATGGCACCATTGCTCTGCAGGTCCTCTACTACTGGAACAGCTCCTCAGAACACAAGAAGAAGAAAAAGAAGAGGGAGTAGGCAAAGGACATTCACTAAACTTCAGTTGTAAAGCAACACTTTTCTTTCTATATCCAACTTTAGGCACACAAGAGGTGTCTTCAAAACTTGAAAGAACACATTGACACATGACATGCATGTACAGAGGAAGTGTGGGACAATTGAATCTGCTGGACAAACACTTGATTTTGACGTAAGGATGTGAGCGTAAAATGCCAAACAGATGTTCAGTAATGTTTTCTATCAGTCCCATGTAGGCCCTCTGGTTTTATGATTGACAGTTAGCTGGTTCTGTTGTTGGTGTATAGCTCTGAGCAGGGCTGCTGGGTCCAGTCTGCCACTGTGCAATACACTGTAATTACATTCCTCCTGATCCAATTTCCCTCAGGCAGGCAACAATGGTTTGTTGTTTTATCATTTTACATAAACTTAATTCCACACTGAACAATTGAACAACAGAAATTCATATTTTGAATCATATATTGACTCAGAGTAATATTAATTTACAAATTCAGTTGTTAAAAAAAGATTTTAGGCATTTATTTCCTAAAAGTAAAAATAGTCTCAGTTTCACATCTCTGTAACTATCAAAATAAGTTTGTGCACGTGTCTGTAGATTTTTCACGTCTAATCATCGAGATCATTTGTTTAAGCTGTGGATGCATGTAAAATGGTTTGTTGTTTTATCATTTTACATAAACTTAATTCCACACATGCCTCTGTATCTCTCTCTGTATATTCTGTGGTCTGTATTAGAGGTAACATTAATGGGTGACATTTGCAAACTTGTACAATATGATGCAAATTTCTACCTATTGTGTAACTTTGTGTAAGCGGGAACCTTAAATGAAGCATCTATAAAGTCAGAGTCAGCCAACATTCACAATATGCTAGCTAATGCTACCATGTTACCATGTTCACCATCTTACTTTACTCTTACACTAAACAGAAAGTTCAGGTGAGACTGATAGGAATATTATTAGTTTTGCAGGTTATTTAGTCATAAATCAAAATATTGTACATTGAATTGAGACCAGATGATAGCGCCGGATGAGTTGGGACCACTAAAGTCATTAGAATTCATCCCCTGGGAACCATGACTGTCTGTACAAAATATTCTGCCAATCCCTCTAGTAGATGTTAAGATGTTTCATTGGGTATCTTAAAACATAGAGGAAAGACCATGGGATCATCAAAGTCATTAGGATTTATCCTCTGGACACCCTGGATGTCTACCAAATTTCATGGAAATCCATTTGTCCATTCAGTAGTTGTTGAGACATTTCACAAAGAAATACAAATGACAACCTGATGATTGTGCTAGAGGAAAAGTCAATTAAGCCCAATACATTCTAATCATGGTAAACAAATTAAAAATTATCCAAAGAGAGCTTACAAAAACATGCTTCTACATAGAATTCATCCTATAATGAATACTGACAAGTTTATATGTGAAATATTTCAGATGCTGCTGTTGAACATTTCTCGTCACCTTTCACTCTGTCTTCTAAAGTTGGCCCTGAAACAACACTGCCCATTGCCTGTGTTGTGTTTGTGGAGCACACCCTCTGTGTGATAAAATCAACCACTTCAAAGCGAGGGTTACAGGAAGTAATGCACTGCTGACACAACAGTGAACTACATTAAAACATATCCCTATAAAGCATTTATATGTTTAGCATATAGCATATTTCCAGCAGAAACACTGGAGCTAAATGAGCTTGAACCAAACGTCATATCACATTCATTTACTGAGCAGTTTCCTCACTGAGCTGCAACAGAGGGAATGTAACACAAAGCGGGAAGTATGAAGGCTCATATTAGCTTTGATTCACTTATGAATGCATTTTCCCCCATCACTTACATTGGAATCAAGTTAGGAAGGGGTCGCTTCACAGCCAGTATGAACAGGCCATGAAGAGATCACTGGCAACCATTAAGTGTTTCAGTGTAGTATTGTTGTAAGACAGGCTTGAAAAATTGTGAACCTATCCTTGAACATAACACAGAGAAATGAAGAGTGGTATAATAGTGACAACTGGCTCTGACTTTGAACAAGTTCCAAATTTATGAGTTTAGACCTATGATTACACTTGCAGATTACAAGTGTCAAATCACAGGAAACTCACTGATTCACAACACAAGCTTTAAGATGCTTGGCCTTTGGAAAACCTCAGTTGTGAAGCAGAGACAGTAAATGTTTGTATTAACTGAAACTTAACTGTAATAGACCTCAGTACAGCTCCAAGCAGAGCAGATGAGAAAACTGGTGGTTTACTACCTAGAGTAATGATACCTGAGTGTTAACGGAGATCTAGAAAAACACTTAACACCATTCGTAGGGCCCTGCTAAAGGATCTCAAGCAGCAATCGGGCTCATATGGAGTGATGAGGTCACAGATATAGGCAGAAGTCTGACCATGCAAATCAATTCTAAAACTCACAGGTAACCAGTGAAGGGCAAGTTTGTTACTACATATAATAGTGTGTACTGTGATGTGACTTTGTGTCAGCAGTAAAACCAGGTATACTGAGGATGGATTCATACTGAAGTGAAGTCATACTGAAACCATCTAGAGGAAGACTGAAGTCAATCGCAACAGAAAGTAGATTTTTTTAAAATAATGTTTCTATCACAAGTTTTTTAGCATATAGACAAATCAATAAATACAGGCACATACATAGTGGAATTAGCAAACAATCACAAGACATTTCAACGATTGATCACTTAAAAAATAAACATAGGTGTTTTAAACATTTTTGACTTAATGTTATTTTTATAGAGAACCATTCAAAAGTTTGGGAAAGTTTGGGCACATTCACTTGGAATGAAAAAGTGTGTCCAAACTTTTGATACTGTACGGTACTGTATATCGATTCAATACTCTAATAATTAGATAAGAAACAAATTGAAACTGTTCACCATCCTGTAATTTTCTCTTTTTGCACACACATTAAACATTATGTCTTCTGCAACTCACAGTTTAAAAGTCTGGGAGATGCAAGTTATAGTTATTGAGTAGTAATTCAACTGTCACTTTCCATTTCTGCCATCATAACATTTATTTTCACATGACTTTCAAGCTCACAAGTCCAGTCACAGATTAAATAACCAAATCCAAGTAAAGCTTATATAGCTTGTCTATTTAAGATGCATGTGTACAAAAATTGTTCACAACCATATAGACTTGGGCTTCAATATGGATGCAACAGGGTATGCTGCATTTCCTGCATCCCCATTTTACTTTCTGTTCAACAACCTTTTCTTTACCATCCTAACAGATGTATTCCAGATGACAGGGAAAGGACAGAGTAGGTTGGCAGCATTTCAGGAAAGAGAAAAGAAAGGGAAACTGCTTTTAATGAGAGAGAGGGTGGGTGAGGGGTGGGAGTGGAGCGCAGAGTAGCAGCAGTCTGGCTCATATCTGATTGTGGAGCAGAGATGGTAGAGATTGGTATGTTTGTTAGGCCCTGTCACCTGCCACTTTTCATCTTGGGAGGTCCTTCTTCCCTCCTCAGCTCCAGACTAGGACGCTCCACTGCTGTTCTGTCTGTGTTAATGCGCCGTACCTCAGTTTAGCAAGTGTCAGCATACATAAGCAATATTAACGTTAAAGTCAAATATTTTCCAAAGAGAATTGTAGTAGTTTATTTTTGAATGCTTTATAGGCAGTGATTGGCTTCTGTTTATTGTAGAATGCTATCATTATCATTAGCTAATCATTTCCTCCCAAAAATACACCTTCTAGTATCAGTTTGTTATTGTGTCCATTTGGAACATTAACTACATATATACTGTATTCTTGAAAATGAGGAGTTATAATGACTAGTTATCAGTTTTTAGATGTTACTAGTTCATTAGAAACACTAACTAAACTAATGCAAGTAGCCAGTGCGGGCTTTAGGCACAGGCTACAGGTTGTCTTTCATAAGATCATAGCATTCTAAGATGAAGTCCCATAGCTGGAGTCCCATAGTTACTTAAATGATATGATGATAAATGATGATCTCCGCCTTAATATGAAAATGATAAATCCATGTGTGCTCTGGGGATAACTGCTGTTAAAAACACTGGTACCACACAGTGTTTGAGCAAGTAACCAGGTGGTCTGTTTATCAAAAACTATGACAAAAGGGTAAAGATCTCATGCAGTAAATTCAGGCACAAATAGGCCCAAAACTGCTACTGCAGGAAGCACTTAATGCTAGTTTCTCAAATTAAGGGCGACATTTCCCATAAATCCTGTTGCTTTTGGCACCTGCTCTCCAGTGGCCCCTTTTCTAGTTTCATGGTGGTGTGTTTATTGCAATATGTGGGGGCAGACACACCAGTGGCCATATGTGCAATGTCAGTGGTAAAAAGACTGAGATGGTAAAGATAAATAATAAAACTAAAGAATCATTAAATACAATAAAGGGGGGTTGGGGGGTGCTCCACAGTAGCCTTAGGATGCAAACCACATAATCCACGATTCAATTCTGGCCGAGGACCTCTGATGCATATCTACCCCCCTCTCTACCCATGTTTCCTGTCTCTCTCTGCACTTTCAACTTTCAAATAAAGGCAAGAATGCCTAAAAAAGATCTAATAAAATAAAATAAAACAAAAACCATTACTTTGCTTACCACATCATTTCAGGTCCTCTATAATATCCCTCAGAATTTGATAGGATTTAGCACTTTACAGTGAGCTTAACATACTTGGATTCTTGAATTTAATTTCTAATGTTATTATATTTTTAATTCATATTAGATTTCTCTGCGTATTGTTATATTGTCACCAATATTGTATTTATACCTCAAGATTTTATCCACATTCATCTAAATTTATCATAGAGTATCAGTATAATCTTGAAAAATGTAAAACATCACATTGTAAAACAATATGACAGCAGCTCAAATTTGTGCCAAACTAGCAAGGTAAGGCTTCCCGCCTTACCTTGCTAGTGCCCACTGCAGAACCCCAGGATGGGTGGATGAGGAGGGCCAGTCCATGACTGCGTGAACTTTGGCAGGATCCATCTGGATACTCCCTGCAGAGACAATGAACCCCAGGAAGGAAACCATAGGGGCTTGGAACGCATTTCTCCACCTTAATTGAAGCTTATCTAGCGAAGTTTCAGAAGCAGGACCACACCTCAACCGCACCTCCTCCGGCTATCCCATAAATACTAACCTAACCCTCTCTCCCTCTTTCGCTCTTGCATTCTGCACTAGAACCGAGAACGCCCCACATCACCTCAAGTACGCACGATCAAAAGCCTTTCACCAAGAGCTATTAATCAACTACTCACCCTTCGATCATGGATTTCGTATCCTTATCCCCGTCGGATGATGATCTCTTCGAGCGGACCCAGGACGACCACGACCAAAGTCCCTATCGGCCCTCGTCAACAGATCCAGCCAAAAACTTCCCCGCTGCGTCCGTGCCTGAGACCCCGCTTTCCGCGGCCCATAAGCCGTCCAGGAAGCGTACGACTCCAGCAAGCTCCTTCTCCTCCATGGTCCATATCCCACCCGGTTCATCTCTCCTCAACATCCAAGAATACAGTTCATCTGAAGAATCCTCCGAATCTCCTAGCCCACCTCCCTCAACAGCAACGAGAGGACGAGGCAATTCGAGGCCAGTCCAGCAACATCGTTGTGGGTCTCCAACTCCTTCACCCACCAGGATAACTCCAGGCACCTGCCACCATCCCAACACCGGCCGCACAACTCGCAGCCGATCACTGCATCACCACGCTCCAGCAAGGTCCCATGATGGGCAGCCTCCCTCCAAAATCTCAGATTGGACAGTAGCCACCCTTCAAAAAACCTTAAAAGAGAAAAGAATCCCATTCCATCGTTCAGACAATAAAGCAAAACTTTTCAATAACCTCATGTCGGCCAGTCCTACTCACCGTCCCACCAAAACCAGCACTCTTCCGGGTAACGTCACCACCCACACCCTAACATCACATCATGACGTCAGACCCTCCGTTAAAGAGACAGTACACTCTTCAGCCCAAAGTCAGGAGGAAAGGACAGAGACAGAGGGATCATCAGCCGGACCAAGCAACACCAGAGCTTCAACGGCCACCTCACACCATAACTTCCCACATTCACCTTCTTCAGATGAAGCACCAGGCAACGCAACCCCAGGACCATCCACCCGCCAAACGGGTTTTCAACACCAGCCTCCTTCCTCCAACCACGGCAGTTCGCTTCAGCGGGGGCTCCTGGCACCAGGATGCCGGGATCCTCCGCCTCTCAGGTCCATCAGTCCCTGCAGCCCTCATCAGCCGGAGCCGTCACCACCGGGACATTAGCACCTAGCTCTTCCTCACAGCACTTCCCGTTCGCTTTTAACTTCGGCCTTCCCTCGCAAACCATCCCAGCCCAGCACGCAAACACCAGCTTCACTCTGCCAACAGCTAACCCACCTGTGCATCAACCTAACATCCTCATCTTCCGTCCCTCCCTGTTTCCCAGCAACATTCGCAAACAAATCATAAATTATGTAGATCTAGCACTCCTCCTCATGCCTTCCCTCCAACAACGCCCCACCGACAGATTTCTCCAAGGACATGAATGATGCATTCACTCAAAAGAAAAAACATCTGCTCGCTCCAAGAAATTTACTCCGACCAAATTTGCTTACGCCTTCTTTCTTTTTAGAGACGTCCTCTCTCTAGTCCCCTAGACTACATGTCTATCATAATTAATCTGGCCCTCTGTTTTGGAGGCAACGGATTTTATAAGTATCACATTCACTTCGCCTCTGAAGCAGCAGCCCACCTTCAGCAATTTAACGAGGCCACATACTGGGGCACTCTAGACACTGAAATATACTGTCTTCGTGGCCCACACAGCCCTTACATGCCCCCTCTGTGGAGCACTGTCTCACCCAGCCTCCTCATGCTCCATTCTCCCCCATACCGAAACCTCTCAAAACCAAGCAAAAGCGCACGCTTTCTCTTGCCTAGCATCAGCGGCCCCACCAGCTCCCATACCACCAAAGCCAGTATCATTCATCCCTTCCGTCATCTTCCCCACGACCAAAGGCATCGATAAAAAAGGCCGGCCCATCATGCACCAAGGTGGTCGAACCATATGCAACAACTTTAACGATGCCGGATGTACCATGTCCCAGTGCCACTTCCTCCACATATGCTCCTTCTGCGGAGGTGGGCATGCCCGCCCTGCGTGCCCACACAACCCCACATTGCAAAAGTTAGGTAAGCACCTGTCCACACCAATTAACATTCCCGCTTTAGAAGTAGCACTGCGCAACCACCCCAATCCAGCTTTCGTCAAGTTCCTGGTAACCGGATTTAAGGAAGGATTCCACCCTGGTATTACTGCTCAACTGTCCGCCTCGTTCGAGTGCAAAAATCTTCAATCAGCCATAAGTGACCCAGAATCAGTCGATCGCCTGCTCTCTAAAGAAGTCAAAGAAGGCTTCATGATAGGCCCATTCGCTCATCCTCCTTTCCCAACCTTCCGCATTAGCCCTCTCGGCATCGCAACCAGGAAATAGTCTGGAAAGAAACGCATCATCATCGATCTTTCAGCACCGCACGGCAGCACCGTCCTGAGCATTAACAGCTTGATCCCAAGCGAAGATTTCTCCCTTCAGTACGCCACAATCAACCACGCCATCACCCTCATCAAACTCGCCAGCAAAGGGTCTTGGCTCTCAAAAGCCGACATCACCAGCGCTTTCAAAGTGCTCCCCATCCACCCTGACTTCTGGCGATTCTTTGGCGTACGATGGCGGGGTGCATATTACTTCGCCGTCAGGCTCACTTTTGGTTGCAAAAGCGGCCCTAAACTTTTCGACACCCTGTCAGAAGCCCTTTGCTGGTTTCTGTCTAACAACCACAAAATTCTGTTCCTTGTCCATCTATTGGACGATTTCCTCATTATTTCCCCTCCCTCATTGCCACCTGCTTCTGGCCTGGTCACCCTGACATCAGTTTTCTCAGACCTCGGGGTTCCTCTGTCAGCAGAAAAAACAGAGGGCCCATCCACATCCCTCAAGTTTTTAGGAATCACTCTCGATACAAATCTGTTTCAGGCTTCACCCCCAGTCGAAAAGCTCAACCGAATCAGTCTCCTGATCTCAAATTTCCTCCTTGCCCCATGCTGCACCAAACGCCAACTTCTCTCCCTCCTCGGCAACCTCAACTTCGCCCTATGCATCATCCCCCACGGACAAGCCTTCATATCTCACCTGCTATCCATTGCTTCTTCTGTCCTATAACTCTTGACACCCATCTCTCTGGACAGGTCAAGCCGCGCCGAACTCCGTCTGTGGCTCACCATTCTCGCCAACTGGAACGGGATCTCTTTCTTTTACGATGACCAACTGACTCACCCTCACGACATCCATCTACACACCGATGCCGCTCCTTCAGCTGGTTTTGGGGGTTTCTACAATGGAAGATGGTTCATGGCAGCATGGCCCCCCAAGCTGGCAAACGAATGCCAGGTCGCCTCCTCCGCTCTCTTCGAAATCTACCCCATAATAGCCGCCACTGTTCTCTGGGGCCATGAATGGTCCCGCAAGTCCATCCTCATATACTCAGACAACCTAGCAGCTGTAGACATAATCAACAAAGGACGCTCTAACTCCCCATCCATCATGCCTTTCATGCGCCACTTAACATGGCACTCGGTTACACACCACTACATCCTCCACGCAGCTCATGTTCCCGGTCACTGTAATGCCACAGCTGACTCTCTTTCCCATTTCTCGTTTCAGAAGTTCAGAAGCTTGGCTCCGCATGCAGATACCCTGCCAACTCCGGCTCCTCCATATTCAGCACTGACATTCAATCTGTGAATCCTGCTCTGATACCCCTGATCGTCAACTCCCAGATTTCTATCATAAACAGCTTATTACCCTCAACCCTCTCATCCTAGTGGACAGCTTGGAAAAATTTTCATAACTTTCACAACCAACATAACATACCCTTTCCGTCTTTCGACCTCATCACCCTGACTTGTTTTATAACCTATGCCCACTCCGTAATGGCAATAAAAAGGCATAGCATCAAAGTCTATCTTAGCGCCATCAACAACTTCTCCAAACTCTTGACTGGCAGCCCGGGCATTACATCGAGCCACCCTCAAATAACTTCACTCCTCAAAGGACTCCTCCGCCAAGAACCAGTTAAACCCCCCCCCCCGTCTCCCTCTTACAGCTGACTTGCTGTCAACATGCATCCACACGATCCGCTCCGGACACGGCACTCCTCACGTAGCTCTAAATCTAGAAGCCATGTTCTCGCTCGCCTTCTTCGGTTTCCTAAGATGCTCCAAATTCACCTCCTCAACCTTTCTCTTCAACCCAAGTCACCACGCTTGCATTTCAGACTTGTCCCAATTTTCAGAAGACACCATGGTATTCTACTTGAAGCAAACCAAAACCAATCAATTCGGTCAGCCCACGCCAGTGTTCTACTTCAAGGTCCAGTCACTCCTGAATCCCTTCGAAATCCTCGCAAGCTACTTGTCATACCGGAAATCTCTGAGCTCAACAGCAACAGACCCCCTTTTCCTTTCAGAATCAGGACAAGTGGCTACCCGGTTCTGGTTCCACCATCACTTCAGACACATACTCTCCTTGTCCGGCATATCCCCAACTCGTTACTCCGGTCATTCCTTCCAGATCAGAGCTGCCACATCAGCTTCCCCCGCCGCCATCCCAGAACATTTTATACAACTAATGGGTCGATGGTCCTCCCAAACGTATCATCGTTACATCCGTTCAGATCTCAAAGATCTCAAATCCGCCCAAGCTCTCCTTAAGTAACTGGAGGTTTTTGGGGGTTCGTCGTTGCCTGGGCGCCGAGGCGGATTCCCCACGTAGCCTCCCCACACCGCATCCAAGGAAGCAAGCAGATCAACAAGAACAAGCATCATCACTTTTCTCAATAAATCATTTAAACGAATCTTGTTGATGGTGTGGTCCTTGCTAGTGAATTGAAACTTATCTAGCGAAGTTTCAGGAGCAGGACCACACCTCAACCGCACCTCTTCCGGCTATCCCATAAATACTAACCTAACGCTCTCTCCCTCTTTCGCTCTCGCA
This sequence comes from Scomberomorus guttatus, assembly GCA_038419695.1. Taxonomy (NCBI): domain Eukaryota; kingdom Metazoa; phylum Chordata; class Actinopteri; order Scombriformes; family Scombridae; genus Scomberomorus; species Scomberomorus guttatus. The sequence goes on along the minus strand of CM076467.1, from coordinate 1,132,471 downwards.
TTCTGCACCCATCCCCCCCTCCCCATTCTTCCTGTTTCACCTCTCCTTTCCGACCCTCACAAGGCCCTGAGGGGGTTTGTCGTTGCCCGGGCGGTGGATTCCCCACGTAGCCTCCCCACACCGCATCCAAGCAAGCAAGCAGATCAACAACAAGAACAAACATCATCATTTTTCTCAATAAATCATTTAAACAAATCTTGTTGATGGTAAATGGACTGTACTTGTATAGCGCCTTTCTAGTCATCTGACTACTCAAAGCGCTTTTAACACTACGAGTCAATTCACCCATTCACACACATTCATACGCTGAATGGGTACAGGGGCTACCCTACAAGGTCCCAACCTCCCCATCAGAGGAAATCTAACCATTCGCACACATTCATACACTGATGGCACAGCATCAGGAGCAATTTGGGGTTCAGTATCTTGCCCAAGGATACTTCGACATGCGGACTAGAGGAGTCGGGAATCGAACCGCCAATCTTCCGATTATTAGACGACCCGCTCTACCTCCTGAGCCACAGCCGCCCCACAGTGTGGTCCTTGCTAGTGAATGAACAGATGGTTCTCCAACAGCCATTGCAACACCCACCTGACATGATGGATATGCTCCACCTTGTCCTTGGAGAGGATAAGGATGTTTTCTAAATACACAAAGACAAACTTGTTAAGCATGTCTCATAACACATCATTAACCAGGGTCTGAAATGTGACAGTGGTAGTGTTGGTCAGACCAAATAGTATCACCAAATACTGGTAATGGCGCTAGCGGTGTTAAAAGTGTTCTTCCATTATTCCCCTTCCCTGATTTTGACCATATGATGTGTTTGCGTGTTACAGAGATTGAGTTTAGTGAAGATGGTGGCTCCTTGCAAGAGTTCAAAAGCAGAAGAAATCAAATGAAGTGTTCCTAACAGTTATGTCATTGAATCCTCGATAGTCTATGCAGGGAGAGTCTTATTTTTCTTATCCACGAAGAAGAGGCCTGCCCCAACCTAAGAGGAGGAGGGATGGATTATGCCAGTTGCAAGGGAGGCTTCAATGTACTGGTCCATTGACTTGGCTTCTGGGAGGGAGAGTGAGTGCAGACAACCCTCGGCGAGAGCAGTACCTGGTAGCAGACCGATGGAGCAGTCATAGGGCCGGTGTGGGGGCAATGACGTGGCTCAGGAGTTGATGAAGACCTCTTTGAGGTCCATGTTGTTATGTGGAGCAGAGCAGGTGGACCCAAATGCAGGAGACATCAGGCACAGAAACTGAAGAATATCTTTATTTAATCCCAGTTGTCTCCGATGAAAGTTTGCAAAACTACCCGGTGTAAAAATCGTAGTAACTATGAGTATGTGCACTCTAGTGGGGGAGGGGTCATGATAGTAACCCCTCTACATCATCAAGCCACCATTTCAGGCCCACCCAAAAAATCACAGAAATGGTGAAAAACAGTTTAATGCTCTAACTCCACAATTCAGTACTACATAGTTCAGTCTTTTCACATTTTTAGCAATTATTTTCTAATATGTATAATGTGTTTAGACAGAAATCTCTGATTTTCCTTTACACGACTTTAATTCTTTGGTGTGGTTACCTGAAATGACAAAGCTGATGGGAGAAGTCCAGTGCGTCACTCTGCTGAGCAGGTGGCTGTACAGAGTGCTGGCCTATAGGCTGGCTAAGGAGGATGAGCTGCAGGCCTACTAAGTAATGTGTCCATAAAACTTTCATTGGCCCCTGAGTCCACGAAAGTGGCCATGGTGAATGCTTGAACTGGGAGAATCAGCTGAGCTTGCAAAAGGGGACGTGAAGAAGCTTCCAAGTTGGTCCAACAAGTTGCATGGGTTCAGCCGAGTCAGTTGGAACAGTAAAGGTGACAAGTGTGGGGCGGCTGTGGCTCAGGAGGTAGAGCGGGTCGTCCACTAATAGGAAGATCGGCGGTTTGATTCTCGGCTCCACGTCGAAGTGTCCTGGGGGCAAGATACTGAACCCCAAATGGCTGAATCCCGATGGCTGCGCCAGCACCCTGCATGGTACCTTGCTGCCATAGGTGTGTGAATGGTTTCCTCTGATGGGCTGGTTGGGACCTTGCATGGTAGCTGTACCCAGCTGTACCCATTCAGCGTATGAATGTGTGTGAATGGGTGCATTAACTCGTAGTGTTAAAAGCGCTTTGAGTGGTCAGATGACTAGAAAGGCGCTGTACAAGTACAGTCCATTTACCACCTGAGGCAGGGCCAGGTGTCAGGGAAGCAGAAACTGACGGATGGAATCAATGTAGTCCCTCTCTCTCCGTCGCTGTCTCAGGCAGATGTCTATTTGGATGGTCAGGGCGATGAGGGAGTGGAGACTGGAGGGAAATTCCCTGGATGCCAGTTCATCCTTGATGCCGCCATTGCAGTAAGCATCAAACAAGGAGGGGGAATTCCACTCACTCTCAGTTGCCAGAGTGCAGAACTGGATGGAATAATCTGCAACTCTTTTACCTCCTTACGACAACAACTTTATGGTGCTGCAAACAGGGGACTGTCTCTCCCACTCGGCTGTTCCTCAGGCCCTCCCAGTGAGCTGAAAATGAGGAAGGCCACAAGGGAACATTATTAGGGAAAGCCAAAGGCTGCAGTTAAAAAAAACTGGGAGCGGCATACCAGCTGAATATAGACCCAAAAATGAGGTCTGGGATGAATGTTTAAAGAGAATATATGATCAATGTCAGACATAGTCTTATACAAGTCCTTTTTTGGAAAGGTAATTGCAAAATAGTTAATCTTACAAGTGTGGAAAATTCAATTAAATTCTATTCAGTTTTATTTATATAGTGCCAAATCATAACAAAAGTTATCTCAGGGCACTTCTTACATAGAGCAGGTCAAGACTATACTCTTTAAATTACAGACACCCAACAATTCCCCCATGAACAAGCACTTGGCAACAGCAGCAAGGAAAAACTCCCCTTTAACGGGAAGAAACCTCAAGCAGAACCAGGCTGTAGGTGGGCGGCCATCTGCCTTGACCAATTTGGTTGAGAGAGAAAGAAGGAGGGAGGGGGAGAGGGTGGAGAGAGACACAGAGAAGCATAATATAAAAATAATAACAATAACAACGATAATAATAATAATAATAGAGATAATAATAGCAGTAATAGCAGGAGAAGGTGTCAAGGCAGGACACCCACAGGACCACGCCACCATCCCCACACCATCCCCACAGCCATGGCCCTCGACATTCATAACCCAGACTCTGGATTTTCCTGTGAAACAAGAAAGCACAAAACCTCCAGGGAAAAACCAAAGTTAATAACATGCATTAATGGTACATGAATGTGTACAGATGGAGAGGAGGAGGAGAAGAGAGGAGCTCAGTGCATCATGGGAAGTCCCCCTGCAGTCTAGGCCAATAGCAGCATAACTAAGGGCTGGTCCAAGGCAAGCCTGAGCCGGCCCTAACTATAAGCTTTATCAAAAAGTTTTAAGCCTACTCTTAACATAAAGAGTGTCTGCTCCCCAGACTGAATCCTGATAGCTGAAAGCTCTGCCTCCCATTCTACTTTTGGAGACTCTAGGAACCACAAGTAAGCCTGCATTCTGGGAGTGCAGTGTTCTAGTGGGATAATAGGGTACTATGAGCTCTTTAAGATATGATGACCATTAAGGGTTTTGTATGTGAGGAGAAGGATTTTAAATTCTATTCTGGATTTTACAGGAAGCCAATGCAGCGAAACTAAAGTGGGAGAAATATGATCCCTTTTTCTAGTTTTTGTCAGAACATGTGCAGCTGCATTCTTGACTAGCTGGAGAGTTAGGGCAGTCTGAGAATAAGGAATTGCAATAATCCAGCCTAGAAGTAACAAATGCTTGGACTAGTTTTTCTGCATCTTTTTGAGACAGGATGTGCCTGATTTTTGCAATATTACGTAAGTAAAAAAAGGTAGTCCTTGAAATTTGTTTTATAGTTTGTTTCTACTTTTAATGTTATCAAATGAAGAGAAATGTCATCCCCTCTTTCTAATAATGTATTTGTCCTCCCTCATGGCAGGGTTGTACATCTCTAATCAGTCTGATCGCCAGCTGTAAAATACAAATATCAATTAGATAGTTATCTGCATGAGAAATAAAGAAAAAGAAAAAAATAGATTATAATAAACATGGGTCAAAGTGATCAATTTGACCCAGACAGACATGATCACTATAAGCGGTTTCCACTGTATTGGTCTAAGCACAGAACCTTGTGGAACTACGTGTCTAACTTTTGCGTGCATGGAGGATTCATCGTTAATGTGTACAAATTCAATCTAAACCATCCTAATGCAGTTCCTTTAATGCCAATTAAATGTTCCAGTCTCTGTAATAGGATGTGACGGTCAATGGTGTCAAATGCAGCACTAAGATCTAACAAGACAAGTACAGAGAGAAGTCCTTTGTCTGATGCAATTAGGAGATTATTTGTAACTTTCACCAGTGCTGTCTCTATGCTATGATGCACTCTAAATCCTGACAGAAAATCTTCAAACAAACTATTGTTATGTAGAAAGTCACAACTGATTGGTGACTGCTTTCTCAAGGATCATAGAGAGAAAGGGAAGGTTAGATTATAGGTCTATAGTTGGCTAAAACGCCTGAATCAAGAGTAGGCTTTTTAAGAAGAGGTTTAATTACAGCTACTTTAAAGGACTACGGTACATAGCCTGTTACTAAATTTACTACTAAATATGTAGTAAAGAAGTGCTAACTAAGGGTAAGACTTCCTTAAGCAGCCTAGTTGGGATGGGGTCTAAGAGACAGGTTGATGGTTTAGATGAAGAAATCGTTGGAAGTTAGTTCAGGAAGGTAAATTGGAGAAATAGTCTAAATATATATCAGGTTTTGCAGCTGTTTCCAAGGTTCCTGTGTTTGGGGATAAATTGGTTCCTGTTGAGGGTAGGAGGTGATGAATTTTGTCTCTAATAGTTTTTTATCATTAAAGAAGCTCATGAAGTCATTACTACTGAGAGCTATAGGAATACATCAATAGAGTTATGACTCTGTCAGTCTGGCCAAAGGGCTGTTTTTATTCTCCTCTATTAATGAGAGGAGGCCTTCCTTTATGTTTTAGGACTGTCTTGCAAGATTCTTCCAGTTTGGTGGAACGCCATATTCTTTCATTTTTGCAACGTTTGCTTTAATTTGCGGGTTTGAGAGTTATACCATGGAGCTAACCTCTTATGTTTTCTTTTCTTTTTTAAAGGGGTGATGGAGTCGAGTGTCATTGTCAGTGTCATCATTGTGGGAGGGACTAAAGTTAGCATAAGAGAAGATCTGTTGTACTGAGACATGGCATTGAATTCAGTACTAATGGAATTGCTTACTTAAAAAAATCAGATAGACACCTTGTGAAAACATTTTTGTCTAATGGCGTGTAGTCCAGTAATATAATTATATTATATAATTAGAAAGTAATGGTCTGATAAAATAGGATTTTGTGGAAAAGCTATTAAATGTTCAGTTTTGATGCCATATGTCAGAACAAGGTTCAGGGTGTAGTTTATTTGTTGTCATAACCCGGCTCCTAGACCATGACAAATGTGGGAACGAACACAACAGATGGCAGTAAATTAAAGCTATTTATTATAATAAAGTAAACAACTGAAGAAATAATTACAAATATGGTGTGTGTCAATCAGTAACATCAGTAATGCAGGTGTGAATGCGTGAACAATGAAGTGTAAGGTGTTGTGGAGTAAAAACAAAACTAAAGTCAAACAAAAAGCAAAAGCCTGCTGGCTGGGATGAGTCAGGGTGAGAGAGAGCCTGAACAGCGCTGGGAGTTGGCCTTTTATCCTATGGGAGCATTAGGCCAGGTGCTCTGAATTCAGCTGGCTGCCACACCCACATTCTCCAAGATACCTTTATGGACACACAAGAATATAACAATAACTCATTACCACACCAGCATCAATACACTAAAGGTAGGTTAGGTAGGGGCCATCACTCTACCCCCTGAAGTCGGTGTCCCAAGAAGGTCACCGACATACTACCAACCCTCCCACAATAGCACAAATTATAATTACTTAAACAAAAAACAAACAAACAAACAAACAAAAATAATGAAAATACACAACCCACGTCCTGGATACTCTGCCAGTAGCTTGCCCAACCTATCCTCAGCAATCCCGGTGCCTGAGAAGCAAATTAAGAAGACAGGCACAGCAACAACAGTTGAATAAGACAGCACAACAGGGCAGTATATTAAGCTCAGTTAACACTAATCAACACAGAGGAGCACGCGACAACGTGTCAGCAATAACGTTGTCTGTTCCTTTAATATGCCTAATGTCAAGGTTGTAGGCCTGAAGAAACAATGACCACCTCATTAGCCTCTGGTTTGGACACCTAAGGGAATACAAAAAGGTCAGAGGATTGTGGTCTGTGTAAACCACAGTCCGCCCTCCTGCTCCTACATATACATCGAAATGCTGTAAAGCCCAAATAAGTGACGAAGCCTCCTTCTCAATAACAGAATAATTACGCTGGTAATTATCAAACTTTCTTGAGAAGAAACTGACTGGCCTCACCACTTGGTCATCACTATGGAGCAAGACAGCACCTACTCCCACCTGGCTGGCATCTACTTGGAACATGAATGCTCAATCAAAACAAGTAGCAGCTAGAACAGGAGAAGAGCATAAAATAGATTTTACATTCTCAGAAGCTAGCTGGCATTAAGAAGACCAAACAAATTTTGCCTTGGCCTTGAGCAGTTTGGTGAGGGGGAACACAACAGTAGAAAAGTTTTTACAGAAACTTAAATAACCCACTAAACCTAAGAGCCTTCGATGTTCTTTCTTTGATGTGGGTTGAGGATATTTGGCTACGGCCATAACCTGGCCATAACCTGGAGTGGGGCCACACAACCCTGTCCCACCACAGGGCCGAGGTATGTCACTGTAGCCATGGCAAAGTCGCATTTAGCCAAATTAATAGTGAGCCAAATGCCTGGATGCACTGAAGATGTGAGTGCCAGGTCTCACTATAAATGACCAAATCATCAAGGTAAACTGAACAACCTTGTAAGCCAGACACTACATGGTTCATCAAACATTCTTTAACCCAAATGGCATAACCTTATAAGAATAGAGGCCAGACAGCGTGATAAACGCAGAAACTTCTTGTGCACACTTAGACAAAGGCACTTTCCAATATCCTTTAAGCAAATCAAATTTGCTCACAAACTTGGCGGGCCCCACCTGATCGATACAGTCGTCCATACGTGGTAAACGAAATGAGTCTGATTTTGACAGTTTACTTTCTGTAAATCGGTGCAAAACCTAGGTGTTCCATCCTCCTTTGGCACCAAAGAGATTTACATAGCAGGGATGTTTAGTTTTCCTCAGTCCTGGTGTTGCATAATTCATAATTCATAAACATAATTAAAATCAGAAATCTTCTCAGCGATGGTGTATGGATCTGCATACTTAGCCTGAAAGGGCGAGCCAACAATAGGCATAAGTACAAGAACCTGGTTTCCTGGATTGAACTCATGACGACGACGCGATGGTCATACAACTCTTTCATTTTACTTTGGGACAGGCACAACTTTTCTCTTGCCATATATCCAGCCACAAACAAACAACGTCGGAACTCATTCACATAATCAATCAGGTTAGTTTAGTTTAGTTTGGCTTAGTATCCATATAGTTCTCCTTCAGCACTGCCAAGGCCAACTCATTAGGGCTAAAGCCTGTACTTTCCTGTACTGCCTCCCTTGCAGCCAACAGTAGCCATGGAAGCCCCTAGCCCCAGAAAAGACTAAAGAGTCTGGTGGAACCACTCTTCAACACTTGCCCAAACATTTTAGAGGAAAAATTCTATCCCTGGTTGCTCTGGACCACCTTAGGAATGCCAAATATTGAAATGAACTGTGCCAACACCTTAACCACAGCCTTAGTCGTAATCGACCTCAAGGGATACGCAGCTGGATATCTGGTGCTCTGACACTGTAAGTAGATATTTACAACCAGATTTGGAACATGGCAACGGACCCATACAGTCCACAATGAGGTGTGTAAATGCTTCACTTACAACTGGGATAGACTGCAGTGGTGCAGGCTTGACACTCTGATTCAGCTTCCCTGTGAGCTGACACACATGACAGGTTTTAATATATGCAGATGGTGCACCCACGAATCACACCAGACTCAGGATGAACATATCTTTTTTTTAAAAGAGGGATGGTTTTATTCTGGCCTCTCCACCCCCAAGTGTCCAATTTTTTGATGCAGTTCTCTGAAGAAAACTGGGTGGAACTCTTGAGGCAGGACAAGCTGATGTTTGTAATCCTATACAACACTCATTGCTGATGTGGAGCTTAGGCCACTGCTTAAGAAGAACACACACATCTGGATCCTCACTGCTCAGGTTCTTTCTGGTAGGCCGCTGGTTGCGAGAGATGTATGTGAGGGCTCGACTGATGACAGGGTCTCTCTCCTGGGCTTGTCTGAGCTGCTGGGGTGTGAAAGGAGGACCTAGGGCATGAGAGGGGGCATCCTGGACCAGACCAAATGCTTGAATACACACATTCTCCCAGGTAGGTGTTTCCCTTCCCACAGTAATTCCGGTCACTGCTGCAATGATGACTTCTGGGTGAACCTCCCCGCTGCACTGGTTCATGTACCTGTCAATGTCTAGGGGCATACATGACAGGCCATCTGTGTCAGCATTTGACTTTCCTGGTTGATATTTGACTTTAAAGTTAAAGTCTGCCAGCTCTGCAACCCAACGATGGCCTGTGGCGTTCAGTTTGGCTGTGGTGAGGACATAGGTGAGAGGGTTGTTGTCTGTGTTGACTACAAAGGATGGGGCATAGTACAAGTAGTCTCTAAACCACTCACAGATGGCCCACGTCATAGCCAGTTTGCCTGAGTGCATGTGGTAACTTTCTCTGCTGGTGTGAAAGTTCTAGATCCATATGACTGTCATCTTCCCATCTTGTCGCTGGTAGAGTACAGTTCCTAGTCCATCCTGTGAGGTGTCACAGTGGAGAAAAAAGGGTTGTGTCATGTCTGGGTAGCCAAGTACGGGAGGGGAGGAGAGACAGTTTACCAGGTGATTCAGGACAGCCTGGTGGTACTTTGTCCAGCTGACTGGAGTGTGGGAGGGCTTCTGTCCTCTGCTTTTGTTCTCTCTCTTCCTCTTCCCTCTAGCCGGTGTTGCTGATAGTGGTTCTGTGGCTGGCATGTCAGAGAGAAGGGCATATAGAGGCTTTGCTACCTTGGAGAAGTCCCTAATGTATGGATGGTAATATGAGAGGAAACCCAAAAACTTTCTCAGTTCTCCTACAGTGGCCGGTCTCTTCTCCTTCAAGACCTGAACAGGGGCTATTTTCTTGGGGTAGCCCTCACCACTGACCATCCTTCCCAGGAATCGGACTTGTCTCTTGAAGAGAGTAGTTGCAGCACAGCCTCAGGCTTCCATCCTTCTTATGGACACACACCACCAGAGAGGAGTACGGTGACCTGGATGGTGTGATCCAGCCTTTGTTGAGGAGGTCTTGCAAGTACTCCTTTACCTCTGCATGGAGTGGCTTGGGGATATAGGTTTTCTGCACTGGAGTGGTCACCCAGACTAATGTGCATGTTGAGGGAAGGTATGCAGCCGATGTCCTCCTCATTGTAGGAGTAATCCCCACTCCTCATATATGGTCTGTCTCACGGCCTGAGACAGTCAAGGTGAGAGAGAGCCTGAACAACGCTGGGACTTTTATCCTCAAGCAGCAACCTCTGGGGCGGAAAAATGAAGCCAATGCGGAAGTGCCAAAAACTGCAGTTCCTCGAATGGCCACTTGAGGCTGGCTCCAAAAGCGAGTCAATCCCCACAGATCCTCACGTTAAAATGCCCAACTTTACAACAGAAATAAACATGTTTACGCCTGGTACAAAAAACAATTTTGGTCTCTATAGCTAATTTCCCTTTTCATGACAACTGTACGGGGAGTGAATTTTTTTATAACTTTATAACTCATTTAAATTTATTAAGCCGTAAAGTTATGCATAATTAAGGAAGTGGCCGCTTTGAATGACAGGTCCCTAGCCGCTAGGTGGCTTGTTTCAGCAACCAGGCTCCATTCGGCTCGCCTCAGCTCCACCTCTTTGTCCATTTTGGATTAGCCAGGAGTTAGGCATAGGAGTCAGGCACTGCCAAGATGGCAACAGCTGGAACCACCCGCTATGAGCTTCAAAACTGCTCTTCAGAAACCAGTGGGTGATGTCACAGTGGCTACGTACATATTTTTTACAGTCTATGTTTATCCTATGAGAGCATTAGGCCAGGTCAATTCAGCTGGCTGCCACATCCACATTGTCCGAGATATTTTTATGGACACATAAGAATATAACAATAACTCATTACCACAACAGCATCAATACACTTAAGGTAGGTTAGGCAGGGGCCATCAAACTGTACTAAGGACTAAAATTTGATAAAAACTCTGAGAATTCAGATAAAAATTCAGAGTATGGGCCAGGAGGGCGGTACACTCTAACAAATAGAATTGGCTGTAAAGAACAAGGCCTTTGAATGAGTTATAATTAAATTTAGGTCTAGGGTTGATAATTAGGCTTGGGTTGAAAATGGCTGCAAATCCACATCCTTGGCTAGTGTCTCAAGAAATGTGAATATTAATATGACTGGGGAGAGTGGATACATTTAAGCTAACATATTCTTCATGACACAGCCAGGTTTCAGTAAGACAAAATAAATCAATATGATAATCTGAGATTAGATCATTTACTAGTACGACTTTAGATGACAGAGATCTAATGTTTAAGAGTCTACATTTAATTTTCCTATTTTGTTGTACTATTGCAGTGGTGGTGTTAATTTTTATTAGATTTTTAATGAATCTGTTTCTGTTTACTTTAGATTTAATTAATTTAGTGGTCGGGGAAAGACAGCTTCTGTGTGGTTTTGGGTGGGTAACTGCTCTAATGGAAGCGCAGAGAAGCGTGTAGGACTGCAGCTCTGCCTCCTGGTCTCAACTCTGGGTTGTCATGGCTTTGGTTTACTAATAAACTCAGCCATATTTCTAGATAAGAGAGCAGCTCTATCTAAGTGGGATGTATGCTGTCTCTCCTAATCAGACCAGGTCTTCGCCAGTTGTCTATAAAACCCATGTTGTTTGCTGGACACCATCTCGACAGCCAGCAGTTAACAAACTTGAATTTATTATTAGGATAGAACCTTGAGATGTAGCATCTCAATTTCAAGGGGGAAATAGGGGATAAAGAGCAGCAGAAAGAGGTAATAGATCTAAGAAAAAGAGAAAGCTCATTCCAGTTGGCTGGAGCTTTGTATTGAAAAGACCTGTGTCTGACTTCTTTAAAAATTCTAGGGACAAAAAAAAGGCATATTGCATATGTCTGAGTGAATATGAAGATCTATATGGTACCAAAAACTGTTTCAAACAGGAAGGACAATAAAAGTAAATACATTTAAAGATTAACTGAACCCAGTGAAACTGCCTTCTATCTTTAGGCTGCAACCAATTAAGTGATTCATACATAAAGCAACAATGAGTTCTATATGGGCATCTCAAAATAAACCTACATATAGAGTTATATAGTACAATTAGGGGTCTAAGATAAGTATCAAAGGTGTTCAGACAATGTCAGCATAATTAATTATAGTAAAATTAACTGAGAAATGCTTTTTCTGACATTGAAAAACAATTCATGGAGCGATAGAGTGAGCTCAGACAACCATACATTCATTTTATTTTAAAATCAATGTGGAGCTTAAAGCAGAGTTCAGGGTCAATCCAAAGTCCAAGATATTTGAAGGAATCAACTTTCTCCAGGAGAGATCCATTATCAAAATTAATATGTAAGTCAGAGGGATATGAACGTCTGTGCCAAACACCATGCTGCAGGACTTCTTCTTACTCAATATAAGCCTGTCATTATGAAACCATTTTTGAACCAAATTAAAATCAAATTGTAAAGTTCTGGATCTGTAATATATTTTAGAATTAGAAGTGTAAATAACAGTATCATCAGCATACAGATGAACAAGACAATTTGAGCATATTTGGGGTAAATAATTAATAAAGATAGAAAAAAGAAGTGGTCCCAGGGTGGAGCCTTGTGGAACATCCTTATCAGCAGTTAAATAATCGGAATGAGAACAACACACCGATGTCCATTATGAAGATAGGCATTAAACCAGAGGAGAGCATTTTGAGATAAACCAATAGGATATAGCTTATCAAGGAGGAGGTAGTGATCAACCAAATCAAAAGCTTTGGAGAGATCAATAAAAATTGCACCTGTGAGTAGTCCTTTATCAAAGGAGGAGAACACATCATTGGTGAATTTTAGAAGGGCTGTTGTAGTGGAGAAATTAGGTCTAAAACCTGATTGGGATGGAGACAGAGTATTGCACAAATCGATGTACTGAAATAATTTATTAAAAATAAGTTTCTCAAAAATTTTGGCAATGGTAATGGAGATTGGTCTGTAATTCACAGTGGATGGGTCTCCTCCTCTGAAAAGAGGGGTAACTCTGACACATTTCCATATGGGGGGAATTGAACAAGTAGAGACATATTAAATAAATCAGCAAGGGGATACATTAGAACATGAGCTGCAAGTTTAACGAATTTAATTTTCAAACCATCAGAATCAGCACAACTATTTTCTTTTAACCCACTTATAACATAAAAGACATGAATAGGCAGAATTTTTCTAAAGAAAAAAGAACCATTAGGAGTGGTAGAGTTTGAAGAGCCAGCCATATCATAAGAATTAAAGTGCTGGGAGCCACAGATAGATGAGAAATAACAGTTAAAAGCATGGGAAATAAGTAGAGGATCAGTAATAGTTTCATTATTAATTTGTATCTGGTTTATGAGGTTTTTGTTAGTTTTATTGAAAATATGGTTCAATTGTTTCCAGAACTATCTAGGGTTATGGAAATCTTGTAAAAAGCTGTCTTTATAGTAGTTGGATTTTGCATTCCTTGTTTTGGTTTTATATAAATTTCTCAAGTATCTGTAGATTTCACAATCAGCAGGATCCTTAGACGAGTTGAATGATGACATGCGGCTATACATGTCATCACTGGTCAAATTAGGCAGGTGCCCAGAGAAAACTACAGAGTCCGACATTATCTTTGCATATGTACACACCAACTCAACATTAATTTTAGTGACCTCCGATTGGCGTAATCAGGAGTCATTCCCGCAGACGTGAATAAGAATTGTACCATATTTACGCTTATCCTTTAAATTTGATTCTGTGTTGCCCGCTCTGGCCCCAGGAATACATTTGACTATGGCTGCCAGTGTCGCTAACATGTTCCTCACTATGGAGCTGCCAACAATGAGAGTTGGTGTCTCAGTGGGTGTGTAACTGAGTGGGGAGCATTGAATGAGGACCAGCAGGGTGAAAACATTGAAATACATGCACATACGCAGTGAAAATGTGCACACACACACTAAAAACGTGCACATACCCATTGAAAACATGTACATAAATGCACTGAAAATGTGCACATATGCATTGAAAACGTGCACATACACATTGTAAATGTGCACATTTGCACTGAAAACATGCACATACTGAAAATTTTGACATCCCACCACCTTCAGACAGGGATGTAAGCTACATGTGTGTGTGTAATTTCAGTGCACCTGGAAGTTGTTGTAGTGTAACAGGAAGGCAGGTTGAGTTTTAAATCTAGACCTTCCTGTTGCAATGAACTGACTTCCAGACACACTGAAAATAGTCTGAAATACAGTATGTTTTTAGGACTTCAAACAAATAATTATGTATATTTTTCAGAGGGGTGTCGATTTTTGTGGGTCCACTTCGCCAATTCCGTCAGTGAGACAGACTGAGCCCAAAGCCTCCATTAGTACATAGGTCTGGGTGGAGGAGGAGAATGAGGCAGAAATCTCAGAGACAGATATCACAAAACCTGGACAAATAAAACCAAAACTATATAACTGAAATAATAACACTATATAGGGAAAAGAAAAAATACATATTTATTCATTTATTTTGAGTGTACTGACCTTTTAAATCCCATTCAACAACATTAATATTGATTTAGGACTTTCACACTAGTATCATTCAGCAAATCTGTACTCAAATAGAGGATTGCTGTTTGCACATATACTCCCTCTTCTAATGAAGGATGTGACTTGTACTGTTTTCAGACAAAACAATGATCCTTATCATATCTTTAGCAGCAGTCAACCTGGCTTGTGTGTGTGTGTTTGTGTGTGTTTTTCATATGTCTTCATCAAGCTTCCCTACCCCATCCCCCTCTCAGTCCCACCCAGGTATTGCATGCCACCAACAGTTCAGCTGCATAGCGCAATGCTGACTCAAAAATGCAGTAGATCTTGTGTTTAGGGTGACACTCATTGCAACTGAGCCAGAGCAGCCAGCCACCCACTCATTCACTGGCGTGCCAGCAAACAACACTGTAGCTCACCCAACCACATCTGGAGGATTGCATTTTTATGTGCAATCCATGAGGGCCACATGTCTTCACAAAGACAGTTGAGGATAGCCTTAAAACCTGACCAATTTTCACCTCAGGGATATTATTAAGACATGGGTTTTTGTTCGATAAATATTCAGACAAACATCCTTTACATTAATGGGCTTTTGCTGCACTCAACATTAGAGATTGTCCTAAACAGAAAAACAACAGCATTAGTTGTTTTGTTCAAATGCCTAACACAACATATGTTTATGACAGGCAGAAATGGAATGACTGCCTCTCACATCTAAAGGTGGAAGTGGTATGGAGGAGATTACTGTTAGCAACCTGTATCCTACTAACAATCAGTGTTGGAATATCCAGGCCAAGACTTCCTCTTCTGTGCACCAGTCATTATTTACTGTCCGATTAGCAACTTGAGATGCGAGAATGGACTTGGTACAACCGGATTTTTTCATATAGCCAGTTCACGTTTCTCAACAAAATACACAAACATCGATAGTTTTTTAGGTGTTTTAGGACCAGACAACATTTTGGCCAATGCATTCCACCTCTTTTGCTCCCCCTGTAGACTGTTTACATGCATGCAACCAAGGCATGACTGTGGTCTTTCTAAGCCAAACTAGTTTCACAAAAATCTTTACTCAAAGAAAGATCAAGAGGTCATTCACATCTGACACCAGAGACCATCTTTGACAGAGAGAGAAGGTACCATCCCCCATACACAACTACCTGTGCCATACTTAGATCACATAATGACAACTGAGCCAACTCCATTCTGTGAGGTGCTCGGAAAAGCTAGTAAAGCCTAATGCAGACTACAAGACTGATATTTCAAAATTGCTGTGGTGTCACATCACATTTTTTGTCCCAGAAATGTTGGTGTGGGTGTGGACAAACTATTCAACTGATCTCAGACGAGGTGTGCTGTTTAAAGTCTGCATTCTGACCCAGAGACTTGTATGTATCAAACAGAAGAAAAAGCATTTTTATGCAGATCCAGATGAGTTTTACATAATCTCGGGAACCCATTGGTTATCATCTGACGACAATTTAACCTCTGGGGGCAACGGCCAATGTTTTGGGGCTAACAATGTTTGTTGGCTTATTAAATAAAATGTCAACCAATATTAACCAATATTGAATTATTTGTCATGTTAACTTGTAGACAAACATTCTGCAGGTTTCTTGTCAACAGATTGATGTCATCACTTCTGCAAAACTGAACTAGCTGTTCTGTGGTGTTGTGTGTCAGAACAACATTCTTACCTGCTGATACTGGTTAGATACTGGTGGCTCTCACTGTGGCAGATGAAGGAATCTGTTCAGCACAGACGATCAGATGTGATCAGATGACAGCAGACAAACACACGGTGGCTCCTTGTAGCTCACTCTAAAAACAACACAGAAAAAGTTTTAGTGATCAGTTCACTTAAGGTTTCAGGTCCTAAATCCATAACCACTATCGCAAAAGTAACTGGTGTATACACATGATGATATACAAGTGGTACATTACAAATCACTTTGCATTTATTTGTGTTTCTGTTTTACAAGTTACGTTACTTGACATTTGTTTGTGAATACTAATGAGATTGTTTTAATCCCATAACTGCCTCCCTCTCCACCTCTGATTTGCACTCTGATTGAATACTGATCTTTTCCTATCAGAAGGTGCCCTGTCTACAAGTGCTTCTAGTGTTTGGGACTAGATGACACTGTTTTAATCCCATAACAGTGGACAAGCCTGATACCCTCAGCTACATAGGATAGCGTATTTAGCTTTTTTGTCCAGGGCAATATGGGAAAATCACCATATATGGCTCTCAAGCTATGCTGTATATTTACATAAACACAGAGACTTCCTCATGAGTTGGCACCTCTGCCAAATGTACATTTAGAGAGAAAAATGGACGAAACTCACCCACAACAGCAAGATCTTTGTGTGGCCATGATCGGATGTAATTCTTAAATGCAGGCGAGACAAGTGGCCCCCACCAGCTAATCAGACGTAAGTTGATTGGCTGCCCCCTGCTCTGCTCTCTCAATTCCACAGCTACAAGTGTGAGTTTTACAACACATTTATTTAAAAAAGTGTTGCAAAAGTCAAGACACAGATTCATCACTTTGTGACACGAGAGCGCACATTTGTGCATTAAGTTGCAGTGACCAATTTGAGAGGTTGTAATCACCAAGTTGGGGTTTTACTGGAAAATGGACTCAAGTAAAAGAAAAGAGTAAATGTTGGATTTACAAGTTTGCACCTGTCATTGTATTTTTGTCATCAAGTGAAAATCAAATGAAAATTTAAACAAGTTCTCACATCAAGTCTACAAGCTCTTGCATTTTGCAACATATTTACCTCTTTACCTGTCTCAGGGAAAACACTGCTAGTCATGCTGCCGTCCCTTCACTTCACAAGCAGGCGACTAGCTCTTGGTCTTCTCCTTCTTCTTCTTGTGTTTAGTTTAACAGAGGTTGACATCCATAAATGTTGCACTATCACCATCTACCATAAAGCGTTTGGTCTTCCCTGCATTTGTGGATTTTGTGTGACACACACAGCATGGTACAACAGTCTCAAAAGGAACCACACAAATAGGTTAAGATTCACAAATATATTTCCATATAAAAATGTTAAGTTAGACGTACAAATGATGATATATGAGTGGTAAATTAGAGGCACAGATACAGATTTACAGATACAAATCACTCTGCATTTATTTGTGCATTTTGTTTTACAAGTTACATTACCTGACATTTTTGTGAATACTAATGAAACTGTTTTAATCCCATAACTGCCTCCCTCTCCACCTCTGATTTGCACTCTGATTGGATAATGATCTTTTCCCATCACAAGGTAAAAAATGTTTGAAAACTGTTACAGCATCTAGGGCAGCTCAAGGGCCCGTCATGATGGGCACAAGAACAGTTCTGTGCCAACTTGAGCTTTTTTGCCTCAGATCTCAAAAATGTCTCTGGAACAGAAAATCTATGCATAAGGCTTGTGAGATGGTCACTGTGTCAGATCAGGCAATCATAGTCATTAATTCTTGCCGTGATTTGGCTGAGGACCTCGACTAATCATTGCTTGGCATCTTTCATGACTTGCATGATGTACAAAGATGATTCGTGAGCCTCCACTGTTCCAACTGACAGCAACAGCAAGAAATGTTTCTGTATGCAATCAGCGTTGTCTGAATAACAGCTCTGTCTTGCTCCTACATAATGAGGTCTCTGAAAAGTCCATTACTTTCTATATCAGGATGCCTCGGAGTGCATTATCATCTATGACCACCTACCACAGGCAGAAAGAGAGGCTTTGTTCAAATTGTCATCCATTTTTTTAAAATTAGTGGTTAGATCCATTTCACCAGCGATGTTTACAGTCACCGCAATTTAATATGCCTTAGGCACTTATTCAGAACAGTGGGTAAACTAATTTTTGACCAGAACTAAATTATTTCAATAATTTTTCATTGCTTCACCTCTTACTCAGTGGACTAAACCTAGGCACAATATCACCACGACTTATTTACACACCTCAACAGGAGAGCTTGAAATGAACACCTGCCAAATGCACAAGTAAAAAATAAACTGTAGTGTAGTGTTGGTAGTGTCATCATCTTACTAGTCAGGTTTTAAGCACTAGGTAATGTGCACAAAGACAATGACAGCATGTCCAACCACACCTGATATTAACATTCATATGTGCAACAAGCTATGTTCAAAATAGTTTTGTGAAGTAGAAGATAAAATGAAGAGGAGAGTGTAGATCAGTTACAGTGAACAGGAAAATAATATAAGACACCTCAAATATGCAGCCAAAAGAAGTTTTTGGATATTATGTTTTCTGTGTGAAACAATGTAAAGCAAATGTAAAGTTATTTAGCTATGTAATCAGCTTAACTATCATACTGTCTTTTCTAGGTTTGGCTCTAGGCCAGCTATGCTGTCTGTCACATTCTTGATATTACCACTAGATGGCCCAAAAGTGGTCTACACATAGTGGATTTAAATTGAGTGCATTGTGTGTGTGAACCACTAAGGCAATTGTTAACTGTGGTTGCATTTTAATTAAATATGTACATGTTTCCTTTAAGTGTGTGTGATCTTTTTTCCTTTCTCTTGCTCAACTCCACCATGACTCCACCCCCATCATGCCACAACAGTGCATGTCAGTCACATTTTGTGACACCGATGGCAGAAAACAGTCCACATTGTGTCCAGTGTCCAATCACTGGTGACCTGTCCATCAGGGACATTTATCTCTGAATGCAAGACTAGACTTATTTCAGATATATCATCCCCTCAAAAAAGATGAATAAAGTTGCATTCAATTAGATTTGGTCACATGTACATGCTACAATTAAGTTAGACTACAATGATGTGAAATAAATGATTCAGGGTCATTGGCTGGTCATTAGAATTTCATTTTTTTGGACAGAGTTAATTTCAAGTTCTCCTGGTGAGGTGTATAATCTCACAGTTGTGGCAATATTGTGCCCAAGGTTAGTTTGCTGAGTAGGTGGTGAGGCCATCACTCAAGACTGAAATCAAAATTACTGTAACAAGACTTGGTGTTATGTCATGGCCACGCAGAATAGTTGTTTCTGATTGGGTAAAATCATCCTAACAACCAGGGGGGAGAAAAGGAACAAGCTGTTGTTAAAAACCAAAAAGAGAGGCGACACAGTTTTGTTGATTATGTCAATAAGTCCCTAGTGGTGAGGGAACAAGTTTATATAGGGACCATGCAAGTACATGCCAGAATGTAGAGGATAAAATACACATTTGTGTGTATGTACAGACCTATATGGATCATACATCTGCAAAGCTCTTCTGCTCTACATGCACAAAATGCATGGGAATGCATGTATATCGGAGGGTGTTTGCCCTGCTATGCATGTGGATAGGGGCTGTGTCTCTGCTCCTGGAGCAGGTACTTTATATTAAAATCTAGGCACCATTTCCATGACTGCTTATGAAGTGGTGGTTTTCTGGAGCAATGTTGCCGAAGTCATTCCTGTCTGTTTGTGTTGATATAATTCCTAATTCCGCCACTTGCTTGTTGTAGTGTTCACTGAAGAGAGAGACAACAGTAGCAGCCAGTGAATGAGAGCTTGACCTACCAGTCAGTGAGCATAAATTAACCTCGCAGGAGAGGAGCTGGGATTCAAATTAATTTTCTGCAAAAACGTGAATTTTATAACTAGATTGTGTGTCAGCAAAGTGAATGTTAATTTGCACTTAAAACTCACCACCTGATTCTCTCTCTCTCACACACACACACAGTTACACAGAGGCTGACCACAGCTCTTTGTGGAGACTTTTAAGTCACTCTCAGCAGATCCATGGCAACCACTTGTTGAAGCCTCACTGCTTGTTGCTAAGTGATGGGATGTACTGGACCAGAAAATCCCTCTTTTGACACTCCCTCCACCCACTTCTCCACACCCACCCCTCTCCACTCCCTACCCCATCCCCACCCACACATGGAGTGCAGCCAAAACAACCCACATATATGCTCTAGCTTCCGCTACTTACAGGGCAAGAAATGCTCCTTTGGTACTTTTCTAAAATCAACATGTATTTAAACACACTGTCAATTATTTAAAGTTATAAAAGCACCTTTTAATTATTTCGGGTGAGCAAAGATTTACATGCGCCACATATCCTTATGCTTAGGTACTATCGAAGAATATTTGAATTGCAGCAGTATTACATGAACCATGCCCCCTGCTCTTCACTCGGTTTTTACAGATTTCTTTTTTACAGATCAAAAAGTAATATTAGGTTTGGTTTATACAGATCAACCCCAGATAAAGAACTTTTGAAGAACCCCACTTTTTGTCTATACGTTCCAATCAACATGTAAGAGATACTGAACAACTAAAATAATGTTTCAGGGGGATCTTCGTCAATAACCATGGCATGACTAAATAAATAAAAGTCTAAACTAATAAGTACAACATTTCTGACTGATAAGTAACAAGTGCGTGTGTGAGTGTGTAAACAAAATACAGGTGTGTTCTCTAAGAATAACATTTAGATTAATTCTCAATGTTTAATCTGAGAGAGCTCCAAATGGTCCCTGAAATGGTTCCATGCGTGCTTGGGATAGTTCCATGGGTTCGCTTGGGATAGTCTTCAGAGGGTTCGGTTTCGGTTCAGGGGGTCCTTACCAGAGTTCCACAGGTCCCCATGCAGCAAATAAATAAGGAATAGGAATAGTTTCACTATTATTTTATTATAATTTACATCACTGGAAACCTCTCTGTACACAATTGACCATTGCAACCCTACAGGTGTTTCTAAAAACTCAACTAAATTTCTCATTAGGCTAAGGCTAACTAAAATGTATCACCAGCTATGAAATGTTTTCGGATATGTGCTCTTTGAGAAGTTTGAGAAACTATTGATTTTCGCCGATCCCCCTGCCGTTAAACTTTTCCCCCTGTTGATCCTGGTTCCCTCATCTGCTCCCCCCCCCCCCCCCCCCCCCCCTCACCCCTTTTCCTACCATCCCCTCCCCTCCCCTCACTGACCGATTAGCCGGTGCGGGGTTCTGTCCTATTTCCATGAGAAAGGCGGCGGTCGGTGAAAGGGTTAAGCTTGAGGACGAAGCCCCAGAAAGCAGCCCTAATTTTCTGCCCAGCGGGAGAGTGGGGGAGGCGGGGAAAGGGAACAAAGACGCCTGAGGGAGGAGCGGAGACTCCGGCTTTACTATATGCACCTGCGGCCTGAAAAGCCGCGGACAATGAGCCTCCGAAACGGCCAATTACGAACGGGCCATCCACCCGCTTTCTCTGCTGGGAGACGTGGGGGAGGAGGGAGACAGTGAAAGGGAGGTGGGGGAAACGGTGAAAGTGAATTTTAAAAGAGGGTAAAGATAAGAAAGTAAATAATCGAGTTTTAAATCATTCTAGGCACCATTCACCCTCACCCATCTCATCTTGCCACCCCGACAAGACACCCACGTTCTCCCGCTAATGTTCACTTTTGTCCGGAGTTTTATTCTGAGCGGCTTCAGGCAGCGCTGATGGCTCCGCCTGTGAAGACGCTGTGAAAAAAGTTTTTTAAAAAGTCGGTTTTGATTGTTGGTATGCTATTATCTTCTGCAATGATGTCGATGAATGAGTTCGTGTTTGAAGCAACAGCTGAGAAACACCAAAACTCATCTGGTGATATTCAGATAAGTAGATTTTCCAATTCAGAGGAGAAGAAATCATTAGGCTGCAATTCATTTGGGTCTTCTGGGAAAAGATTTGTATTTGCCTAATAGCCTATTTGAAAATAATAAGCAAAAGAATAGGCTATAATATCTATCAGCAATAACATCAGTAAAATACAAATTAATATAATAACATTTAGGTTGTAACAAGTAGTGTTTAGCGGTATATTTTTGCCTACAGCACTGCCTCACTTTAGAGGACAATTCCAAAGTTTTACCTTCCTATAACATAGTGCGTTTTACACAACTGCTGACCATTTTTCAAATCATGCTGTAGAGTTTCAGATTTTTAAGTGTATTTTTCCAACCATCATATTCATTTCTATATGATAGCCTATAAAAATCAATTAGAAAACTGTTTAAATCAACATGGTGAACGTCAAATCTGCAAAGGTTTTTGTTTGAATTTGATAATTGCTGCCTGGATGGAAGTCTACTCTGTGTTAACTTCCAATGATAATATAACTATGACACAAATTGATGCAGACTTGGTATTCAGAGTGAGTTTAATTACAGGACTCAAGCAAATTCTGAGCATTCATATCCCACAGATATGAACAGAAATCATTAACTACCTAGAACAATAGGAAAACTAAGTTAAAAACTATAAAATGCAACAGAATAGGTTGAATGGAGGCTTACAAAATATATATAAATGAACTCTAGTAAATTGAATAAAACGTGTTAAATTACTAGTATTGTCCTTTAAATGCTTCCACATTTCTCTAACAAATAACAGTGGTGGAACATAACTTAGTAACTTATTTAGTCAAGAACAATTTTGAGCAACTTGAATTTCTCCATTTCATGATACTTTGATACCTTCTACTCCACTTCAGTTCAGTTCCTCTGAACTGAAGTTCAGAGGAACATATTGTACTACTAGATTCATTTCAGTTACTTTTCAGATCAGGATTTTATACAAAAAACATGTTTATAAAATTTGCATTGTTATAGATAAAAAAAAAAACTAAGTAGGCTGTAAGTTGTTAAAATTAGCTCTGCTTGGACCTTAAGATGCTGCTTACATGTACACATCAGAGAATCAGTAAAAATATTCCAATATATATGATAA
Organism: Scomberomorus guttatus; assembly: GCA_038419695.1. Taxonomy (NCBI): domain Eukaryota; kingdom Metazoa; phylum Chordata; class Actinopteri; order Scombriformes; family Scombridae; genus Scomberomorus; species Scomberomorus guttatus. The sequence goes on along the minus strand of CM076467.1, from coordinate 1,109,691 downwards.
ACATAACCCTCCAGGGCCATTTTGCATAGTGAGTATTTTAATTGCATTTTGCTGTCAATACTATACTTTCACTTAAATGCAGAACATTTTAGGACCTCTCTTTGTGGCCTTTACTCATGTAAAAGGTCTCCAGTATAGATTTCTATTATACAATAATGGAAGAATTACTCTTATATGGACTACTATTTACTACAACAATTTTGTGTTAAGTTTTGTTACCTTTCAGAGCATTTTAAAAACTATTATTTATCACCATGTGAAGAAAAATTGCCTTCATAAAAGGAACTGTTCATGGGTAAAATAAGGCTTTTAATGGAATTCCATTTCTAATAATTCCATCATATGTACTGCCTTTGAACTAAAACCATGCAGACCAAATTTAACACGCAACATTAATGAAAAAAGGATTTGTACTTTTTATTAATATTGTCATGAATGCCATAACAGACTTTTTTTTTTTTTTTTTAATCAAAAAAGGAATCAAGACTCTTAGTATAAGAGCCTAAAAATGTATACATTATTTACATGAATGCTACACACAGTAATTCTAGTATCTGGCAGCATTTACAAAAAGAAAATTCATTCTAAAAATAGAGATACAAGTCAGTGTAACAGTTAATTTTTCAAATACTCGGGTAGCAATGTAAACATTCATGTATTACTTAAATATACCTGCTCTCCCCCCTTTTCAAAAATAAGTCAGGCATCCGTTTCTACAGTAGTTAGTAATGAATGCTTCAAACTAAAGAACTGTAAATAATCTACCACATGCAGCATTCGTAGTTTTTGTAGGCTGAAAATATACAAAAAAAAGTTCCCTTTAGGTCCATAGCAGCACTAGTAACCCGACAGAAAAATACACAATGACATACTGTCGGTTTGAGAGAACTAGGATTAAAAACACTGTGGTTTATTCTTTTATAGAATGATTTAATTATCCACAGGTAAAATTATCTGAAATAAAGTTTAGAAACAGGATGGAAGGTTTGTTAGAGATATAGTCTGAATGATATATTCTCTTCACTGGTGGTAAAAACACTTCGATAGGCCATTAAAAACATGCCTGGAAGGCTGTTTATCAGTTCAGTGTACTTGGAAGATATAACTTGCAAGTCTTAATGTGCTATTTGGAGTAAAACTACTCAACTGAAATACAGCCTTTCATATCAAATTTCATTCACTTAAATGATCAGCCTATAAACAATACAACGCCTACTGCCTAGAGCAAAGTGACAATGAATACACAGAGCGACTCAGGACAATGCCAGAACACCACAACTGAGCATTTACATCAAAAAAGTCCAATCTAAAACTAATTATAGCAAATAAAAACACATACAGGCAGCAAAAACAGTATCACACATCTTCTGAGACTCAAAATTGTAAACCCAGAGATCTGGTGAGTGTGGAGACTTTCACTAGACCTACTGTTCAGCATTTTGTACACTTTATAGAGAACGAAGGAACCAGGCTGGTTCTACATTCTAAGCAACGGCATAAATCATAGAAGCCAGTGTTTTATGTTCATTTCCAGTGAATGCAGTGCTGATTGTCCAACAGGTGTTTTCCCATGTCATTCAACATTTTCATTAGTTAAAAAAAAAATAAAAATACAAGAGTACTAAACCAAAGCCAAGGCACAAAGAGTTCATTTTTAAAAAAACACCTTTGTTATTCAAGTTGTGTATTTCCCTTCCATTTTCCCCACCAGCACCCAGCTGTTCTCCAGCTCACACTCACAGGACAGCAACAACAATTCAACAACCAGAGCACCTCAGTTCAGGTGATTTGTCTGTCACTAGCTGAGAGATTCTGATCCATCAACCAGGTTGGCAGTTCATTTGTCTCTGTGCTGTGGTTGTAGACCACAGGGACTGGCTGTATGGTCAAACAATGGAAGACTAAACCCAATAACAGGACCAGTCTACAGGCACTGACTGGGTATGGTAGAACTGTAATGAGTGCCAGTGTCACAAGTTAGGGAGGTATTAAGGAGTCTTTGACTTTAAGTTATTATGGATAAGTTCTAAAAATTATAAAAAGGAAAGTAATGTTTCCTAATGTGTACACAATAAAGAGACATTGCCCATTTTCACTGCAGTCCTTCATGAAAAAAAGTCTGCTGAGTGCGGTGGGCAAGAAGTCGTCTCAGCTCTGTATGTGTGGTGGCAGGTGTGTGTGTGGTATTTAACTGAACTGATGTGGCACCAAAGAGGTAGAAAAAAAAAACTGCTTTTCAATTATAAAATTAAAAAAAAAAAAAAAATAGTGATCTTGTGTCTTTAATTGCAAGCACATGTAGAACTGTGAGAACCCTGAATGCAGGAACAAAATGTGTTTTTTCTTCACATCCTGCGTCTCTTAAAGTCCACCACACTGGACTCCAACTTCTGCCCAGCCAGCTGTGCATGAACATTTATGGTTCTCCCACTCACTTCACCCCCCTTCATCCCCACCCCACTCTGATGATTCCCAGTTCAGTTCTAGATGTGTGTGAGTGGGACGGTTCCGGTGAGGTAGTGCTGCTGGACACTGCTGTAGCCCCTCTGTGCTGCTGTGGGGTCACCGGCATCCCCTCCTGGTCCTGGGATGTACATGCTGATCATGTCCCTGAGGTCACCCTGCAGAGGACCCCGATGGTGGTTTGGTGTCCCCGTCGGAGGCGAGTGTGACACGGTTTCTGCTTTCACCATGGACATGGTGACAGGGCTTGGCTGCTGGGGACTGCTACTGTATGACATGGGGCTGTGGGTGGAAAAGACATACAAGTTAGATGCCTCATCTGAAAGTTAAAAATATAACTACATCTGGTTACTGGGAGAAATCAAGACTTTGCATTTTTATGTATTGTATTTATGTATCTGATTTGAGGATGCACTGTTGCAGTAACGTTTTACTGCCCCTGTCCTATGCGATATGCGCAAGTTAAGAAACAATAAATATAGCAGAAATGTAGTCATGTTAACAGGGTTTCTATTAGTGCTTTACCCAGGTTTGTTAACATATTACTCATTCACATGGCTTTTAATAATCAGGTTACTGAAAAAAGCCAACAATAATTGGGTTACTTTGTCATGTTAATGCAGTGATGACAAGAGAATGGGCCATGTGTGATGTAATCTGTTAGACACAAACTGCACAATTTCAACGTCTCCAACTGTAGAGTACAACAGGTTTGCTGTGTGATGAAATCAAAACTCACAAACTTAGTTCCAACTTTTAACAACATATATTCTGAATGTCCCTAACTTTTATTTCAAAAACTTATCCTTTCAAGAAGAGAATCAATAGTAGTAGAATTCAGCAGCATTACAATGAATGAACTGGGACTTGATGGAAATGATCACACTGTCATACTTGAGTTCAGTACTGGGAATAATTGTATCTGAATGTTATATATGTGTCTTTATGGCACAAGTTCAGTAGAGGACAGAACTGAGATTTTATCCTCAATTCCAGATTACTTGCTTACTGCACAACACAGATGCTCTTTTACCAAAATAAAACCCATGTTCACATTACACCATCATCATTAAGTGTCAGTAGCTTTATAGCTTTAATTTCATTTGAGCAATGACTGCTCTGTTAGTTGAGGCATCAATAATGTATTAAAATGTGCAAGTGAACAAAAGGGTAGGCCTATCCAAAACCATCCATCCAATCCATCTGAAATAGTCTCAAAACCTGCTATCACTCAAATTTAGAGGATTTCTGAGATGAATGACAGATTTGTAGTTTTTTTTTTGGTGCTGGAATATGGTTTATATGATCACAAAATGCTTCTGAGAGGGCTTGTACTTCTTAATGACTTTACATTTAAGCACATTTTACTGATGTGTAAATATTTAAGTAATTCAGCCAATGCAAGATTTTACTTGTAATGCAGTATTTTACATTGTGGCATTGCTACTTACACTGTTGCCTGGACTTTTACAAGAGGCAATGAGTGAATGAGTCAGAGTACACCAGTGTTCAAACTACAGCAGATTATTCATAATGAGCACCTGCATGTTGAGACAGAGCCAAGATCAGGGAGAGTAACCGCTGTATGTTTGGTCTACAGATTAACACTGGCCTAGTTTACAACGCCACCTACAAACTCTGTAGGCCTTCAGTCAGAAACACCTCTGCTGTTCACCAGCCTGAGCACAAAAAGAACCCAAAATTCTCAGTCTGAGTCTCAGTGGGAGCATACAGAAAATGAATGCAGTATGGGGGTTCCTGTCCTTGAGAACAGAGAATTTGGAGCTGCTCTGCTGCCATTACAAATCTGACCAGGATAGGAGGCTAAAAATGGATTTATGGATAATTCAACTGGAAGCAAAGTCAGCGTAACAGAGTTTAATATCCTTGTAGAGGTTAATACTGAATCGACACAAACCTGCATGTGGAACTAAAAATGGACACAAGCAAAAAATATCCATCATCTAGCAAACATAGCAACGAGTTCACGGACGGACAACGGTACAATAGGACTTAATCCCAAATGACAGGAGACAGAGTGCAATGCACCCAGAAGTCGTGGAAATGTGCACTGAAGTGTCAATGATAATTGGGTCCAGTTTTATAGATTAGAACAGCCTATTTACACAATATGAAATATATATAATATAATGAAAGAAAATGTTTAATACCATATATAAAAATTCAAAGTATTTTCTCAAAGTCAGTTATATTTTTGCCATTTCTCAAACTCACAAGATTTGTTTTAGTTAACAAGACTTTTCTTGCTCCTTACTCTAAACCTGTGTTAGATTCTATTAACTATGCTTCAAAAAGGGACAGGATGGGCATCAACAGGCTTGGCCTCCAACATCTAAAACGTAAGCTGCAATTGACTATTGTCAGTCAAAGGAACCTTGAAATGACCAAATATTGGAATAAATTTCAGCATCATTCACACTAGAACATTTGTCAAAGAGTTCCATCTTTTAATTGTATCACTGTAGTTTGGGGGACAAGAGACCTACGGCAGGAGGCAAAGACCCAGAAGTGTATCCGGACACAAGTTTAGGTTTAGCAGGAACAGGGATTGTGGGTAGAAGACCACACACAGAGCAGTCTTGCCTGCCATCAAGTCATCCTGATCAACATTCCAGACAGGACCCAGCCCACAGCAAAACGCCACACTCATAACAAGTAGGCAACAGACTGAAGCCTGTTGTTTCTCAGAGTTTCTCAGAGTGGCTTGATGGCACTGAATAATTTATCTCAACATTTCTTCCCAATTAAAGTCTCATTTTTAAAGTGCAGGTCCGTTTTACATCTCTCACTCAGAAGATTGAGTAGTTGAGTGGTTTCAGCGTAATTAATTGTGGTGTAGTCAGATCATTTGACATTACTTATTTGGTTTTTGTCCATTGGTTTAAAAGTTTTATTCAGAAACTGTTTTTTTTATTTAAAAAAAAAACAAAACACTAAAACAATATCTGTATATCAGTCCTCTGAAAATTCAGGCACCCTCTTGTCTGACAAGCAAATCAGTTTAGCAACTAATAAGGCAAATTGTCAGTGTTTTATTGTTGTGGCATCTAATATTAACTATTTTTAAGCTGCTCAAACTATTTAGAACCTTTTCTTGGGTGTGTGTGTGGGGGGGGGGGGGGGGTACAAATAAAATGGGGAGTCTTCTGTCCAATGATCAAGTCACAATCTTGTAATAAAAATAAATCTATTCTGTCAATATTTATGGAAGAGGCATACAGTATATGCAAGTGTAACTATGTCCTTGTTCCGTGTTTAGAACCACTTACATGGACCCACTATAAAATCAATCTAAAAAAAAAAATGCATAATTTAAATGCCTCATTCTAAAACTGGTTCATGGGTGTATATATAAAATATTTAATTCCTGCCATGCTCTCCCACCTGATTTGAAAGTGGTGTTCTTTGCAGACCTCTCTGTCATTTAGAAGCGCTCTCTCCTTCAAATCCATCTTTTTTGGAGAGCCATTATCAAGACACATGATTAAAACAGCTTGCCTGTTGTTCAGTCACTCCAGAATTTGTACATTTTAACAAAACTTTCTTCTGAACACAGCAGTCAACCAATAATCAGCCTATGGCGTGTGCTGGAGACCTTATTTGGAGGCTGTAAACAGGTGGCACCCAATTTCATTTTATTAAGCATATTAGGCCATTACTTTTTGGGATATTACCAATTATTTACTTTGTAAGCAACAAAAATGGCCTTCAAGGAAAACTATTGCAGATAAAATAGGCAAAATGAAAACCACTATTCACTTACATTTAATTTTTGATCCTTGTGGGACAGTTTTGAAAGGGTTTGCTTGATGGACACCAACGGTCACAAAAAACACGAGAAGTCGATTTTATCCACTTTGATACATTTTGGCAATGGCTGAAGAAATTAGGACAGGCTGAACAATTAATTCAAGAGCATTAGGACCAAAGTGCCCTTGTTTGTTAAACAGGGTGACATTACAAAAATGGGACACAGTGAAAAATTCCTAAAATTTACTGCACTGTAGTTATCCTGCAGCTCACCTGTAAGAGTTGGCTCCGTTCATGTACGTCTGTGCAGCCGTCATTGCAGGTGGGTACTGGAGAGCTGACAGGTCATACCGGTGTAGCTGCTGTGTGTAGCCGAGCGCCTCGCCCTGCATACCGGCGTACCCCCCGGTGGGGCCCCAACCGTAGCTCTCCATCCTCGGACTTCCACTTTGGCCTTGCGCAGCCGCCGCCGCCAGCAGGTTCCCGGCTGACAGCGGGTACTTACCCACCTGAGTATCCTTCTTCAGCAGTGGCTTTGTCTTGCGGCGTGGCTTGTACTTGTAGTCGGGGTACTCCTTCATGTGGACGGCCCGGAGCCGCTTGGCCTCGTCGATGAAGGGCCGTTTCTCGGCGTCGGTCAGGAGTTTCCACTCCGCTCCCAGTCGCTTGCTGATCTCAGAATTGTGCATTTTGGGGTTTTCTTGAGCCATCTTGCGCCTCTGTCCCCTGGACCAGACCATGAAAGCGTTCATGGGCCGCTTGACTTTATCCATGGGGTCACCTCCAGGTGCTAATGCCGTTTTGGAGCTCGGATGTGAGTTGCCGTTGGTGCCCATGTTCCCGGTCATGTTGCCGGTGACCGGTGACATTCCTTGGGAGGTCTGATGAGACGGGGGCTGGCCGGTCGGCTTCAGCTCGTGTTCCATTATGCTGTACATGTTGGATCTGGCAGAGTTAAAATGAGTTACAGAACAGTTGAAACGATGAAGCGCGCAGAAGCCCTTTGTCGCCGTGCACCTGGCGACCTGTGGCCAGGTTTCTCCACAGGTTTAATCGGGAGCACCGGGTGATCCAAATTAACTAATTACTCACACGACACACCCGGGAGAGAAAACACACCGCAGCGGACGACCGACTTGACCTTTTTTTTTTCAATTTTTAAGTGTGAAAGTGGCAGTCATTACTTCGATACTGAAACTCACAGAAAATATGCAAAATTCAGCGAAGAAAAACACAGCAACTGCCTCTTTTCAGTGCTATGGGATAATTCTCAGCGGAAAACCACTTGTTGTCAGACGGCTAGCTCTGACACTGAACTCAGCTGCCTGTTAACTCCAAAACTTCCCCTATTCTCGCGCAGTCGGCCGGGTGGGGACCAATGGGAGAGCATAAAACTTCAGCCTGTGCGCGTGCATTTGCAACTGAAAAGGCTCCGATGGTGCCCGAGTCACTTGGTTCTGTCGGAGGTGGAGAGAAGGGAGGCATCTTAATAACACATTTTAATCAGCTATAGACTACTTAACAGATTGTTCACATTTAAACAGGGTTTTATCGGTGTTCTCTTTCTACAAGTGTGCGTATAACACACACACACACACACACACACACACACACAAGCCTATCTTGTTTTAAATTGCTCCGTTTTTGTACTCAGACGAAACACACAAGCACCAAAATATAGCTAAATATATTTACATTTAAAATTACAAAGGGCTAAAGCAACAAAATATATAAAACGTAAAATAAATTAATAAATTAATTACAAAATAAGTAAAGTTTAATGAATTATTTAGAAATTTTATACTATATCATATGATTGTTTGCCAGGAAGTCCAGTAATAAACCCTGCATATTTTCATAGTATTTTATTGCAAATATTAATTTGTCCATAGAAAGTGACCTTGATAGACTGCAAAACTACAGGCAGAAAGTTGTTTTTGCAGGCTTTTACAAAGTACAGCATTTGTCTATTTAGCGTGAAGATGATATACCATCTTTTCCTCTCATTCCTTAAAGTGAAACTATTTAAGGTACAAAAAGAACATTCTTTTTCATAAACAATAAAAGTTAGATTTCACATAAAACATTCAACCTAACTTCCTAATGTCCTATTTTTCTAAAATCTGGTTGGACAACAAGGTGTAAACTGAGAGAAAAGCAAACCACACCCCATAGCAGTAGGTGGCGGCAGTGCATCACTCCATTGTTTTGCCAGCCATTATAAAATATAAAAAGAAGAAAGGTGACCACAACAAACATGTCAGAGGAAATGCAACAACCACCATCCACTGGAACAGTGAGCTTTAGAAGTAAGAAGAAAAGAATTTGATCAGCAGAGGATCAGCATGTTGCCTCAGGTACCAGTGAGAAATTAAATGTTATCCAGGAGGTCCAGTTGGAGTAACAGAACCATGAATTTGAAGGCTTCTAAGATGCCAAAATACTTCCTTTTGTTCTCCATCCTGGTCTTGTGTCAAAGTATGTTCCCCCTGTTAGAAAAGTGCAGTTCCCTTGCTGCTCAGATATCAACAGAATTAAATGCACCAGCATCCTGTAATTGTCAATGGTGGTGGCAGCAGAGGCCACTGCTCAGCAAAAGTTAGTCTCACTCTAAGTTACATAAAGCTTCCTGTATCTAATCTAATGTAAAGTACCACAAAAACTTACAAATGTGTTTATATCTACGGCCAGATTAACTCCCTTGAGGTCTCCAGGGCAAAACTGTTTGTGGGCCCCCTCTACATCTCTCCATATAAAGCAAGGAATTTCTGTCTGTCTGTATGTATCAGCATATCTCGAGAAGCGTTCAAGCGGGTGTATTGCTGGGGACACAAAGGAGTGCAGTGTCAAATTTGGTGCAATTTGGACATGTGACACGTTTAATATTAATAAACTTGGAATAAGTGAACAGCAAGCCGCTCCGCTCTGCAGCAGCAAGGCGGGGCTCTGGGCTCTGCGACTGCATGTCATGGTCAGAGCTGTACAACCCTGCCATGATAGAGAGGAGGGGACGACATCTCTCTTCGTTTGATAACATCAAAAGTTAAACCGTCACGCTGAGTTAAACTGCCCAAGAGAGAAGAACGAACATACAAAGGTGAAAAAACAGAGACAGAGGCAGTAAAACTAGCCAATAGGAGTGCAGACAAGTTTGACTGGCAGCAGAATCAACCAGTTGAAGGCTATTAACTGCTTATACGGTCCAACCTTAGTTTAGTCTCACTGGTGAAGTTTCGCTCTGGATTTAAACCATTTATTGTAATTCCTTATCGTTTTAATTGATATGATTGTCAATTGATACATATATGCGGTTGTCTGTATGTATGTTTGTCATTCATCACACCATTCATCCAATCTATTGGATGAATGGTATCTGGCGGATGTATTGTTGGGGACTCAAGGAAGTGCAGTGTGAGTGTAAAGTTGTTTTGATGAGCAGTTCTCTTAAAAAAGTCTAAGACTAAGTTTAAGAGACTTAAGCTTTACTATTAAACGAAATTTGGCATGTACACTCAAGACTTACTACAGGTTGTCTCAGGCATGTTTTGAATGGGCACTGCAGTTGATCTAACTAAAAAGTAAGGAATCTCTGTTTGTCTGTCTGTGTGTCGTTTGCATATCTCAAGAACAGTTCCGATCGACTTCACACTTGGCGGGTGTATTGCTGGGGACCCAAGGATGTGCAATTTGGACATGCAACACATTTAATATTAATAAATTTTAAATAAACAAGCAAACAGTGAGCCGCTCAGCTCTGTGTCTGAGTGCAGTGGGGGCCCTGTTAGATCACAGCATAGCAGGGATTCTGGGCTCTGACTCAACTTCACACTTGGTGAGTGCTGAGGACCCAAGGAAGTGCAGCATCGAGTGTGAAGTTGTTTGGACACACGACACGTTTAATTAACTTTGAATAAACAAGCAGACATAAACAAGCGAACAGTGAGCCACTCAGCTCTGTGTCTGAGTGCAGCAGGGGCTGTTTGATATAAACACCATCACATTACAGTGGGGTGGGGCTTCTGGGCTCTGACGTACTGAGCGGGACAAAAGCACGCACCTCACTCAATTAAACTGGCCAAGAGAGAAGAATGAGCGCACACAGGAGAAAGGCGGAGGCAGTAAAACTAGCCAACAGGAGTGCAGACACCTTTGATCAGCAGCAGAATCAACCAATGGAAGGCCGTAAACTGCTTCTACAGTTCAACCTCAATTTTGTTTTTTCTTCTTTCCTCCCCCGCTTAATCATCTCACGACCCCTCAGATTGATCTGGTGACCCTTTGGCGGGGCCCGACCCCTAGATTGGGAACCACTGGACTAAACTAGCTAACTGTATATAAAGTAGGTCAAACTAGCTCCACATCCAGTAGTTACAACAGCAACATGCTGCTTACACACTGATGTTTCAGTATTAATAATCTAATGATGTCATATATAATAATACATCAGTCAGAGGGCCCAAACCACTACTTTTACTGCAATACTTTAACTACATTTTGCTGCTAATACTTATGTACTTTCACTGAAGTAGGATTTTTCATGCAGGACTTTTACTTGTAATGGAGTACTTTTACATTGCTGTACTGGTACATTTACTTAAGTAAAGGATCTCAATACTTCTTCCACCACTGCTCATAACATTGTATTTATTATTGACTATATAAAACTATCTGCCTGCAAAAGAGGCTATGCTGTGTAAGCAGAGGACACTTAATGGATTGTAAACATTTACTGTATTTACAATATAATACATTGTTGACAGTTGACGATTTGTAACATTTGGAAACATTAGCACTGCATGGTAAAGTAAAATCAGTGAGCCATGGTTCCAAAATAAGTCACTCACTACAGGTATACATTGATTTACAGTAACCAGGTTACTACAGTGCATAGAAACATGTTTCCTGATTTTCTGTGTAACCTGATTTCTCTGAGTATCCTGGTTTCTTGTGTGCATTTAAGTGTACTGAATGAAACAACTGTCCTGATGTAGTGGGCTTTAAGCCAAAAACCACCCAGTGTCATTTGACAAAAAGTTGAATCCCTCTCAACGTTTGCCACAAGGCAATGCAATGTCATCCAGCAATGTACTGCACTGGCCAGTCAAACACATTCCTGGTATATTATTTGTTACATGAACATGGTACGTCTACTGTTTACCTCACAATCTTTGAGACTGAGAATACAATTATTACGATTCGGCACCATTGCACCATCCTGACTCCAGACAATTAGTTTCCATGTTTATATCTGTGTTTAGTGATCATGTTACGATGTCTGAATGTGTACATGTCATGAACTGGGCACTGACTTATCTATGAAGGTAAATATGTTGCAAAATGCGAGAGCTTGTAGACTTGATGTGAGAACTTGTAGAATACGATGAACTAGCCTCCACAGGGAGGGGGCTTCTCAGCTAATCAACTTTACAGTGATAGTCTAATTTCTACAATCTGACTTTGTTTTTTATTACAATCTGTGCAGTGGCTGCAGCAGTGTACTGCTGCATATGAGAAAAAAATTCAGGAGCTGGACCAGAGGAAGCTTAGTGAAATCTAATAAATTGCCTCAAGTGATGTCACTTGAATCAGTGTCGGTTGGGGTGGAAGACTACATGTTTGAAAATTAAAACAATCTGGGGTTGTGGAATTAGAAAAAGGTTGCTCCTCATCTCTGCTTGAGGCTGGCAGCTCCAGGTTCCATTAGCCGCTACTAGCATAACACACCTGAATCTGCAACCAAACTAGTGATGGTCAAGTTGCATTGTGGATAATATAGGCACCAGGTTTTGACGAAAAAGAAGAATGCATGAAATCAATTTTACTTTCATAAATCTCAATTAAATCTTCATGTTTCCATCATATTCTGACTGACCAAGGACCACTAAAGACCGAGGGATCTGTCTACACTGGGGTGATGGTGAGCTGTCACCCCACATATCGCTAGCTTGGTACTACATTTACTGACTGATTCCACTTTTATAGTATAGTATATTGTACTATGTGTCTCCACCCCACCTAACTCATTGCATAGGCTTCCACTCCTGATTAGACACTCCCACAAAGTAAAAACCACCCTTTGGGTCCATGAGTCCCTTTTGTGTTGTGCATGTGTGTGTGTGTGTGTGTGTGTGTGTGCAACATCTTACCAGAAGTGTCTATAAGAGTGGGCTTTCTTGAGAGTTAGTTGGAAAATGTAATATGCAGACGTGTGTGCATGCTGCAGGTGTGTATTTGTGACCATGTGTTTGTGATTAATTAGAAATTGTGAAGCTCCAGTCTCCCGTTTCCATCTCCACGACAACCTCATGTGGAATCCCTTCCAAACCTAGCCCTCCCACCTCCTCTTTGCTCCCCTGGCTTTCCTCTTTCAAAAACAACTCACCAACACTCACATTCTCTGCTTTTCTTCATCTGTCTGTCTTTGTCTATGGTTTCAGATGGAATACAATGGCAGTGCAGTTTTTCAGCTCCTTCTGTCACTTCTCAATCTTTACACTTGTTGCATGTGTTTGTGTGTGTCACATCAGGCACAGAAAAAACCAACATGGCAGTGGGTTTCCACCTTTCTCTCGATCATCACAGAGTCATGCTCTCTCTTTTTTGTTTGTTTGTTTGTTTTGGTGGCTGTAAAATCTTTGTTTTCAGCTTGCTTGTCAAAATTGGGAGAATTGAGGTGAAGACAGCAGCAGTTCCAGTCCTCTCCTGACCTTCCTGTCAAGTGGGTTTTTGTTCGCACATTCACACATGTACGCTCCTCTACAAGTGATGTCATCCATTCAAAGTTATGTATCTAATTTCCTTTGGTCCAGCTAGTCTTTGGGTTGTGTTAAGATATTTATTTATTCCAGTAAATGACATCTGAGTTTTTCTTATCCTATTAAATGTAGTCTTTGGTCACAAGGTCTACAGCAGTAAACTGACTGTAATAGCTGGGAATGCCACAGTGGTGCATGTGTTTTCCTGTTTTTGTAGCATACACTTCTAGGGTGGGTGTGTTGAATGTGTGTGTAAATATTCCCCCTTCTCTGCTGCAGTATCACCTGTGATAGAAATCTGGCTCATAAATCTGTTCCCTGATATCTGGAGAGACTCTGGACATTATGCTGTAAAAATATCATAAACTCAGTGTTGAGTTGCTATGCAGAAAAGCCATGGGGTATGTTAGGAATATTTTTAAAAATATGTCAGTAATTACATACAAGTATGTAAAGTGTGCTACCTACCAGGAATGTTCTAATTCACTATAGGGATATTATACTGTAGGAATATGATTACAGGGCCTTGGACTGGGGAAGTAAGTGAACTAGTGTTAGATTTTTAATGTTGCAGTATTTGTTGATACTGCTTGCAATGTTTAACACAGTCCTGCTGAGTAATATAACTCTTCTGCCTTCATGAAATATATTAGACATAATCAGTAACAAAGGTTACAGTAACAGAGGTTTATTATTTTGCACATGGAAGAGTGTTTCTTCTCAGATTAAAAGTTAAAAAATAGTTTGTGTGGAGGCTCATGGAGCTCACTGGTGAACTGAAACTTCTGTTAAACTGTGATGGTTCATGACATCAGTAGTTGAGGTGGCTGGTAGAGGGACAACTCACGCAGATCATTATTTTTAACTAGCTCCACCTTTTCAGTTTTATTACAGCCAGATTTACACATACCACGTGAAAATAAAAGCCTCCTTTTTAAAAAAAAGCTTAAAGATTCCTAAAGTCCAGGGACTCTGCAGTTTAAAAAAAAACAAAAACATAAAACAGTGGACTTGGACACAGGAGACTGCTGTTCATTTCCAACTGCAAGTTGCGACAGTTTTTTAATAAACTAAACTACGATTGTCCCCTAACCTTAATCCTGTGATTATTATTGTAGCTATGACGATGAAGGTTGCCTAACTTTAAGGACGTAGTAACTTTAACCCAAACCATGATCTTTCCCTAACCCTACCAAGTGGTTTTTGTGCCAAAACCTAACCAGACTTAACCACAGCATTGTCATATCACCAAACATTATTATTTTTTAACAGTGATCTGTAACGGTTTCACATCAAATTACATTGATTGTTTAATTTGGAGGATTTGTTATTTAATGCAGATATAAATGCACCAGAGCACATTGTAATTAGAATGCATCATCCAGATCACATCCAGAGGTGTTCTGGCTAGCACTGTGATCAGATCTCAGCCAGGTGTAAATGACATCTGAACAGTTTGGCGACACTCAACAGGTAGCAGCTCACCAAAACGTTTAAGGTCTGTGTTGAGTAAATTTTGTCATCTGCCCATGTCTGTGAGGGACTGTACATACTACAAGCACACCAATTGCACATGTGCCAGAAAAGAAAACAGGACACTTGACTCGTGTATGTACTGTATTCCTATTCTCATTAAGCTGTTGCACACACCATTTACTTTTTTCGATTCTGGAAAGTTATCATGGCCTCTCATCCCCTTTAAAAGCAGCAGATAGATAAAATGTATGGGAGGAGAGAGGCTGAGGTCTCTGAAAAAGAGAACAATGGTTTGCCTAAAGCATTGTGAAATCCAAAAACACAGATAAACACATAACAAACATTAATGCTGTCAGGGATAAACTATGTCCTTTCTTGACTTAAATTTACGTTTCAGGAAAACTAAACACTAAAATTCATTGCCATGCACAATGAAAGGATTATCTGTATAATGAGATGGCTACAAAAACTAATACACCTGTGATGCTCATGCTTGGGACCCATAACATTACCGTCATTACTATCTGCCTTATTTTGTTCTTATTTACCAAAGTTAAACAATAACAGAGGATGCGTTCAGTATATGGATACACTTCCATACACATAATAATGCCACTGCTACAAATGTGTTGACTTGATTGCAAATAGTAAAACTTCCTGTATTAATCCCCTTGTCATGACAGTAAAAATATTTAGATTCTTAAGAAAAACATTTGCAGGAAATATCCTGACAGATTTGATGGAGCTCAGGACTCCTGAGGATGGCTGCTGGCTATACTTCGCCAAATGACTGCATCTGTATGTAACAGCTTAACTGATGTTTACAAAAAAACAGAACGTCAGCTAACGTTACTCACCATTAGCTGACACCAATCCTGTCAGCATGTCAAGAGATTTAAAAAGTGAATGAAGTGATTGCCACTGTGCGATCGAGTAAAATTCATGTAGCACCTCTCAATTTGGAGACTGCAGAAGATACTCTTCTCATTGCCACTGCTGTATGATAACTATTCAGGGGGCCCATAGCTAACAAGGGCCCTGAAACATGCCAGGGAGACTTTTGATACTATCTCAGAATTAACTGTTTTCAGGGTTTTTTCTAGCAACATCTCTTTCATTTCTTCAAAATGTCTCAAAACATAGAGATTCATTGATCATAATCGTTTAAAAAACATAACTGAGACTTCACTAGATATCTACTGACAGTCTTCACATATTAACACTGATGAGCAAGGGTGAATGAGTCCTTCACAGTATTGAAAAATATCACAGAAAATGAACACCCAACTCTACATCTCTACTGAGCTTTTTAGCTCCTTTGAGCTCATTTGTTTGGTTTAACACATTTACAGGAAGGTCTGAGTCCAACAGCTCTCATCAATCCGAGTAAACAGCCATTTCAGGTAAAGAAAAAAGCTTTGAGAAACCCATTGTACATACTGTCTGTTGCAGACAGGGTGAAGAGACTGGTGACCATAGTGCAGCATTTAGCAGCTAAAGAGCCAGATATTAGAGAGTAGACATTTAATATGTTAATCATATCAACTTTACATATGACATGCTTGCGCTTTATGTCTGCCTTGTTTTGGTGTTTTCCTGCCCCCTGGTGGCTCAAAATATTTGAACGCAGCTTTAACCTAATTATGCCATAATATCTCCTGCTGACTCAAATGTGGACTCAGTCAGCATGTCAGAGTCAAGTCACATGACTTCTTTTAGTGTTAAAGACCTTTGACCATGACATTTCCATTATAGCCTCTCATTCACAATACCCGCAAAATAATGAGAGGATTCAAATGTTATGGAACTCACAGGGGTACAAAAAACAGCTTGATGGAAAGGAGGGGAAATCTGAATGAACAGAAATTAAGTGGGATGAAATCAAGAAGTAAGTAGGGCAGCCGAGTGGGGGTGGGGTGTAGATTATAGGGTGAAAAAGAAGCAGTGAAGACAGGCAAATGAAAGCCACAAAATGAGGGAAGAAAAGGAGGCCGAAATAGAGAGGGAGAGCAAGGGAAGAGGAGGAGGAGGAGGAGGGATGGGAGGATGAAGGGATGGATGATGAAGGGGTGGGGTGTGAGGGTTCGGTGCATGAGGGTGGTTTTGGGTGACAGGCCTCATTGAATAGACCTCTATTCTCCCCTCTGCTGGCTTCTCTTCTCATGCAAAACAGGCCCGTTCAGCCTCCCAGCCATCCGTCACACAACAGAAAGACCATGGCAGGCCCTTTACGAGCCTCCCACTCGCATAATCCCCCAACCCCCACCCCAATCCAGCACCCAACAGGGGGTGGAGTGGGTGACAGGGGTGTGTATGTGTGTTGGGCAGTTGGGGGATGGGCATGGGTATGTTGGCCACAGAGAAAATACCTTTGGAAGAAGGGCCACCTAGGCTGAGAGCAGGACAAAAACACAGAGAGATACAGCATGTTTTGAGGCTGGATGGTTGTCATATTGGGATAGCAGGGGGTTGGGAGGGGTTAACCAAACTGGGATGTGGTGGGTGTGTATCTGTGTGTGTTTGGCAGGGGGGTCATAGAAGTGTTGCTGCAGAGAGTTACATGTCATTGACAGCTGGATGGAGCACTGTTTTTATGCATGCCTGTTCAGAGCCCGTATTCACATTTGTGCATGACAGCGCATGTGTAGATGCATATGGAGATGTGCATCTCTGCAGTGTGTGTGTGTGAGTACCTGGTATTACTCATGCTGTGGGGACATAAATCTGTTAATACAGTCACTTTGTGGGGACTCGCCACCCTTTTGGGCACAAAAAGCAAGTCTCCATAAGTAAATCATTACATTTTAGGGTGTCAACTTGGTTTACGGTTAAGGACAGGTAAGGGTTAGGCAAGTAGTGATTATGGTTAGGGTTAGGGAAAGTCTAGAGATTCAGGGAAACGAGGACTCGCACAAAACAACGTATATCGGGGGCAAGCCACGCAAGCCTTCTACAGCTTTCTAAATAAACATGATTTTTACATGAATCACTTAACACTTGTCTCCGAGTCTAACTGAAAGTAAACACAGAAACTAGCTTCCTAGAAACGGCCATTATGGTTAACTGCTTAGGGAACTACAACTGTATGTCGGTTGTTTACATGTGTGAGGCTGTGGGTAGCATTTAGCATGTTCATGCTAGAGAAGTAGATGAGTCCGAATTGCAAGAATAAAATTACAAAATACACACTGTGCAGTTTTCATGGACTACCACTGGACAATAGAGATGTACATATTGTAATCTCTCACATAGTGTTTTTACGTGTTGTAATGTTTTTTGTCTTACCGTATGGAGAGCTGAGCATTTGGTCCAGCCGGGTTGGCTTCCAGATGACTCTGGGGAGGTGAAACACAAGTCTTCAGGGCGAGAATATTGATAAGCACTGCAGATATGTTTGTTGCAGTTCACAGCTGGGATAATTCATATCCATGGTCACATCTAGATTTTCCAAGTTTGGCATCAAGGTCCCACTCTGCAGCAAAAATTTTCCTCCTCACTTGGCAGTAGAGCAGTGACTGCAGGAACACCACCAGTTTCCCTGAGGTACATTGTCTTTCCTGACAGTCTTGTTTTGTTACCTTCTTCATTCTTCATCTTCTACTTCATTTAGCTCCTATCTGTGTACTCCAGCTCAAACAAGTACAGTTGGCCATAAAAGTGAACTGACTTGCGATTGTACTCATAATAGTCCGCAGGATAATTCCTTAGAATACAGTATTAGGAGTGCAAAGTTAGCATGACCCGTAGAGGTACAAGGGCCACATTTATGAAAAATATACACCAGGAATTATCCTTTAATCACCTTCATGGCAGGACAGAACACTGTGAGGGTCCCAGAGATGTAACTTCTACTGGTGGCAGAAGTCCCCCTTCACTTTTAACCATCAAGTTGCCCTGGAAGTACATCCCCATGCACTCAGCCGGGTGAGTAATTTCTGTGTTAACATCTGTTTTGACTCCAAAAGTGAGTCCAAAAGTGTTTGCAATTAGAAGTTTATTTGGAAAGCTTTAGAAGGTTTGTGCTGCTTGCCCTGATATATATTGTTTTACTGGTATAACGATTGACGATCATGGCTCATTCCCTTGGTCAGTGCAGTAAAGTAATGTGTGTGTGTTCGGGTTAGTTATTTTGCATAACACACACAATGGGTGCAAAAGTAACTGAACAAATCCATGGTCCATGTTAGATATCACTGAATTTGAAAAATATTTATGTGTTTGCTGTTCTCCTTGTGCATTGTACTCTAACTTCATTAGTTTGATGCAGTTTGTGCCATTGAAGCCCAGCTGACATGAGTGACAGTGACGATGCATTTCTACCTGCATCACACGAGCAAAAATTGACAGTCAAAGGTTGTTTTGAAAAAAATATTGATGGTACAAATTTAATTTCACATAGTGTTGTTTGGAAAGGTGATTGTTCATCCTTAGAACTGCTAGTTAAAACTGTACCATGTCAAGTCGTTGAAAGGAGATACAATTTTTAAAAGCCTTAACATCCCCCGAAAATCTTGTTTTTGCTGACCTCCAGTGGTTCAGTGCAACAGATCACACTTCTGATCACACCCAACCACCCCCATCAGTGGTGTTGGGTGTGGTCAGAGGGGAAACAGGCTTGTTTTTAAGTTACAAATCATATTACTGCCATTTGAGACATACACAAATCGAAATATTCAACCTTGTCTCCAGCCTCATAAAAAAATTAGATTTAATTAAAATGTGTTTACAGACTCACCTCCTCTCCCTGATTATAATGTTATCCATGACACAGGTTTAAATGGGAAAATAAAAATCCTTCTGATGAATGATGAAACTTGTTTTATGGTTCCTTTATTAGACCTACAGAGAACACAAATCTAAGAACTGTTACTAGATTGATAATCAAATCAAATCTAAACTTGGTAGTGGCATTACACCTGAATTTGTTCTGTTATTTGTCTTTGTCTTTGCATAACTTTATCAATCCTCTTATTTAATATATTAATTTTGACCTGATCACTTTTCATCTTTTGGGATCACATTCACACAAATCACCCCTCCTATCGCCAAACATAATTTGAAGATGAGGACTGTCTAAAAGCAGAGGAAATTAACTGAAAAGATTTGGACTCAATGACAAATTCCCATCTAAAATCACTGAACAATGTTAAGCACTACATCCTACTGTGAAACAATAGCAACATGACAATAAATTAGTGAATCTGATGTTGATGAGATTTTTCTCCTCTATAAAAACGAAGTTCGTGAACAAAGTAAAAAACATCATAAAACCACCAATGCACGTGCATCCTCTTTTGGCCAGATGCTAGTATTTGTGGATTATTTTACACACACTTACACATCTGTATACATACCACAGTGATATTGGACTATTCTCACTTTGGCATTACATTTAATGACAAAGTTTTGTAACATCTAAAGCCAGCTTTAAAAAAATTGTGGTACCCGATAAGTCACCCTTTGTAAAGGGTTTATAAGCTTTTATTAATGGATTTGTTTGTTTGAATGGTTAATAAATCATTTACTAATGTTTTACAGGTAATTTATAAGCCATTAATAACATTTGGGTTGCCATATACAGACAGGTGACAACTTAAAGAAAAAACCGGTACAGGTCTGAATGCTTGACCTCTACAGCGAGGGGATCTGGTGGCTGTTATGCTGTGGGGGGCATTTTACCGTTATGGTTTGGTTCTACTTGTCACCTTAGAGGGAATGGTCACTGCAAATCAATACACAGTTGTTCTGAGTGATCACCTTTATCCTATGATGAAACATTTCTATCCTGATGGGAATGGTCTCTTCCAGGATTACAATGCCCCCATCCACAGGGCACGAGGGGTCACTGAATGGTTTGATGGTTTGATGAGTATGAAAATGATGTGAATCATATGCTCTCAGCCCAATTGCAAAATGTATTTCAAAATACTGCATTTTCAGCAATACTTTACAATTCATTTCAGCTGTCAACATTCACATGCATTTACTGTAGGAAATTCATTTTGTAGTTGTTCTCCAAATCTTTACTACTATTCTTTTTCTTCTGTACGTTTTTTGACCCCTATCAACTTCTACATACTTTCAGCTACAAAAACCATTTATATACCAAAATATTCAGCTCTTTAAGGACATTTATACTATTACTTTATTATTATTATTATTATTATTATTATACTTTTTAAAATATTAAGCTTTTTTCAACTTTTTTTACAATGCAAGTGAATGGGAGCAGATGACACATACAGACATGAATACTGTCCCACATACTGTACATACATACATACATACATACATACTGTATGTATACATATATACATATTGTGTCTGTACATACGCATACAGTAACACATACTAACACACACAAACTGTTTTTTCTGTCTTTCTGGGGACTTTTACTGACAAATACAAACATGAACTGGTTTTTCTGTCTTCATGGGGACTTTTACTAACACATACACACATACACACACACAAATAAAAGCCCCAGAGAGTAACTGTTTTTTACAAAGAAGCTCAGGATGAGGCTTGTTTTACAAAATAAAAGACTCCAACTGCAACTGTGCATTATCAGGAAACTAGGGTTGGACCTATTTTCCAAAATAAAAGCCCCAGACAGTAACTGTATCTTAACAGGGAACTCAGGATGAGGCTGTTTTTTCCAAATCAAAGCCCCATAGAGTAACTGCATCTTAACATGAAGTTTAGCATGAGGCTGTTTTCCATTTTAAAGAGCCCCATAGAGTAATTGTATTTTAAAAAGTTGCTCAGGATGAGGCTTGTCTTTCAAAAGAATTCACAGACAGAAATTCAGTTGGTACTGGAAAGTCAGGATGAGGCAGTTTTTTGAAATAAAATCACTAGAAAGTAAATGTATTTTAATAGGGGGATAATGAATTTTAGATCTGATATTAATACAAAGAATTTCTTCTTTCAGAGTTTTAAGACATTTTATTTCTACTTAAAGCTTTGGTAGTATATCATTTGTCTCAGCTTTTTCAGCAACGTTTCAGCTCTCACCTTCTTCAGCTAATGCACTTCAGCTCCCTGCTCCAGTTTTACCTTTCAGCTTCCAAATTTTTAAAAGCAATGCATTTCAATAAATATCACATTTTTTCAGCAATTTTCAGCATTGTTTCGGCAATTGTTTCAACTTCCAATGTAATTCAGCTTTCACCATTCACAGCAGGTGGCAGCAGTAGCAGCTGGGAGATGCAGCATCAGCAACTAACAGCTTCCAGCTCTTACACGCATTTTCTTCAGAAAATGCAGACAATCTAGTTATTATTATTGTATATTTCACCATTTTTTGGCGTCTAACTACTTCTGTATGATTTGTCATATTAACTTAATTTAGACGTCAAAATGTACACTTCCTTGAGGAGATGTACATTGTACATAGTTGGCACATATTTCAAACTTTTACATACCATATTTAGATAACACTGAACAAAGCTTATGCGTTCGTTTTTTTGGTATCACTTACCGTTTGTCTGTAATTGGTTACCAAACTTTTGAAGGTGTGGTCTGATGCACTTAACGGGCCAGAACTCATCAATGCTAAATTGGATTGATACCAAATTTGGGAATGTTGTACATAGTGCCACACTTCACAAGTGTGTAAAATTTGATACAATGCTACCAACAGGGGGCACTACTGTAATATTGTAACTTGATATTTCTATAATTCTGGTGTCTTTAATGAAATGAAACTTGGTACACAAGTTCTCCATGTCAAAACGTACATCTCCATAACACATTTTTTGCTTCTGTTGGCACATATTTCATCCAATCTTAACCAAACTTATTTCATACTGTGTTGTCTTTCAGGCATAAGTTTGAATGAACTTTTATTTTGAAGGATCTTTTATTTTGAAGGGCCATTTTCGAGCCGGGAGTTTCCGGGTTTTCAGGTTGTTTGGGTCATAATTTGAGGCTAGCTGAATGTGCACAGCTACATTTCTGTGTTCAACCGCATGTGTTTCATCACTGTAAACGCCACAGAGGCAACGTCGTAAGTGAATAATTTCATAGTTACATTTATAAGTTAATGTTAAAAAGTACTATTTACATAAAAAATGCATTTGATTTGTTTGTAACTAAAACATTTTATTTACATTTATTTACATGAGAAAAGTGGGTTACAGAGCTAAATGGTAATTCTGTATTTGTTTTTGTTACAGTTTTCACTCTGACCTTGTACAATGAGAGAAAGAGCCACAGTAAAGAGCAACTAAAGCTTACTACGACTCACGTCATCATTAATAAGGAAGAGTTTAGCTAGTTGTATAGCTGCAGTTGCTACACTGCAGTGAGGACAACATAGTGAAAAGACGTTAAAGGCTGGCGTTGTACATCGTGGTAAGATGGAAGCTAAACAGAGCGACAAGGTTTCAGTGGCCAGTAGAAGAAGTTCACGGTCATCTACAGCCTCACATAGCTCATTGATACGAGCACGAGCTAAGGCAGAGGCAGCTAGAACACGTCTTGCATTCGCTGATCAAGAAGCTAAAGCTAAAATAGAGAGAGCTGCTAAGGAGGCCGAGCACCAAAAAGAAAAAGCTGACAGAGAAGCTGCATATCTGCTGGAAAAGGCAAAGAAGGATGCTGAGCTAGAAGCGCTCACTGTTCGAAGAGAGGCGGCAATGGCTGAAGCTAAAGAAGCTGTGTGGGAAGCAGCGGATAGTATGGAAAATTATATGCTGTTAGATGAAGTAGGCCCATCAGAAGAGGATAAAATGGGACGGACAGAAGAATACATTACGTCTCATTTCGACCTGCACTCATATAAAGGCCATCCTTCTACCGACTCCCCAGCTCGAGCAGCCTTTAAAGCTACCCAGTCAACAGGTCAGCCTCCCGATGTGTGTGTCCCACAAACGGTTAAGATAGAAAACCAGGCTCCGTATGGAGAATCCAACCAGCAGAGAGGCCCAAAAATGACCCACACCAACTTGAACATGTCAGCACAGCCCTTCTGTTCCCAGAGTGTGCCGGCAGCTTCCTACAGCGGACCCACGACCGAACACCTGGCGCAGTACTTGGCTCGGCGGGACCTGGTGAGTTCAAGTTTATATCAGTTTGATGATCAGCCTGAGCATTATCGTGCTTGGCAGTCGTCCTACATCAGCGCCACTCAAGGGCTAGGCCTCACAGCTACTGAGGAATTGGACTTAATGACAAAATGGCTTGGTAAAGAATCCAGCAACCACGTCAAACGCCTACGGTCAGTCTACATAACAAACCCAGTCATAGCTCTCACAAAGGCCTGGGAACGCCTCCAGGAATGTTATGCAGAACCCGAAATAATCGAAAAAGCTCTTTTCGACCGACTTGACAATTTCCCAAGAGTCTCAGCAAAAGAACAGACGAAGCTACGGGAACTAGCAGAATTGCTAATGGAAGTGCAGTGCACCAAGGAGGATGGCTTCCTCCCAGCCCTCTCCTACCTGGATACCGCACGTGGCATTGAACCCATAGTGGCAAAACTGCCCTATGGGCTTCAAGAAAAGTGGATTTCAGCTGGGTCGAAATACAAGGAAGAAAACAGAGGAAGATTTCCACCATTTGAGTTCTTCAGCAAGTTTGTGTGCAACGAAGCTCGTAAAAGGAACGATCCTAGCTTTGCCATTCCAAGTACTAGTGGCTCAGCTGTAAAGTTTGAAAAAACCTTCTTTAGAAGCACAAAGTACCCAATTTCAGTCCACAAGACAGACGTCGTCCCAACGATCCCAAGTATCAACAAAGGTGCCTGCGACCCGAACAAAAGCTGCCCGATACATGGCAAGCCACATCCTCTCAAACGCTGCAAAGCCTTCAGAGCCAAGAAGCTGGAGGAAAGAAAGGCCTTTCTCAAAGAAAAGGGAATCTGCTTTAAGTGTTGTGGCTCAACTACTCACCTTGCTAAGGACTGTCCAAATGCAGTTAAGTGTTTAGAGTGTGATAGCAACTATCACGACTCTGCCATGCACCCTAGATCTGCACCTCAGGTCAAGGCACCCTCAACTGCACCACACAATGGCGGGGAGGAGGAAGACAGCAGCACCATTAAAGCTGTTGTTAACTCAAACTGTACCGAGGTCTGTGGCACAGGGAACGTTGGCTGGTCATGTTCCAAGATTTGCCTTGTGAAGCTATATCCTAAAGGTCAACCAGACAACGCTATCAGAGCCTACGTCATCCTAGATGACCAAAGCAACCGGTCGCTAGCAAGGTCCAGCCTTTTCGAGCTTTTTAACATCAAGTGCAAACCATACTCTTACTATCTGAAGACATGCTCTGGCGTAGTGGAAACATCTGGGCGCAGGGCTGAAGACGTTGTGGTCGAGTCACTAGATGGAAAGGCCATGATCCCTCTCCCACCACTTATTGAGTGCAATGACATACTCGACAACCGCTCTGAAATCCCAACCCCAAATGCAGCTCGTCATCATCCACACCTTGCCAAGGTAGCAGAGCACATCCCAGAGGTCGACCCTACTGCTGAGATCCTCCTGTTGCTTGGTAGAGACATAATAAGAGTGCACAAAGTTAGGGAACAAGTCAACGGCCCCCACAATGCCCCCTTTGCCCAACGCTTAGACCTCGGATGGGTGCTGGTTGGAGAAGTCTGCTTGGGGAATGCACATAAGCCAACAGTAAACACCTTCAAGACGACCGTGCTTGACAACGGCCGGCCCTCCCTACCTTGTACAAACTTTTTGCACATCAAAGAAAAGGTTCACCAAGACGAAGAGACGAGAGACAGGATTTCAGAGAGCAAGTCCATGGAAGAAACTTTGGGGAAAACTGTTTTCAGTCATACTGAACATGACAACAAGCTGGCACCTTCTATCGAAGACGGCATCTTTCTGAAACTAATGGACAAAGAAGTCTACAAAAATGAATCAAATAGCTGGGTGGCTCCACTCCCATTTAAGCAACCTAGACAACGCTTGCCTAACAACCGAGAACAAGCAGTCAGACGCTTTGCATCACTGCAACGTAGCTTGAATAAGAAGCCAGAGATGCAACAACAATATGTGGCTTTCATGGGGAAAATATTGGAGAATGACCACGCAGGGATCGCTCCAGTGCTAGAAAAGGATGAAGAATGTTGGTACCTGCCAACGTTTGGAGTGTACCACCCTCAAAAACCAGGCCAAATAAGGGTGGTCTTTGACTCGAGTGCCAAACACTTGGGCGTTTCTCTGAATGATGTACTGCTTACAGGCCCTGACCTCAATAATTCTCTTCTCGGAGTCCTGATGCGGTTTCGTAAGGAAAAGGTTGCCATCTTGGCAGACATACAGCAGATGTTCCACTGCTTTTTAGTGCGAGAGGACCACAGAAATTATCTGAGATTCCTGTGGTACAAGGACAATGACGTGACAAAAGAAATTATAGACTACAGAATGAACGTTCATGTTTTCGGCAACAGCCCTTCCCCAGATGTAGCCATCTACGGACTCAGAAGAGCAATCAGAGAGGGTGCACGAGAACACGGGACTGACACAGTCAACTTTGTGGAGCAACACTTCTATGTGGACGACGGCCTTTGCTCTGTGTCGACCAATGCTGAAGCCATCGACCTGTTAAGCAGAACACAGATGTCACTGGCCGAATCAAACCTCAGGCTTCACAAGTTTGCCTCCAATAGCCAGACAGTCCTGGAAGCTTTTCCATCTGAAGACTGTGCCACAGTTGCAAAGGATGTGGACTTAAGCGGAGAGGCTGCACCCACTCAACGCAGTCTGGGTCTCCTGTGGGAGATAGCAAGCGACACATTCACCTTCTCTGTAGCAAACGTCATCAAGCCATTCACTCGCCGTGGTGTCCTCTCCACGGTGAACAGTGTTTTTGACCCCTTGGGTTTTCTGGCCCCGGTCACAATCCAAGGAAGGCTCCTCCTCCGGGAACTCACTGCTGAGCTGTCTGATTGGGACATACCGTTACCTGAAGATAAATTCAGTAAATGGAAAGCTTGGCAAGACTCACTTCAGGAGCTGAGGCATCTTCACGTACCACGGACATACACAGCAGCTTCGCTAGACAAGGCAGTGCATAAGGAGCTCTGCGTGTTTTGTGATGCATCTATCAAAGCCATCGGTGCTGTGGCATATTTGAAGGCTGTACAAGAAGACGGACAAACTCACATTGGGCTCGTCATGGCCAAGTCAAGACTTGCACCTCAGTCTGAACCAACTATTCCAAGGCTCGAACTCTGTGCGGCAGTTTTAGCAGTGGAAATGGCAGACTTAATCTGTGATGAATTGGACCTGAACCTGGATTCCACAAAGTTCTACACTGACAGCAAAGTGGTCCTCGGCTATATCTATAATGAATCCAGACGATTCTATGTCTATGTCCATAATAGAGTTCGGCGCATTCGCCAAACCACAAAACCTGAGCAATGGCACTACGTGTGCACAGAGGATAATCCAGCAGACCATGCGTCAAGGTCTATTCCGGCCACACTCCTGGCACAGTCTACATGGTTAAAAGGCCCTAACTTCCTGCTCGACTCTCCCAATGAACCAGATTCGGTTCAGTCCTTCGACCTGGTCAAACCAGAATTGGACGTGGATATCCGCCCACAAGTGAGGAGCTATGCCACAAAGCTGCAAGAGAAAATCCTCAGCCCAGAACGCTTTCTAAGGTTCTCCAGCTTCAACTCTCTTATCCGAGCTATAGCACTCCTAATTCACATTGTGAGGTCCTTTAAGCTCTCCAAAAGCATGGACAAGTGTAAGGGGTGGCACAGGTGTGATCTGACTCGAACTCCAGATGAACTATCCCTAGCGAAGGAAGTCATCATTTCAGCTGTTCAGAGAAGAGCATTCCCAAAGGAATTTGAAGCTTTGATCACAAATAAGCCAGTCCCTCTAAACAGCAGACTTCGGCGCCTAAGTCCAATTTTGCAGAACAATCTCATTTGTGTTGGTGGCCGATTAAAGAACGCTGACCTGGACACTGGAGAGAAGAACCCCATAATCCTCCCAAAGGATAACCACATTTCCTTGTTGCTTGTCAGACACCATCATGCTCAGGTCAAACATCAAGGCCGCCACCTGACAGAAGGAGCTGTCAGAGCAGCAGGTCTATGGCTCTTAGGAGGAAAGAGGCTCATCAATTCAGTCTTACACAAATGTATAACTTGTCGCAAACTCAGAGGCAAAATGCAAGAGCAACTCATGGCAAATTTGCCCCCAGAACGCCTTCAAACCTGCCCTCCTTTTACATATGTGGGTTTGGATGTCTTTGGACCTTGGGGTATTACCTCCAGACGAACGAGAGGAGGACAAGCTGAGAGCAAGCGGTGGGCTATGATGTTCTGCTGTATGAGCTCCAGAGCCGTTCACATCGAGGTAATTGAGTCAATGGACACTTCAAGCTGTATTAACGCTTTGAGGCGTTTCTTTGCTATAAGAGGACCTGCCAAACAACTACTGTCTGACTGCGGCACAAACTTCATAGGAGCATGTAAGGAACTTGGGATGAGCAAAAACCAACCAGACACCACGGTGCAGAGGTACCTAAATCAACAGGGGTGCACATGGGAATTTAACCCCCCGCATGCCTCACACATGGGTGGTTCTTGGGAACGTCTGATTGGAGTGGCCCGAAGAGTTCTGGATGCAATGCTTCTCGAACAGCACACTCGCTTAACCCATGAGGTTTTGTGCACACTAATGGCAGAAGTGGCAGCTATTATAAATGCAAGGCCACTAATCCCAGTTTCAAATGATCCTGAGGATCCATTCATTCTGTCGCCATCAATGCTTCTGACCCAGAAAACTGGAGTCCCACCTACACCTGGAGACTTTACAGATAAAGATCTCCTCACCAAGCAGTGGAGACAAGTACAGGCTCTTGCTGACAGATTCTGGAGTCGTTGGAGTCGAGAGTACTTGCTAACCTTGCAGTGCCGCAATAAATGGATCAAATCTCACCTAAACCTGCAAGTAGGAGATATTGTACTTCTCAAAGACAGTCACGCTACCCGCAACAACTGGCCCATGGCTATGATCACAAAGACCTTCCCTGGAGAAGACGGAAGGGTGAGGAAGGTGGAAATGAGGACCACAAATCAGGGACATTCAAAAACTTTCTTCAGGCCAGTCTCAGAAGTTGTCTTACTTCTTAAGTCTGAGAGACTCACGTAGTTCATGTGGGTCAATTATTGACCTCACAGAGGTCAGGCGGGGAGTGTGTTGTCTTTCAGGCATAAGTTTGAATGAACTTTTATTTTGAAGGATCTTTTATTTTGAAGGGCCATTTTCGAGCCGGGAGTTTCCGGGTTTTCAGGTTGTTTGGGTCGATAATTTGAGGCTAGCTGAATGTGCACAGCTACATTTCTGTGTTCAACCGCATGTGTTTCATCACTGTAAACGCCACAGAGGCAACGTCGTAAGTGAATAATTTCATAGTTACATTTATAAGTTAATGTTAAAAAGTACTATTTACATAAAAAATGCATTTGATTTGTTTGTAACTAAAACATTTTATTTACATTTATTTACATGAGAAAAGTGGGTTACAGAGCTAAATGGTAATTCTGTATTTGTTTTTGTTACAGTTTTCACTCTGACCTTGTACAATGAGAGAAAGAGCCACAGTAAAGAGCAACTAAAGCTTACTACGACTTACGTCATCATTAATAAGGAAGAGTTTAGCTAGTTGTATAACTGCAGTTGCTACACTGCAGTGAGGACAACATACATACCATATTTAGATGACCCTGAACAAAGCTTATGTGTTCAATTTTTGGTATCACTTACCGTTTGTCTGTAATTGGTTATCAAACTTTTGGAGGTGTGGCCTGATGCACTTAATCGGCCATAACTCTTCAACACTGAATTGGATTGCAACCAAATTTGGTTGTGTTGTACATATAGCCACACTGCAGAAGTGTTTAACATTTCATACAATTCTTCCCACAGGGGGCTCTAAAGTAAAATTATTTTAAAAATTGCAGCGACAGTAAACAGTGTTAATCCCACCGTTGAGAGGAGCATTTAAGATGTAAATATATAAAAATATGGTACAAGACTCAAAGAAAGAAATGTTCAAAAGAAAAAATCCTAAAACTGGAGGAGGACCACAGGAAAAGCTTAAAGACACTATGGAAATGGTTCTGAAGATATATGGTGGCCAGTCGCCTCTGTTTTGGGGGATAAACAGTGGAGGGGAAAGCGGAGTATGTGAGGTCAACAGCGGTGCAACTTCCCCCCACACACCGCCCAGCGGTGGCGCTGACAGCAGCCCACCGAGTCAAGAGGAAGAGACAGAGGCCAGTGACACCCAAGAGGAGAACACAGGTAACGTTAGGCCAATAATGTCTCTTGTGATTGTTTTGGTGACATCAGTCATAAGAAAAAAAGTTTTTCTTTGTGACGGTGGTTTTGGTATGCTAATGTTGAGCCGGTAGCTAGCTAGCTAATGATTTAACGATACAGCCTATGAGGCTGTAAACAAAAGCGATAACGTGAGCATCAGAATAAAGCGGTGGTTTCGGTCTTTATTTTTCTCAGCGACCCTGTCTTTGAGCAATCTGACTGAGACAGCATAGGAGAAGAGGCAGGGAGCAGGAGAAATGGAGCCAGGTGATCAGAGAGGAGAGAGGACGGGAGATAGGGAGACAGAGTCAGCTGCAGCCGGTCCGAGTGGAGAGGTCTGCCCTTCAGTGTCAGAGGCTACCACTACAACTCTGTCCGTGGTGCTAAACAAACAATACCAAAATCTCCAACTTGAGGAAAGAAAATTGCTGCTTGAAATCGAAGTCTTAAAGCTTCAGTAACATAAATTGAAGTTGGAGATACAGTTAATGGAGTAAATATGTTGTGTACTTCTAATACCTAGAAGTTTATGTTATTGAGGCAAGTTTTAACATGAATTTACTGAGACTGCAGTGATATATTTATTTTTGTCACGTTATTTAAAAAGCTTCATCTGCTAGTAATCAGATGTTTGTTATTGGGGTTTTAACTGAGTAATTATTTATTAATTCATCCGAATTATTTTATATTTGTTTTATATGAACATTATATATGTATGTGTGTGTGTGTGTGTGTGTGTGTGTGTGTGTGTGTGTGTGTGTGTGTGTGTGTGTGTAGTATTAAAACAATTAACATAGTTAAAATGTTTTCTTGTAATACCTGAGTTATAGGCAAAGAAAAGTCTGTCAACATACATCTGCCGTACATATCACCACTATGCGCTTCTGTACCATCTATGTCCTCCATAGTTTCATTCCGATATTCTCTGATATCTTCTTCTAGGTCAGGAAGCTGGAGATCCCTTATGATTAATGAAGTGAACAATATTGATTATAGTTATAGCATTAACAGAAAAAAATGGTAATGAGGTATTTAATATTTAAAAAGCTTGAAATTAAAATAGCCTGTTTTTGTCAGATATTTTGCCAAGTTATGCAGCACAGCAGTCGCACAGATGATGTTGCAGACTCTGTCAGGTGCCATCCGCAGTTCTCCATGAAGACAGTGAAAACGCCTCTTCAGGACTCCAAAGGCCCTCTCTACTGTGTTACGAGTTGAACCATGAGCTGCATTGTAGTTCCTCTTTGCATGTGTGGTAGAGTTCAGGAAGGGAGTAAGGAGCCATGGTTTCAGAGGGTAACCAGAGTCCCCCAACAGGACTCCATCAGTGATGCCTTGCTCAAAGGTGAGGTAAAGCTGGGAGTTTTGCAATATTTGCGAGTCGTGAATGTCACAGACAGCCTGAATGTTTAGGCTTTGATATCCTCAATGTGCACGACATATTGAAAGATGCCACCAATAGTACCACCTTGTGGCCATTTGATGAAACACTACCATACCACTTATTAAGTTCCATATCCCTTAAATATAATATTCCTTGGTAATAAATTCAGCAAAGTTGTACAGATGGGGATGCAGAAAAAGTCTGTAGTATTTAGTAGTAACAAATTTTTATAATGTAAGTGAATAAGAGCAAATGACACCTACAGATGCATACTGTCCCGCATACTGTACATACATACATACATACATACTGTACATTCATACATACATACATACATACATATATATATTTACATACATACATACATGTGTTGTGTCTGTACATACACATACAGTAACACATACCGACACAGAAACATACACATATACTACACATATACTAACACACACACGTATGTTTTTCTGTCTTTATAGGGACCTTTACTAACCAGACAAGTGAATGGGAGCAAATGACACATAGACACATACACATGCATACTGTCCTACATACTGTACATATATACATACATACATCCTGTGCATACATATGTAACAGAGAAGAATAATCCTGGTTAAATTATGGCAAAAATGCAGGTAATATATTATGCATATTTTTGTTTTTGTTTTCATGACGTTTTATTGTCTAATCTTGTCTATCTGTGTGAGCCGCCTTTTATTCATTTAAGCTCACGTTAGTTTGGCTAGCTCGTAGTTTAGTGTAGCAGCCTGTTGGTTAACCACATATAACGTGTATGTGAACTGTTTTACACTCACCTCATGCTAGATGGTGGATGTGTTTTCAGTCCTTTCTTATATTATAAAATGGATTATTTGGGGGTTTGCACCACTGTAACGCCAATGCATATGGAGATGTATTGTGTCATTTAAATTTGAATGGCATTGTAATGTAAAATTACCAGAATACGCAAGCTAATAATATACACTATACAATCACACCAAGTTATGATAATTTGTTTTATTTTGTAATACCAGATTTATGTATTTTTGTTTATTGAAATGCACAGACTGATGAGGATTTTTATTGTGACTGTTTATCCTGAGACCAAAGCTGATTTCCCCTTGTCATTCCACTGGCATACTGTGTTGCAGGAGATTGTGAATAAAAACCCTGTAATCCACCTGGTCGTCATCTATGGTGTGTAGAAGCGACAGTAGTGTGGAGCTGCATTTCATCACATAAAGCTGTGACCCGTCACACATACATACACACACACACACACACACACACACACACACACATATACTGTGTATATACACACGTGGACAAAATTGTTGGTACCCCTCAGTTAATGAAAGAAAAAACCCACAATTCTCACTGAAATCACTTGAAACTTACAAAAGTAATAATAAATAAAAATGTGTTGAAAATTAAACAATCAAAACCAGCCATCACTTTTGAATTGTTGATTAACATAATTATTTAAAAAAACAAACTAATGAAACAGGCCTGGACAAAAATGATGGTACCCCTATAAAAGATTGAAAATAATTTGACCAGAGGGACATGTTTAACTCAGGTGTGTCCTTTAATTGACATCACAGGTGTCTTCAAGCTCATAATCAGTCAGTCTGCCTATTTAAAGGGTGACAAATAGTCACTGTGCTGTTTGGTGACAAGGTGTGTACCACACTGAACATGGACAACAGAAAGCAAAGGAGAGAATTGTCCCAGGACATTCGAAACAAAATTATAGACAAACATCTTAAAGGTAAAGGCTATAAGACCATCTCTAAGCAGCTTGAAGTTCCTGTGACAACAGTGGCACATATTATTCAGATTCCACGGGACAGTAGCCAACCTCCCTGGACGTGGCCGCAAGAAGAAAATTGATGACAAGTTGAAGAGACGGATAGTTCGAATTGTAACCAAAGAGCCCAGAACAACCTCCAAAGATATTAAAGGTGAACTCCAAGGCCAAGGTACATCAGTGTCAGATCGCACCATTCGTCGTTGTTTGAGCCAAAGTGGACTTCATGGGAGACGACCAAGGAGGACACCACTGTTGAAAGCAAATCATAAAAAAGCGAGACTGGAATTTGCAAAAATGCATGTTGACAAGCCACAAAGCTTCTGGGAGAATGTCCTTTGGACAGATGAGACCAAACTGGAGCTTTTTGGTAAAGCACATCAACTCTATGTTCATAGACTCAAAAATCAAGCGTATGAAGAAAAGAACACTGTCCCTACGGTGAAACATGGAGGAGGCTCAGTTATGTTTTGGGGCTGCTTTGCTGCATCTGGCACAGGATGTCTTGAATCTGTGCGAGGTACAATGAAATCTCAAGACTATCAAGGCATTCTGGAGAGAAATGTGCTGCCTAGTGTCAGAAAGCTAGGTCTCAGTCGCAGGTCATGGGTCTTCCAACAGGACAACGATCCAAAACACACAGCCAAAAACACCCAAGAATGGCTAAGAGAAAAGCGTTGGACTATTCTGAAGTGGCCTTCTATGAGCCCAGATCTGAATCCCATTGCATCTGTGGAAGGAGCTGAAACATGCCATCTGGAGAAGACACCCATCAAACTTGACACAACTGGAGCAGTTTGCTCACGAGGAGTGGGCCAAAATACCTGTTGATAGATCTAGAAGGCTCATTGACAAATATAGAAATCGTTTAATTGCAGTGATTGCCTCAAAAGGTGGTGCAACAAAATATTAAATTATGGGTACCATCATCTTTGTCCAGGCCTGTTTCATTAGTTTCATTAGTTTCATTTTTTTAAATAATTATGTTAATCAACAATTCAAAAGTAATGGCTGATTTTGATTGTTTAATTTTCAATAAATTTTTATTCATGGTTACTTTTGTACATTTCAAATGATTTCAGTGAGAATTGTGGGTTTTTCTTTCATTAACTGAGGGGTACCAACAATTTTGTCCACGTGTGTATATATATATATATATGTGTGTGTGTGTGTGTTGCATCTGTACATACACATACCACACACGTACTGGTTTTTCTGTCTTTATGGGGACTTTTACTACCACATACACACACAGACACAAACTGGGTTGTGTTTTGGTTTGTGGTTTTAATGAAAAATCATTTTTGTTATTGGTGTGTGTGTGTGTGTGTGTATAAATTTCAGTTGTTACTTCATAGATAAGAACAGAAATGTGTGATGACTACTGAAAAAGCACTGCCTACAATCTTTGTCTGTGTGCCCGACGGTAGTATGTGTGGAATATGTTCAGCTTTTCCTGTTGGCCCCTGAAAATTTTACACCCAAGAAAACAAAACGGACTTTTTACCAAGTGGATTGAACTCTGAGACTGTGGGACGAGTTACACACGCATACACTCACACACACTGAAAAAACAGAACCATTCTCCACTCTTTATCATTACCTGGTATGGTAATGATAAAGTGATGCAGGGGTTTTCTACGATTGTGATTGGTACTATACATATTTCCATGGCAACATTGTAACTGCCACTATAGCTGGAGCAAAAACCTGTAGCCTACAATACTGATACAAAATGGATCATTTTGTTGTTAATTTTGCTTTATATGGCAGACTTAGTTTTTATAAGTGTTTGGAAGAGGATGAGAAGAAGAACACAAACCCAATAATGAGAGAATTGTTGCATTGTCAAATGAAGAGCTCAATCAATGAGAAAAGTCTAGGAATTAAGTCAGTAAGTTCCAGTTAGCGACTCTATTAACAGGAAAGACTGGTCAGTATGTTGCTCACAGATGCACCACCAACTGCTTTATTGTTAGCACAACTACTACTGTTTACTAAACTTTGTAACCCAGGAACTCCCGGCTAGGCTAACACTAGTACGTTTGTGGTATTATAAAAACTTGAATTACTCGCCCGGGCCAAGGCTCCAGCCTCTACCCAGCAACTGTAGAATCTGGCCCGTAGATACAAGCGTTGGCTTAGCTCCTTCTCAACTGGTGTCCAGTGGGTTTTTAGGTGAACAATCAGCAGTGTAGCAGCGGTAGCATGGCCCTTTGTCTGCCCAGCTTTTTTCCTCCTCTCGACTGGTGTTCTCTCGGCCTTATAAACACCATCCTCCTACCTCCAGTTCCACTTCCTGGTCACTGAATGGTTCCTGGTACAGGCCCTGCCCCTGACTAAAGATAAGTACAGTACAGGTGTGAACGCACCCAAGATGCATTGAGGATGCATTGAGATCTGATCACTCAGACCTCATTCAGAGGTGGTCTGGGCCGCGTGTGGCCACATTCATTTAGCAGTGTAAACGCTAAATCCCTGTCCGTGAATCCTCTGTACAAAGCTGTGTTCAACTTGTTTGATAACAGGATACATTATCCTGTTTTTCCATTTTTTATGTGAATTAATAAAACAAAATCCACTTTTCTGTTTTTCCCATTCCCCTAACCTGTTTTCCTCTTCAAATCGGCAGTGGGAATAGAAATTAAACCAAATCTCCATGTCGGGAAATTTAAATAATCAGTGAAGTTATGCTGCTGTGCCTCATGTATAAATGAGCCCAGCGTCTCTCAATGTTGAGATGTAGCTGCGGGGATATTGCTGCATATAAATCAATATTTGTTATATAGACTCTATATGTTCAGATCCGGTGCTACACAATGCATTGTATATTTGTTTATCCTGTTATAAAACAAGTTGAACACAGCTTTGGCCGGAGGGTACACAGACCCGGTCCTCCCACCAGTTAAAAACAGCAACAAATTTGGTCTTTGCAAATGGAAATGATGTACGTGTTTATTTTCATATAGAGCTGGGAAGTGAGATCCAATCACAAGTGGTCACTCAGGAGGCATGTGGAGACACATATTAATGCCAGGTGTGAACAGATGTACTTATAGCTGTCCACTTGTGATTGGATCACCCAAGACATGTTAATGCCAGGTGTAAATAGGACCTTAGTCCAGTAAGGCTCTACAACACACAACAAAATTATATAATCCAAAAACAGTTCAAAACAATAACCAATTAAAGCCAAATAATCCAAAATAATTCAAGCAGAGCAATTAATAAATATGCATGCAAAACAAACACATCAAATCAAGAAAATTCGGCCATGTGACATTACTACAAGGAACTTTTATCTGGTTATAAAACAGTCTCATGATACCTTTTATATGACCCACATAAGCATACAAGACCATCAGCAAGAAGATGGGCTATTTCTATATATTTATTCTAAATGTCTGCCACCGGGTCAGATTCCACGCAAAATCAGACGAAACAATTTATGGTACGGAGACAAGAAGAGCATGTAGCATTGTAGCATAAAGGAGTACAAAGATGTTACTAGGACGAGGTGAGGACATTCTCTGTGTTTGATAACATTAAAAGTAAACTTTGACTTGTTGTCAGCTTCCACACCTCCGCACAACCCTGCAGGAAGGTGTCACATTGCTGGTGAATGCGGCCTTACATGTAACCTAGGTGTATGAACGGTACTAAAACAAAGTTTGCTTTGTTTCACCATTGCCATCTTACATAGTCACAGATACATTACCTCATCCCTATGCATCCAGCAAACAGCTGTGTTTAAAAAAGAAAATTAGTATTAAAAATACTATCTTTCTTTCACTCGCTTAAATGCACATGCTAACCAAGATCTTTACGACACAAGGTGGTGGTGCTCATGGGAAATGCAGTCTTCATTCAGGGAAAACACTACCGCTGGTGTCCACAGGGGCTGCTAAAATCAACACAAAATTAAAGTTCCTTGTAATTTTAAGTAGACTGTTACCCCCTTATTTTCTAACTTTGCATTGTTCCTATCTAGACTGTGTTGGTACATAGTCTGCTGTACTGTTACTACAAAGGATTATACAGTAAATTGGGAATAATTAAACTGTATGTTGCAGAACATAATCTAAGGCTTTGCAAAGTATTTTAATGAACTAATTTTTAAATACTACTAGCTATTAGCAATTTATTGCTTTACTGGTTCCTGCAAATAGTTAAGTGGCTACTTGTGTGACGTATTTCTGGTTACTGTCACAGTCAAAACTAATGAAATAACAAAAACTAGGTGTGAAATTTTTTTTTCGTTAACTGAAATAAAAATAAAAACAAGGCTTTACAAAAAATGATAACTAACTGAAACTGTATTGTTTACAAAACTAACTAAAATAAACTAAAATTACAGAGAAAATGTCTTTAGTTTTCATCTTTGTCAATTTATTTCATACATAAGCCTAGTATTTTGGGTGGATATGAAATCTATCTTCCAATTTTTTAACTGTGCCAGTTTTACACCAGCAGATGGCTTTCTGTCGGTGCAGTCGCACAAGCGAGCACCTCATGCATCCGTGTTGACAATCAAGGGGAAATGGAGTAATTAGACTATGGCGAGCAGACAAAGCAGATCAGCAATTCATTCTTCCAATCAAGACGGCCAAAAAACTATTTCAAAGGTTGGGAAATAATGATGGCTGCAGTCTTCCTTTCCTTAGAATGTAGAAGGTTAAGTCAGGGTGAAATGTAGCCAAAGGAATCAAGGAATCAATCCCACAAATCTTAAAGTCCATTTGAAAAGCTCTCACAAGGAGGCTAACCTAGCTAGGGAGCACGCCAGCCCCCTTCCCCTGAAACAGAATCTAACTCCAGGCCAGGCAGCATGATGGAGCACAAGACAACCGTATCCCCAGAGGGCAGAAAACACTAATGCACTGCTTCCTCCGGCGACCTGATAGGTGCTGGTTAGTAAATATGCAGTAACACCACAAGTCGAAAGAAGCATTGGTGCGTATGTTTATTGAGACTGGGATGTCTACACAACTGTGTGAGTTGATTGCCTTCAAAGTTCAGCACTGCACTCCACTACATTCCAAACACCCGGAGCTGCAAGAGTCAATAGCCCTATTGGGGCTAAGATGGATATAGCAAAGCAGAAATTGAAAGAGATCATAAGGGAGGCAAGGAAGCTGACCGTATGTGTAGATGGTTGGCGCAAAAGAGGATTAACAGCATCTTTCATGGTTGTGTCAGCTTGTTTTTACCATTTGCCCAGAGGCCAGATTCACCATGCTCTGCTTAACCTGCACCGAATGGAGCACCCACACACCGAGGAGTCCATTGCCCGCTGCATTTATCAGACATTAGATGAATGGGGTGTAGAAGAAGACAAGGTGCTGCTCATTATGACAAACAACGGCTCCAACATCGTCAAGGCTGTGCTGCAGCTTAGGGATAGAAGCAAGAGCAAAGTTGTGAGTCAGAAGATTGTGATGTTTCTCAGGCTCAGCCAAGAGGTGCTGGAGACGGGCAGTAAGAGTTGGAAGAGTCAGACACAGAGGGTGAGGAGAGTGGAGGCTTTGGTGAGTGTGGTTATAGTGACAAATACATACAGTCTTAAAAATTTTTTTTTTTATTAAGGATATAAAATGTCACAATGGTATAGATAGCATTGTCAGCTTTAACTTGATATTCCCCATATGGTTCAGCAGGAATAGAGAAAAAAAACCTTGTTTACATGTACTCCATACATACTACAGATAGCCTATATGCTGCAGAAAGGCTGGAAATAGAACCTAACGATAGATACCAGGGTTTGGTCATGTTTATACCGCAAGCTACCCCTTGGAGTCGACTGTAATGAAAATGTGGTCCCTTTATTTATTTATTTTTTTTCAAACTAAAATGACTGTAATGATATTTAGTCATTATTGACGTGAAAAACCATGGGTGTAGATTTGGGTATGGATGGTAGGGATATGTCCCTACCAATATCAAGGTGTTGATGGACTGTCACTGCCAATATTTTTACAGATCTCAAACAATCTAGCCGCTTTAACTCCACGTATTGTTAACAGTAAGATCTCTGCACATTTGCCAGGTTTGTGTGTTTTCTGCAAAAAGTGTGCTATTATGATAAAAAGTGAAAGAGCAGGATATGGGGGATACTTGACCTGATGATCTGGCAATCCTCAACTTGAAGCTGTACGTACTGTTGATTAGCAGCAGCCCGGTAGCTGCAGCAGTAGCAGTGGACTTGGTGAGGTACAGAATCTGAAGCAGTTAGTATTTATAGTTTAAATGTTCCAAACGACTTCACTGGACAAAACTAAGATCATCTAATTTCAAGCATTAGGTTTTGTTAGGTAATTTGTGATAGTTGCTCAGGCATGCTATCTAATAAACAACTTTATTACTGTTGGTAAAAATTCCTCTCAAAAGCTGGTCCTTTTTAAGGAAGACCAAAATGTCAGTAACAGTTGAGCTTAGTTAATAAGAATGTTCTGTAATCAATCAATATTTAATCTTTGAAATTAGTGGTAGAATTATTTTACTATTTAATGCCATCTCGCCCCTGTTCTATGAGTGGATCAAGAGCACAGTTATTGCATATGTGTCATTAAGACATGAACATTATTTATAAGCTAAATTAGCCATAGCTTGTCCAAGGGAACTGTTTATGACTGTCAGGCATCATTTTATTACGAAAATCCTGTCAGCAGCAGCCTGAGCAGCACAGAGACACAGACAGGTGAGCTCTGATGTTATGGTCAAAGATCTAGCCATAAGTTCAGGAGCTGAATAAAAAATAATACAAATATAAGTTTCTGAGATGGGGTCAAGTATCACTGTGGCTCTGTCATAAAAGTCTTGAGTTGTGTCACCCAAATTCACAAACTGAAAAGTTATTTTTAAATATTATTTTTGGTCTCATATGTATAGTTAAGTAGTCTATCAACAAAATAACATGTAAAAATGTGAAAAAAATCATTATACAAGTCCAGTTTCAGGCAAGTCAGCAAATGTATTTTCAGTAAACATTTTGCAGTCAGGCTCTTAATGTGTGTGTACATGTGCCTATGAAAGAGAAAAAGAGTGATAGAGAGCAAGTACAAATACACAATTTTTTTGACTGTCCGACAAAAAAAATGTCCCAACTAAAGTCAAAACCAAATCTATGCCCTTTCGAAATGGTATATATTTTATACCATTTATAACGTTTATTTTTAACACTTCCGGGCTTCCCCTGGAACGTCACAGCGCTATGAACTCTGGGTAATTCCCTCAGGCAAAGTCTGCAGAAATGCGGACTTACAGAAACTGTGCATAAAGGGCTCAAAAAGTCTGCGAGGGAGCCCTCATGTACTTGACGATTTGACAGTGGGACAACCCTAAACCCTCGCGGATTCAGTGGGAACGCGCCTCAAAGTCCATGAGTGTGGACATTGGGATTGGGCCGAAGTGTGCATCAAGTGTAGTGTGTTGGTATATTTTAGACACACACACTTGCCCATTACCTGGTGATGTATGAACGCGCGCTTAAGTGCTCAAGACTGCAAGTTTGGGTATTAAGACTCCTTCTCCTAGACGATGACGCTGTGGGGGGTAAAAATAAATAAAAATTGGGGATATTACACCCGAAATGGTAGCTGCTCGTCTGTCCACACCGGCAGTTGGACCAAACTGCAGTGTTGCGGTTTCAGAACAGCTCTGCCATCTGCAGGAGCCTATCATAGCTCCCCTTTGTATATTGTGTACATCAATTTAATACACAGGATTTGGCCATAAGAACTTTCATGATATTCAACAATGCAGAGGCCAGATTACACTGTTAAAGGAGCAACCTTTATTTTTTAAGACCATTAAAATAAATACTATACAGAATCCAATGTAGAAAACTTGATACACGGTTTCTGTCTCAAAAAGGTTAACAATTCCATAAATTCATTTTAAAAAATAGCACTGACCATACACCCCAAAACATGACTGTTCTCCTAAACCAGACACCACACCCCATGATGACAAGCATTTAATGAGTCAGACAGAGATAGAGATGAGAAGAGATTTGGGGGCAGGTGGTTGGGAAGGGGATATAACCTCTATATAACGTAGTCATCTGTAGTTTGGTCCTTTTATGTCAGACGCCCCCCTCCCAACATTTTGACGAGGTAGGTTACAAAAAGTTACAACCACCTTATCAAAAATCCAATATTTCATTTAAAAATAAAGCCTAAGAATGTCATAGTTAGAGATTAAGATCCAACCAGGTCGTCTGGGTCCAGAGGCAAAGTTTCTGCAGAACTCACCGTTGATTTGCCTCCAAACATCTGCGGCCACCAGTCAGTCTTCAACTGAATGCTACTGAGCAACTGACAGTACAAGTCAAGCAGTATGTACAATAGCATTTATAAAAAATAAAAATAAAAAAAAACAGAAGGATCAAAATGGTAAACAACTCATTCATGATGGATTTTACTATACAGGTCTTTTTATTGAATATGCCCTGTGTACTCTAGCCCCCAAAATCTGTTCTTAACATGATCATGGATGTGTGTTTTAAAGGCTGTGTAAGTACACTGAAAGTTGTTTTAACACTGGTTGGTCAAATGCAGCAATTCCTATTTCATTTAGATCATTGCCAAATTGAGTCCAAACTGAACTACAGTCTTAAGTACTCACATCTATCAGTCACCAGAACATCAGCAGCTGGTGACATTGCACAGGTGCAAATCACAGCCACATTTCACAAAATCTTTCAAGAAAAGATGTTGCATGTTACCCATTGAGCCAAGTTATTAATTTAATGTCAAGTATTTGCCAACAAATCAAGTCCAGAGCTAGTATCCTTCTAAATGTGCTCCATTATCAGTTTTGTTTTTTTAAGTATGCTTTTGGAAACAATGTTATGTTTTGCACTTGTGGGAACCAGTTAAAAACTTTTTAAAGGTTAAGTCCTCAGTTTGCAAAGCATCAATGTGGA
This sequence comes from Scomberomorus guttatus, assembly GCA_038419695.1. Classification (NCBI taxonomy): domain Eukaryota; kingdom Metazoa; phylum Chordata; class Actinopteri; order Scombriformes; family Scombridae; genus Scomberomorus; species Scomberomorus guttatus. The sequence continues at coordinate 1,067,795 of CM076467.1, read as the reverse complement.
AATATTCAAATTAATGCTTGAGGTTTTGATGGCAAGGGATTGGCAGCAGGAGGAATTTAAGGTGTTGATATGGAGTAATTAGACTATGACGAGCAGATAAAGCAGATCACTAATTCATTCTTCCAATCAAGACCAAAAACAAAAAAAAATATTTCAAAAGGTTAGGAAGGAATGATGGCTGCAGTCTTCCTTTCCTTACAATGTAGAGGGTTAAGTCAGGGTGGAATTTAGCCAGAGGAAGTTCTTGAAATTCAGATCACGTAAGAAACAAGGTTTGACTTCTAAAATGTGGGGGGGCAGGGGTGGATGAAGGGCATGTGGATTCTTCTAGATAAGATCAGCCACATTCATGGGCATCTCCTCAATCGTGGTGTTGTAGAACGTCTCAATGTCCCTCAGGGTTCGCTTGTCATCTTCAGTCACCATGTTGATGGCTACTCCCTTTCGGCCAAAACGACCACCACGACCAATCCTGACAAAGGACAAAATTCAGTTTCACTGGGCAAAGAACATACAGTGGCTTGAAACAGCAGCAAGAGTAATTGGAAAAACTTGTGTTCAGGCATCATACAGGATAGGAGATAAAGATGTGAAAGATTACTACATTGTGTCAAACAACTGATGACAATTGTATGTGCCTATGTCGTTATTACAACTTTGTGTAGTCTGGAAATACTGTTCATGTCAACATCAATTACCAGACTACACAAACTTAATTATATTAACTAATGACATTAACATGGCATGAAAAACAAAGAAAACCTGTTATGTGAAATGACAGGAATGGGTATTTGGGTAGTTGAGTGGAACCAGTGTTGCAACTTCTGACAAAACTGAGGTTCAGTCACTATATCTGATGTATTACCTTGTCATTCAAGTGCTACAGTGTCTTTTCTTTTAAAAATTATTCCATACAACAGTTGTATTGCTTAAGCCAATTTGTAATTTGATTATTAGCACTCCTCAGTTGTGTTTTTACCTGTGGATGTAGTTTTCCCTGTTGGTCGGCAGGTCGTAGTTGATGACTAGGGACACCTGCTGGACATCAATACCTCTGGCCTGAGGAGGAGCATAGTGACCATTAGTTACATAGCATAAAGTATTTTAAATAATCTCAGTCACCATTTCAGTTCAGTGCGCTACAGCTCAGGAGGTTAACACTCCAATAGTGTTTGTGGGTCAACATGGGCAAAAGTAATTGTGAACTAACAGATTCAGTGTCTATAGAAATGTGTACACAGCTTTTTCTTCAAGCCATTTTATTGTAGACTACAAATAGGGGATTTCTGCAACAAATACACATGAATATAATATCCAGTGAACAGTAAGCCCCCCTCCAAAATATTAAATATATAATCAAAAATGGAGGACAAGAGTGAGTGTAATCTGCCATTTAGTTGTGAGTGAAGACTTACACCCAGCCACAGTGGAGGGCAGATAAGCTTCTCTACCAAGGAACTTTCAGTCCTTTACCAACACTACAGATGGGAGGAGAGGGAACCTTGGACACAGCTGAATCCGTAGATTTACATATAAATACTGTATATGATGTGCCTGTGACACTGTCAGCTGCTCATGTTTTCCAGCATACACATTTCCACACTCTGTTGATCCATGATCTAGCCAAAAGTTGGTGTAAAAAGCGGTTACTGCACATACCAGCAGATCAGTGGTGATGAGGACTCGACTGGAGCCAGAGCGGAACTCCCTCATGATCAAGTCTCTCTCCTTCTGGTCCATGTCACCATGCTGAAAGATAAAGCAGAACTTAGAATAGAGTCAAGTGTTCATGGCACAGGGTCTCAATCTATGAATAACAAAGGATTAATTTACTCATGTTGCACTAGTGGCATGATGTACTGTAAAATAGTCCCTGAAATCTTTGCTAAAACACAACCCATTATTACAGATTGTAATTGTTATCCTACTAGCCAGCATTGTCTGAGCTGACCACTAGACAGTGAGTAGAGGATCTTACCAGTGCAGAGACTGTGAAGTCTCTGCTTTGCATCTTCTCAGTGAGCCAGTCCACTTTCCTCCTTGTGTTAATGAAGATGACAGCTTGTGTGATAGTCAGGGTTTCATACAGGTCACACAGCGTGTCCAGCTTCCACTCCTAAGGGACATCACCAGGTCAGACACAGCCAGCTCAAGAAAGTTAACATCTGTACACAGCATGTCCTTACAGCTCTGGTTACTGGCTCTACTTTTTTTCATAGGTAACTCACATTGATCATCCTGTATACAAACTTGTAATTAAAATTCATCCTCCTGTCTCAGTTCTTTTGCTGAATCCACTACACTGGAAAATGTTTCTCCACCTCTTTCTCCACATTGATGTAGAACTGGCGAATGCCCTCAAGGGTCAGCTCCTCCTTCTTCACCAGGATTCGGATAGGTTCACGCATGAATTTCTTTGTGACCTCCAAAACGTCGGCTGGCATGGTGGCCGAGAGTAGGACAACCTAACACACAGAGAAGGGCTGGTTAAAGCCTTATTGCACTCATTTTCCCCCCCTCATGTCAACATAAAGGTTTTTGTATTCATTGGCATTTTCATCCCTTAGTGTTGGTAGCTTGATGTTTGCAGCTCATTTGAAATACAAAAAAAGCTGGCCACATACATAACATTACAGACATCAAACTCATATCTGAAGCCAATTAAAAGTCAGTTTTTGAGGTTCCAATGCCATCAAAAGGCTTGACCCAAGTGTTAATTTAAGAAAATTTATACTTCTGAATCAGTGAAACAGGTGCAGTGAATCAACCTTTACCTGTGTACTGCTTAACAGTTTCTGGAAGATCTCGTAGATCTGGTCCTTGAACCCCCGACTAAGCATCTCGTCAGCCTCGTCCAGCACAAACATTTTGATGTACTTAGAAGCTTCAAAAAAGTAAATAAAGAAATAAGTGAGAGAAACAAACATGCTTGTTTTATGTACTCATACTGGTTATTTAAAAAAAAAAAAAAAAAAAAAGACTGGATATGATTATCAAAAACACATTCTGAGTAACAGTGTTCTGTGATTTGTTTTATGGTGTAGTTCCAGTTTGCACCAGTGGCTGTTTACCCTTCAGTTTGGCACAGTGAGCAGTGCAAGGCAGCACACACTCACCTCAATCTCCAGAGCTGATCAAAGAATAATTTTGCTCTGTATGAAAACAATGTAGTGGCATACAGCTTGGGCATGGTATGAATCAGAGTATTACACAGTAAAACACTGGAAAGTCCAAGCATGTGGTTGCCTTACAGCTCTTCAAATTAGCTACACTGGGGCTCATTCAAATGTCAAAACTAGCCAACACCACTTTCAGGAAGTGTGATGGGTGCTGTATTCAGAAGTAGTGATGTATGATCATGCCTCTGGATCCCTGCTGTCCTGAGGACTCCAGCCAGCAGAACACCAACCAGAGCAACAAAACCACCAGGGGTTTACAGAGTCAGCTGACACGCATGGGTTTCATCATTATACAGCAGTTCTTGATGGACATGATGTCCAAGCTGGAAGGCTTGACATGGTCAGTTGAGTAAGAATGCAGCAAGCAACTACCTAAATTTGGACAAAATCCTGTGGATATGCAATTCTATATTTCAATTTTAATTTATGACAGTCAATATTCCAATTATAGAGCATGGGAAATGTAATGTAGAAAACCTAATTTGTATTCACCATTGAATCATTTCTGCTCTCAATTTAATATTAGTTTTGGCATGACACCTGGCTTTGTCTCTCGCACCTCACGCAGCCCAAACAAATAAGACATATTTGGCTTTAGACTTTGCATAAACTCAATATACATGCGTTTTGCAATTCTGGCCCCGCCACAAACTAAAGCCACACAAATTGTGGTTTTTACACCGATTTTTATCTCAGAGCTTTGGGGGGGAAAGCCTGATGTTTAGATGTTGTCCAGTGTGCGGAGGCAGGCTATAACCTATATACAGGTACCGTGCATTTGTCATTAACAAGTGGCATAATGATTTTAAATCAAGAGCACAAACTTAAATTGTGCAAATTATTTTCCCACACCTCCATATTCAATTGAGAAACCGTTTCAGTAACAAAACAACTCAACATTTGTCACAATTCCCCATGATGACTTACAGAGGTTTTTGCGAGTTAACATGTCGAAGACTCGGCCAGGGGTTCCCACCACAATGTGAGGGGCTTCAGCCTGCAGCTTCTGGACTTCACTACGGATGCTGGTCCCTCCAATACAGGCATAGCAACTGGCTCCCATGTAATCACCCAGGGCAAGTATCACCTTCTGGATCTTTAAAGGGGAGAGGGGGAAAAAACAAAAAAAAACAAAACACATACACAGCTAAGAAACAATCATTTGTTGAGTCACGTTTTAGGCCATGAAAACAGTAAAACTTTATCAATGTATGTCATAGGTTGTTGGATTTTGGCCAGGGTTCATCAAATTTACATCTCATGAAAGATAGTCAGACCGAGGGCCTGTACCAAGAAGCATGTTCAACTTGCTCTGTCTTTGGGTTACCTCGCTTCACTGAGCCAAACACTGACCATCGTGGATTACAGAGCAGTGTTATCACATACCTGTTGAAAAGTTAATACCAGACTCTCTCTGCTTTAGCAGCAGAGAGGAAAGGCAGATGAGGTCAATATGACCCAAATGTTGCATTTCAAAATGACAGTAGCTAAATAAGTGTGTTGATTATTTTTTCCTAATAAAGAGAAAAGGTTGTTTTTATTTCCAATCACCACCACAAAGTCACCTCCTGTTATTCTGAGCTGCAGTGAGTAAGAGTGTAAAATCACTGTCAGCAATCACACTGGGAATGAAAGAAACTCTACATAATGAGTAAAGCTGAATTTTAAATGTGCATTTAGTGTTGTAAAATGATCCCTCAATTTGTTAGAAGCTCAGGTTTAAAACCAGAGTGGAAATGGAAGCCTGAAACAATAGTTATTGTACTGACCAATAAAAATAAGTCTTTTGTTACTTGTCAATTTATTGTAATGTCAGGACTGTCAGGATCCTGTAGGAATGGTGACTGTTTTGAGTGATCTGATTGGTCAGTGGTCAGGCTGTTGATAGATTTGATCCTCCCAACTTAACTCGCTCCAGAGCAGAGAGTATGCAGTGTGAGACTTATACATATGATGGTAGTGTCAAGCCTGATAAAAGACAGTGGAGACACACATGAATGGGAGATTTATTCCTTTTCTGTGGTAGTAAACACATGGGCCCACTGATGTACTTGCACTCCCCCTCAAAAGCATACACAAAACACAAACGAGAGCCCCTCGTAGTATAACTGCTAGCTAAACTACAGCAATCACTTTTATAAAGACATGAACGTGCTTCTAGTGACTGTCTTTCGGGCCCAAAATTGGAGTTAGACATAGGCGATGCTGATCAAGGCAATCACCTATAGCAAATGTCCAAACAAGCTAATGACTCCCTTTCAGAGGTGTGATGAGTGCTGTATTCAGAAGTAGTGATGCATGATCATGCCTCTGCATCCCTGCTGTTCTGAGGACTCCCGTCAGCAGAACGCCAACCAGAGCAACAAAAACACCAGAGTTTACAGAGTCAGCTGACACGCATGGGTTTCATCATTATACAGCAGCTCTTTCTGAATGTAGCCAACAACATACATTAGTATGAAGTGTTAGCATGTTTCACAGCAGCAGGAATGGACTGATCATCTGAAGTGCACCAAATTGGAAGTCTGGTTTGATTCATGGTGACAAACTTCATGTTTTACAAATTGGTCTTCCATCTCCACACATCATATTTAACAGAACACAAATGCATGCCCCCTTCAAATTGCTTGTATACCACAACTTGTACACTTGTAAAAGGTTTTCTGGTGTATAGTATACATTATGCAAGTAGTTTACATGTCATTTAAAATTAGATCAAATTATGAAAAAAAAAAAAGCTACAGCCATGGGTCAAATACATTAAATAAAGCAGTTTTGCCTAAGGCAAAAAACAGAAGCACATTCTGCATTGGAATACTGTGCAGATACTTGGACAATTGTCTGAGGTGTACATCTTAATTTTGTAACTGTAGCCTACAGTCTGTCAAATAATTACATTTGAAGTTGGACCACTGGTAAGGCCTGAGGTGCAGCCAAGACTGAAATCCAACCAGACCAGGGCCTTGCTTCCCAAAAGCAGAAGTGAAGATGCTCTTAGAAGTGATGGTAGATTAGAGTGACTCCTACCCACTCATAAGGGGCTCAGAGTATCTTAGAAGCTCTGCAAATTGCAGAAGGAACCGAAAACTTTTTTTAAGTCTATATATTTTTCCTAAAACACTGATTTTTAGGTGATATTTGAAATAAAATGAGTAACATTGTTTAAATTACAAAGAAGAACTAAACCAACACAAAAAATTAATTCAATTGATCTGCCTGTTTGCGTCATTCTCCTCTCCATGCATAATATATTAATCTCCTCTGGCGAAATGCCACTTTATCTTTTCCAGGTTCCATATATGCCTTTTTATTTACATGTATGGTGTCTGTCATTTGCATCACACTTACATATACCAAGTCTAAAAGAAATTATGACAATGATGAGCATATTCATGAGACTTATAGGAACAGCCACTGCTTCATTTTAGTTTTAATATGAGCCTTAGCAGAGCAGCTAAAAATCAAAGTTTACCTCCTTAAACTGGCTTCCACCCATTAACAAATTATACAGGCCAGCAAACTGAAAGCTGTCCATTTACTGCACATTAAGCTTTGTTTTCATAGTGAACCTCAAGTATTAAACATTTGTGTAGTTTTTCATTTACACTTGGTGATATTTTTAATATGTAGTACGTCTTAGACAGTTAAAGATGCAATGTTACACACACATGTGTGTATGTATGCATGCATACATACACCTATGAAACAATTTCCTGAAAGGAAGTCTGATTTATTGAAGTGAGCCTGGCTTACCAGAAATGATCACTTAACTGGTCATGTGTACAATGTATTTTGTCTTAACTGATCATATTCTGTGAAAAACCCTATTACGCAACTGGCTGTACTGGCATACACAAGACCGCTTAAGCGGGGTGAAAAGTTGGCCTCTCAACTGCAGTACAGAATTACTGAGTGTTACATGATAACCCAGCTCTAAAATTGATTACCGGCTACCTAAAGCATTGTTAACCTGCTAGAACACTGAGCGCAATACTTTGTGTTTAAATGAGTTTTGATTAAACAAACTCTTACAAGAAATTAAAGTCTTCAAATTAAAAATAAAATAAAGCAGTCTCTGTGCATGTTCTCCCACATACACTTGTATTTAAAAGAGCCTACCTGCTGAGCCAGCTCCCTGGTGGGGGCCAGAACCAGAGCCTGAGTGCCTTTCAACTCCACATCAATCTGCTGGAGGATGGAAATGGCAAAGGTGGCAGTCTTCCCAGTGCCAGACTGGGCCTGAGCAATCACATCATAACCTAAAGAACAAACAGAATAACTTACCAGAAATATTTTGTCAGAGATCAGTGGTTTTGTGCGATACCCCACTTGATCCAACTACAAGGGTGGTGATGGTTTATTAACCAGAGGCAAAAGATGCAGTGATTTCCTCAAACCAGAATATCTTTAAAACAAATGGCTGACAGAACTAGTCGGCTCTGATGAGAACAAGCCAATGTTTTTTTTTTTTTAATTAAATAAATGGCTAGTAAAATAAATGATAACAAAATGGACAGACATGACCAATTACTGACTAATAATAAACTTAAGGCATGACAGTAGATGAATGAGTTTGTGAGGTTATGGCAATGGATTTAATTAAAACAGCAGTGTAATTGAACTGTCAAGTTCAGTTACTAAAGGTGACATGGATAGCTCATTCATCACTTGCGCTGAGATTTGATGGTGAGATTCAATTCTTAGAAGTATTTGTGATAAGTCTTAGTGCATTTCAAGCTTTGATTTGTGTGCCTTTGTTTCGGCCACACAATATTATGAGCCCCTCATGAAATAAGTTCAATTGCAGCTGTGATGTTTTAATCTCTCCAGTCCAGTAGGAGGCAGTAATACACCTTTAAGTTGGTTTGCCAACCACAAACTCCATAGAAAGACCTCTCTCTCAGCATCAAAATTATTTTCTAACAAGTCATTGACTTCTTAACACTTGCTACTCATTTTCTCAGCCACAATAAGACTTCCAGCTCAGCAGTCACTCAGGTGCAGTGATATGCGCGGTATATGCACACACAGGGCTGAAATTATTCCTTGAGAAACTATTACTAAAAGTCATTGATGCAAAGACTGTTTAACCCATATAACTTTATACAGCACACTGTTTCGCACAGGTGATTACTGTTGCATAACACACTGCAAACCTGACTGACGGTACCATGAGTACCTGGTGTGACGTTATATATTGTAAATAATTACCGTTACTGAACTGTGAATACTATTACCATTTCAATTTTGATTCATGGTTTTGTGAGGGATCAGCAGTAAAACCTGCAGCAGACTTATCTTGCCAATATTGCTTTGCCTGCTTGAGTTGTGGTCCATTTGTTTTTGGTGACGTACATTTCTTTGCTACTTGCTTTGGAGCTAGCTAGCTCTCTCTCTCTCTATATATATATATATATATATATATATATATATATATATATATATATATATATATATATATATATATATATATATATATATATATATATATATATATATATATATATATATATATATATATATATATATATATATATATATATATATATATATATATATATATATATATATATATATATATATATATATATATATATATATATATATATATATATATATATATATATATATATATATATATATATATACATACATACATACATACATATATATACACACACACATATACACTTTCTACTATATAATTACCGTTTGTCAGATGTGACAAACTGGCACCTCTCTTCATTTTAAGAGTCAAACCCACTACAACATGACAAAGATGATGTGATTTGATGTGCGGATTGCAAAACGGAGCAAGGGTGTAAAAAGCAAGGGGAGTAGAGTCCAAAAGTTTGGGATCATTTCATGGTGGGAGAAAAAAAACAAAAACTCTACAGTGTGTAAAACCGAACTAGCCTACCACGATCAGCATCTCAGCAGAAAGTATCCAGTCCATGGAGCAGACAACACAAGGCAATGTTAACGTTAGCATTAGCATAGCATCCGATTACTCTATTATAATACTCTAAAATAACCGATAATAGCTGCAGCCCTATACACATGTACCCATGGTTTTTAGTGAGGAAAATGGCTACAATGATTGAGTCTCTAGGAATGTGTAGCGTGTAGATGCATATGTAAACACACAAGAAAACTGTCAGATTACCTTACTGAAGGTGCACCTTACTTACCCTTGATACAAGGGATAATGGCTCTCTGCTGTATAGCTGAAGGCTTCTCAAAACCATAGGCGTAAATTCCCCTGAGCAGAGCCTCGCGCAGGTTCATCTCATCAAAACTGTCCACGATCTGGTTCCAGTTGCTCTGCAGGAGGTGGGCCCGAATGAGGAGCAACAAGGCAAAACATGTTCAGAAACATTCCCATATGGCATATTGCCTCACCACAGAAGTCTGGCTAATTGGCCTATCAATTTAAGTGCATTTTTATTTTTTTACTTTACATCGGTTCCATGACTTGCATCAGTGTGTTGTGTATTTGCTTCAAATTCGAGTCGGAGCTAAGCATCCATTTCTCTACAGAAAGATAGTCCAAACACTGACAAGTGGTTTTTTTTTTTTCTTATAAAAATGCGACTCACCTCAATGATCCCATCTGGCTCCATGCCCTCTGGGCCATTGTCTCTGAGAATGACAAAACAAGGCATTGGTATTATTCACTGGGAGCTTTCTTCTTCCATACCATATGAAAACACGGTTCCAAATTCATAGCCCAAAAATGTTAAAATGCAATTTTGCGTCAACTTTAGCAGCTCTGCTTAGAGAGATGTTCCTTTTCCAGCCCTTTTGTGTATACACTCTTCACTCACATATATTGTGAGTGAAGAGTATTGTTTTTTTTTTTTTTTTCTTATCAGACGCCTGCATTATTTAATTGATAATTTTCGGGTCATATGCTACTTCCTAAGCACGACGAACAGTATTTTTTGGGCTGCTACATAGAAACTTTAGAAAAATCAATTCGTCGTTTTACCCTTGTACTTGTAAGTAAACGCCTTTTCGCAAGTCCGCCATTTCTACATCTTAGATTCAAGATGGTCGTTTCTCCAGTCAGGGCTGAAACAATCCCAAGTGAGTCTGTAGCAATAGCGGCCACAACTAGTCACATCGATTTAGGTCAGATAGTCTACAAAATGCTATACTATTTGACTATTTGATTAAAGTATCAAATTCCGAATGAGTTTTTAGACGTTACTCTGATGCAAATGCGAAGTAGTAAGAATAAAGAAAAAAGCTTAGCTGGTTGAAGCCGCGGCCCGCTATAGTCACTGCCAACAGGCCTCGTTCGTCTTTATGCGGCCTATTATCAGACATGTCAAGTCAGCGAAACCTATTAACTACTTTACACCGACACTACCAGGCGTTTGTTTCACGAAGACAGGGTATGCTTTCACCTACGGCAATGTTAAGGGAAAAGCTTCCAGCAGCAGCTTTTAGCGGCCTTCGCTACCGGCATTTTCCAAACCGCTGGTTAGCACCAGCATGACCATGTGCGCCCATCCTACAAATAGAACAAATATTTTTAAATATGCACTGCAAACTCCACAGTCAGCCTCCATCCATCGTATAATAAGCCGGAAATGCTACATTTAAACATACTCAGATTTAATATTACACTACAAACGACAGAATCACGTCAAATAAATAGAACTTAGGAAGGCCTAGTTCAGGCTCATTCACGTGCTACCCAAGGCGCCGGTTGCCATCTACTTTGTTTCAGCTACGTTGAGGACCTACAGTGATCGCCATCGTTCCCACTACCTACAAACACGCTCGTGTATTATAATTTTAGGAAGCAAAATATACGTTTATAACTTAAAATGACAAAACTTTAGATCTGAGTTCAACGCAATAGTTAATGAAATGTGAAGACCGTTAAGATCTGTGAGACAGGGTATCGGTGGGCCTTCACGTTACTCGAACACAGAAACACCAGGATGCTCCGCTCAATGTCTACATCGCCAGGAGTAATCAATAACCAAGACTAACATACCAACGTAAACTCGTAAATCCATTTCTAACATACAAAATGATCATATCAGCATTAAAGTTCTCCTTACCTATTATCATATTCAGCCGACATTATTACAAAGAAAGAAACTGCGGCAGAAATGTCTTATATACGTTGACACACACAAAGAGGCTTTCTCATTGCAACAGAACGCCGTCATTTATTGTAATCCCGCCCAACGTGACTTGTGATTGGTCAATATGTACGTCGTGTAAAAGTAGGCGGACCGTTGCGTCTGTGGCAGTGCACGATTACCTCAATGTTAGCATTTCACAGGGGCGGAGTCTACATTTTAACAGTAAGCTGACTGAGAGGTAGCTGTGCTCAGATCTCCCGGGCTACCCCGGGTGTCATTTTTTAGGTCCCCAATTCTCTGTTCAGCCATTTGTCAACGCAGACAAAAGCCTGAACGTTAGGGGAAAACTTTCCGTTGCTTCATTCTGAACCATATTTCCTTGTACGTAGTAAATCAAAAAATGGAAAATTACAACAGTATATTTTATTTCCAGTGTACTGTAGTAATCTTCACAACATGAGACTGTTTGGATGAGTCACAGTGTAGTAATCTTTAAACAGGTGTTGAAAGAAGCTTGCAATGTGAGTGTGAAGTAAGCTATTTAATAGAACATGATTTAGGTCAAAACTATTTGATCAGAGAATAAGTGAACATTAGAAATCTGATGATCTCATTGTCAGCCATTGGTATCTGACAGTTATCAGTACTTGTTTTCAATACATTTCAAGAAATTCTGGAGGATAAATGTTGGATGCTTTATTAAATTTTTGTTTGTTTGCAAATTTTAAATGTATTAAATCTAAAATACTGCAATCAGCCCATTAAATACCCACAATACGTGTAACACCTCCACCCCAACAAGATTGCCAGTATTCCCAGAAAAAATGCAGAGGCCAGACCATAAGTGTCCTCAACAGTGGCTATAGCTATGACTGTGCTATTATTAGTAGTAGTAGTAGTATTACTATCATCATTATTATTATTCCCAACTGAACATTTACAGTGTTATTTGTTATTGTGGCTTGAATGACATGAGGAAAAATTAATATGAGTTTTTAATAAAATGAATGCCCATTGTAGCATTTTTGTAAGAAAAAAACATATGTTTTCCTTTCTATTTTGGCAGCAGAAACATCATTTACCTTCAATGATTTAAATTGTCTTTTTTTTTTTACCCTGAGACGAAAACATGTTTTTCATACACTATAGTCTAGTGTATGAATTCCTACTGTATGTAGTTGAGCATGAAAGATCTTTCTTGACTTTGGAAACAGTAGCTGACAAAAAAATGAATCAAAGGTCCACTTACTAGTTTTATTAATAACTTTTAATTGCATCTTACACCTTTATGTCCTTAAGGCAGTCTTCCTCAGTAGATGGATTTAGCTCAGGTGTCTAGAAGAGAACTGCAGTCACATGATAACAGATATTTGTATATGGGGAGAGATGGGGTGACGGGTTTTGTATTGTTTAGCAACAGAAAATTACAGGTCATCTGGGTCTTTATGTCCTTAAGGCATATTTGGAGATTAGTTAACTGATTGTTTTCATCTGGCTTCAACGATAAATATAATTGGTTATCATCATAAAAATATGTTTCTTTAGGAAGAATAATAATAGAGAAAAATAATAATTCCTTCAGTTACAAGAGGGCCTTTGCACCATTCGGTGCTCGGGCCTTAATAAGAATAATAACCTTAAGGGAACTTAAGGGGACATTCAAAGGGAAAACAAAGACTATCGAGCTCTGATGACTGATAATAAGTGCATTTTGATCCAACAGAGGATACATTTAATTTGTGTATGAAGCACTGAGAGTTAAACACTTCCTAATTTCTAATTTACTGCAATTTTAGTTGTACATTTATTTGTGTTTTATTTCATTTCTGTGGTATAATTGAGTTGAAGATTTGCATCAAACAGAAATGTTGTTTTTTCTAAAGAGATTCTTTCAATGTATAAAAAGAAGCTATCAGGAAAATGAAACAGGACAGAATGCTTTTATAAATATAGTTTCTATTATTTTTCCTAAGTCAGCAGTCGTGTGTGTTTTGTGTGGGCTGGATTTCTTTCTTTGTAGAATCTGCTACCACCAATCTCCTTACTGAACAGTGAATTTAGTGAACCTAGGAAACTGAGTGAACCTGTAGACATAAAGCAAGAATATTCAAACACACACACACAGAGGTTAATATAGTTTTCACTTTTCAGTTAGCCTGTTATTTCTATACTACTTTGAATTTCATGTCCAATTTGGTTTAGCTTCAGTTTAGTTTTCAGTAGTTTGTTTATGCTCTCCAACAATCACAGACTGACGCAAGATGCTTACATCGATTATCAAGTCAACCATAGGCAACACTTTGTGCATCCACAGAAAGGGCCACAACACATTGAGGGAGCCTGGCATACTTATAAGGAAAACATGTACCACCGAAATCCCACAGCTCTCAGACAAACCACCATGGAGTGGTTGGATGCCTTTAAAGACATCAAAGTGTTATTTAAGGTGTAAATGTTTTAACACAAATGCTGTGTTTTCATTTCAAAAACTTTGTAAAAGTTACTTTTTTCCTGTTTTTAATTAATTTCCTTATTATTGTAGTCTTGAAATATAAGTGAGGAAGGAATGGAACCTTAAAAATGGGCAATTAGTAACTTGATTCTTCATTATGAAGTTGTATTTCTCTGTAATTAGCTCATGTAATTATTACATAATTACATAATTATTATGTATATGTAATAGTAATTAATTTATGGTGGCTTACAATAAAAAATTACATTCTTGAAATTTGTTACAAAGTTGGACTGATCTGCTGAAATTATACAGAAATTGGTGAGAATGTAAATGGTTAAAAATGTACTTCAATTTACTGGCCTGCCAGTTGGAACTACTTGGAAATTAAGCTGCAACGACTCACTTCAATTTAGGGGTCTGCTCAGTAGAAATTACACGGAAACTGGTTGGAAATTAAGCTGGCAAGATCCACAGAAGTTAGGCAGAAACTACTTTGAACTTAATATGCAACAACAGGTTAATATACGTAAAATTTAAAGGTGGGGGCTTTTAATTTGAAACTTTCTAGGTTCAACAATAGGTTCCTCACACTTTCAGTGCCACCATTGGGCATTTTCGTGCTCAGGCCCTAATAATAATAATAATGATAATAATAACAATAACAATAACAATAACAATAACAATAACACTAACAATAACAACAACAACAACAACAATAACAATAATAATACTACTACTACTACTACTACTACTAATAATAATAATAATCTCTAGGTTCCTTGCACTTTCAGTGTTGGGACTGTTTGGCCCCTGGCACTGAAAGTGCTCGGGCCCTAATGATGTTGCTCTATGAGATCTTGTATAATGTAATACAGAAACTAAACGAAGGACCAGATGGCAAAAACCAGGGCAGGACAGACAGTGAGGTGACACTTGAGAAAATAATTTCATATAATATCATAATTTCATATAATTTCAATAATTGCACTTTCAGTGCCAGGAACTGTTGTGCCAACCCCTGGCACTTTCGTGCTCGAACCCTAATAATCTTTACAAAAACAATAGGCTCCTTGCACTTTCAGGGCCAGGGTCCATTGGGCCCCTGGCACTTTCGTGCTCAGGCCCTAATAATAATAATAATAATAATAATAATAATAATAATAATAATCCTTACAAAAACAATAGGTTCCTAGCACTTTCAGTGCCAGGGTCCATTGGGCCCCTGGCACTTTCGTGTTAGGGCCCTAATAATAACAATATCAATAATAATAATAATCTCATACATCATCGGGTAGCTTCATGGGGCTAATGTTAGCATCCTCGCTAGCCCACATGCTGCTAGCAGAGTGGAGACAGTGTGGCTACCTGAAGATTTAGTTGCAGGCATATTTCTCTGTGAACTCTGACACATTACACCATTAGTGACTAAATAAGCCCTTAAGGAGTAAGCTGACATAAGGGGAAGGAGAAAATTTGCGAGCAGAAAGATTAAAAAAACAGTGGGAGAGCTACAAATCTACTGTCTACTCCTACCGCACACTCAACTGGAAGTTCCCCCCAGAGGGGCAATTCAAAAGTATACTAGTAGAGCACATACAGGCACACACTTCTTGACAAAACACACATGACAAAAATGACATAATAAATAGTTAAAATACTAACTATAAGTGTTACAACTAAAGTGTATATTTTAAAGTGAATATTGTTTATCAATAATAGAGTGCTGGGCACATCAGCCAACAGTAAACTTGATATGAGGACTAACCCCAAATGAGTTCAGCTTCCTCAGAAAGTACTGATGCTGCTGGCACTTTTGGATTATGGCATTTGTATTACTGTCAGACTTCAGGTACTGATCAAAAAATTTACCTAGGTACTTATACTTTTCCACTATCTCAACTGACTTCCCATAGATAACGGTAGGGACAAAATAGTGACTATCTTTAATTTTTGCTAACATTAAACTGGTAGGCTATAATCCTAGCAAGCTCCTGGCAGGCACAAGAGATAATTTTCAGGTAGTGTGATTCAGCAGTTAGAAGTTTGAATTACTGGTATTTAAACATTATTTTTGGTCGACTGCTGCTTGCAAGTCTAGTTTTAGGAATTATTTTCAGATGAATGTTTTCTGTATACATAAGTCAGTGAATGCTAACTTTAGACTGGTCTGATCTATACCTACACTTTGCTTATGCCACTTGCATTTGATCATTAATAATTAGCCTACTATTTAAAGCACATAACAACTGAAGTTGATTAAAATAACCAAAAAGTAACCACGTTGGGAGATATGTTGGATGCTGAGCCCCAAAAGACAAGAGTGGTTACATTGCATTGCAAGGTTTGGTTTTGGTTATCTTAGCTCAACCGAAGTGTATTTCTAAGCTGTAGATAGGTTTCTGCAAAGATATTGTAGTTTGTTGCCAAGCTGTACTAAAACCTGGGACATAATAGGTGATTTCCAGGCAATGTGTTGTACTCACACAAGTGTTAATGTTGTTTTCAAGTACTTCATTGTATAATTCAGCCGGGTAATAGTAATGCCTAAGAAGACAGGCAAGCTCACAGTGAATCTTCCTCACCACTCTTTGGAAGAACTTGATGTCACTTAATAAAGGTAAGTTAGGTGTCCCTCTAAAATGTTTCTCTCTCCCATCCAATTGATTAATTTCTCTATCACTTTGTGCTTGATTTTCATTCTTGTTTCTTTCCAACTCAGTGAACTGTGAGCCTGTAAGCCAACAAATTCTTTTATTCTGCAATCCGTTTATTGGTGCTTTTATATATATATGTCCATGCAGTAGAATTAATAAAAAGCACAATCACTTGTTTGCCACATATTTTTAATTTTAGCAACCATAATGCATTGTAGAAGATATATAAAACTGTCAACTCTGTTGCATCAACTCCTGTTTGAAAAAAAAAAAAAAACTAGAAAAAAAACCAACATACACACACAGAGCTCTCAACAAAGTTGTCTTTTGTTATAAAAAGAAGAGTAGAGGAGGGTACTGTAACTCCACTGTTGGACACACTGGATCTGTTGTGTAGCTGTCATGGTCCTCAACAAAATGGATCTCAAGCTTTTAAAGTAATACTAACCAGAGGACCTTTTTTGTACTTCAAAAATAACAAATTAGTAGTCCTCCTTTTAAAACAGTTTGTTTAAAGCAATAAGCATAGCAACACATTTACTGACAGAGATAAACACTCAGGAAAAGATAAATGCAATGTAAAGATACCCCCTCTTTGGGCCAATTTGTCATTCAGGCTTGTATTTGGGTGGCAATCCATAGAGGCTGATCCAGTCTCAATGTGAAGATGTTCCATTTCTGTGAGTGGGAAAGTGGAGGCAGAGGACATTTACGGCCTAGGGGTCAATATGTGGTGTGTTCTACAGATGTGTATAATCTGATTTCCCTCAAAGACAAAAGTCATTCTTATGGCTATTCACATCAGAACCCAAAGCTGGAGTGGTCACCATGACAGCATCAACTGTGCACTGCGAGTTCCATTTTCAGTATCACCTTAAATCTATCTAAATATCTTTGAGGAAATTGTTAAATAGTACATATTTTAAATGTCACATTGCACTATATGGCAAATATATGCTGACTAGATAGATAGCATTGTCAACATAACACAGGCTTTAGTGTGGGGGATGTTGCGTGATCAATATTTTTCCTTGTTTTGATGTTGGCTGAGAGTTTCAAACTTTTGACATATAGAATGGAACAACATACTGTATGGACTGGATGGATGGAAGGCATGAAAATCCACTGGTACTACTCAATTAAAAGCTTACACAAACTGGTTCAAATTATTCTGCCGTCCACTGCCGCTACCTCATACACTCTCCATCTTACAGGAAAGTAGTAGTCAAGGTTGGACTAACTGTGGTCCAACCTTAAATCTGGACTGGATTCTTTAGATATCTACATGATCATCTTCATGCTCCCATTCAGACTGAAAAATGCAAGTGGACTATGATAGGATGGAAGATTAGAACATTCCCAAAACGGAAGCTAGTCTTGGCCTCTGTCAACCAAAAGGAATAATCATAACATGGAAATTAAATCAGAGTTGGCAAAGGGTGAAGAGAGGGAAGCAAAGGGAAGCAAAGGGAAACAAAGTGAAACGTGACATCACCTACAGGGGAACACCAGTAGAAGAAGTAATTTCTCTGGATATTGGCAGAGAAAAATAAAAGTTTTTTGAAAAGTTCCTCTTTTTCTAGTCAATCATTTGCTCCCCTTACTCTCTTCTTATATCTTTGTCCCTCCATCTTGATAGAGTCAGGGGTGGGAGCAGGTGGAGATGGCGGGATGGGGTGGGGGTGGTGGGTCACAGGGTGAGCTTGCAGTGACACAGTTCTTTGTACATTTGCCTCCTCAGTCGGGGCATATCCTGCTGGCCAAAGCTGAATGGCTGCCCTAATGCCAGACACTTGCAGTACTGCAGGACAATAGAGAGGAAATGAGAAAAGTTAATGACCTGCAGGGACAACAGATTCACAACAAAACATTTGTAATAGTACAAGTCAGTAGGTGTGTGTTCCTACTTCAACTTCATAGATGCTCAACAGGCTTCCTGGCTGATAATTTTACTGCAAGGCAGCCGTTTATAGCACATCACTGGAGCCAATATAAATGACAAACACTGAGCATGGTTGAAAAATTTCCTTGATAAGAAAATTAGAAAATTTGATATACTGCTGATAAGTTACATTGCTTGACAACGTAGTGACAACCACTCTGATCAAAGAAATTATGCTATTTCTGACTAAACATATGGCAGCCCTTTGTGAACAGCAATCATTCCCTAAATAGGCACATCAGGGTTTAAGTTAGCTAAACACACCACATGATATAGGGCAAGCCCTTACAGTCTCAAACATCTGTAATTAAACCTATCCCCTGGTACATACAGCAAGTCACTCCAACAGCCAGCAAACAAACTGTAACATTACATTAACACATAACACATACAAGACATGTTGCCAATATACAGTACATATTTATACACTGATGGAGCACTTTATTAGGAACACCTGTACAATCTAATGCAATCCAATCCAACAGCTCTGCCATAAACTTTAGTACATTTTCAGTTTTTGTTGACATTGTCAGAAAGTTGATAATTCTACTTTGTCTATTATTGAGGTTGTAGAGGTGGTTAGTGTTAGGGTTAGGTTGACATACATGGGGGGGGGGGGGGGGGGGGGCAAAATATTAGGAACACTTTTCAATATAATGCACAATCAACAAAATAAAATTTAAAAAAATAAAATTATACATTTTCAGTTTTTGTTGATTGTGCATTATATTGAAAAGTTTTCCTAATGTATCAAGTTTGAGATACTAATACAATTAATTGTGTGGCCATATTAATGTGAATGTAAGGCAAAAACAATAAGACAAGATTACACATTTTTTTCACATGAAGACTCACCTGTAGTACAAACGCTCCACAGTCACTGTCGTTGTTTTGACGACCCACATTCTGCAACACACAACCCACAATCTACTAGCAATAGTAATACAACTGTTGAAATGGACATCCATCATAGCCATAGTTATAGCAACCCCCCCCCTCCCGAAAAAACCCCAAAGCATCTCACCATTTTGAAAAAGCCTTTCCAACCCGTCAAAAAGTCTTGTTGGTCTTTTTTGATGGCCTCCGCTTGCAGGTACTTAAAAATGTGCTGCAAGCAAAAACAACATGAAATTCAATGAAAATAGTACAGAGATAAAGCAAAACAACATAGGTCACAGCCTCCTCAGTGGCCCTGTTTACACCTGGCATTAAAATGTGTCTTGTGTGATCCGATTACAAGTGGACAGGTACAGTTGTTTTGGCACCCAAGACGCATTGAGGATGCATTGAGATCCGATCGCTCAGACCACATTCGGAGGTGGTCTGGGCCTCATGTGGCCACATTCTTTTAGCAGTGTGAACACATTGTGTCCTGGGCCACACTATCCAACTGACGTCCTAGACGTCTATTTTCTGGCAGACTAGGCACGGGATTACATTGCTGCCTCTCAGTCCGTGCACCCTCTGTCCAAAGCTGTGTTCAACTTGTTTGATAACAGGATAAAGAAATGCATTACTTCGTTTTTCGTGTGAATTAAAAAAACAAAAACAAATCTACTTCCCATTTTTTCCCATTCCCCTAGCCTGTTTTATTCTTCAAACCGGAAAATGGAATGGAAATTAAACCAAAACCAGAAAACAACTTGTTTTTCACTTGTCTGTCAAAAAAAAATATTTCAGAAGCTGAATGTTTAATTCTGTTTCCCCCCGGAGAGTTTCCTCCGTCCTGTTAAGTTGATAACTACAGTTTTTAGTTTTCCTGTGCTGCTTGACATAATGGAGCTCAGGATTTATCAGGAGGACGGCTGCTTTACTCCAAACAATTTCACTGTATGAACCTCGACTGTGTGCGTGTAACAGCTTATAACCTTGACTGTGTGTGTGTGTGTGTGTGTGTGTGTGTGTGTGTGTGTGTGTAACAGCTAATATATATATGTTCAGGCCCAGCGCTAGAGCAAATCAATAGGGATTTGATTTTTGTGAGGGGGTACACAATGCATTGTGTATTTGTTTATGCTGTTATCAAACACAGCTTTGGAGCTTAGTCACTGAAATCAAACACTGTTGCTAACAACATTCGTGTGGATATATTATACTGATAATCTGTTTCACATGGTTTTATATGGCTAATATAAATGTTAGTTTGTCCAACAGAATAACATTACCTGCACCGTCAAATAGGTTGTATTTTATTGAAATTTACCATAGTGTTTCTTTCACACCTAACACACAAGAACAAACATTTAGCTATTTTTGTACAAAACATGACAAAAACTCTTGAGCACAGAAATGTGACCATGCAAATCTAATAAAAATAAAACTTTAGAAAAGGACTGCTAACAGAAGTAATAGACCTCATGTACTGGGACCCTACTCTCTTCCCATTGGCTCACAGACCTGGGATCCCCAAATGTGAGTTTAATGGGCTGACGCTCAGAGCACCATGCTCTCTTGCCATTACCAAGACATTTACAGCTTTGTTTATACACAAGTCTATGTGTAAAAAAACAAATTTGCTGCACGCAAAAACCAGAGCTTAACGTGAGAATGTGTGGCACAGATAGCTTTCTCCCTCTTTTTAACCATTTACAAACAGTAATTAAAGGGATTAATTTTTAGGAATAAAATTGGATGCTGAATATGGTCTATATTTATGACATTGAAACCAGCCATCCCAATTTTGAGTGTTGAACTAAGAAGTCACAATCTGGAGCAACCACGCACCAAACTGAGAAATGCAAAGGCACAGGAGCTATCAGAGACAGCTCAGTCAAATATAGATAGCACAGTCAAATACACTAACACTAAATCACAGGTACAGGCTGTCAGTAAAAATAAACAATCAAGCCATTGACCTATATATTTACCAAATCTCTAGAAACTATAATAATACCTAATGACCTTAAAATTGCTAGTTCCTGTGTTTAAATCTGGAAACCGAAGTTCATTTAACAATTACCGCCGTATTTCTGTCCTTCCATGTTTCTCAAAGATTTGGAGAAGTTGGTTTACAATAGAATGATGAAACATCTGCAGGAGTGGAACGTCCTGTATGAACACCAATATGGATTTAGGAAAAATTATTCTACAAAAATGGCTATGCTTCAACTGGTTGACAAAATTCATACTGCTTTGAATAACAATGAATATGCTTTAGGAATATTTCTTGACTTATCTAAAGCTTTTGACAGTTAATCATGACATCTTACTCAAAAAACTGTTACACTATAGTTTTACTGAAATCACTAAATGGTTTTATAGTTATTTTCAAAATTGACAACAGTTTGTTATTATTAATGCATGGTCATCGGATAGTGCCATTTTAACATGTGGGGTGCCACAGGGATCTATTCTAGGACCACTCCTTTTCCTTATTTATTAATGACCTGGCTACAGCATTGTCCTCCTTGTTCCCAGTACTTTTTGCCAATGATACCAATTTATTTCTCTCACATACTAATTTCTCTGTACTTATGGCCAAAGCTAATTCTGATTTAGGAAATATTTCCAAATGGTTCAAATTAAACAAATTATCCACCAATGTCAAAAAATCCAATCATATTTACATCAAAAAATAAAAAATATTGTAAATCTAACTCTTGTCTCTCCATCAGAAATAACCTAATTACCCTGGGTTATCACAAGTTTCCTTAGAATCCTGATTGAAACTCTAAACTGGAAGAGTCATATTCATTTTGTTGCAATAAAATGTCCAAATCTATTGGCATCAGCTTGTCAGCATTCACACTTTTGTTCTTCTAAGTTTTTTAATTTTAATTCTGGTGGGACAAAAAATATATTACTAATGAGGGTAGGGTAAAGCAGCATGTTGATGGACTGTTACTTGCTCTTTTGGTCATTCATTGAACATTTAAAATCTGCAGTGAAGTGCACTGTAAAGTCTCAATGCAGCATGACGTGACATCATATCCCAAGCTACGGTGCTGTAGTCGGGTTACCTGTGTGTAAGCTGAACGCCCCCTACTGACATTATTATGTGACACATGCTATTCTGCAGCACAAGTGCGGTGCAACCATGCAAAGGTGCAGCTTTTTCGCAGTAGGGTGGGACACTTTAGTGCTACCACTGTGTTGGGACAACACTGTCAAAGATGGGACTTGATGCCCACAGCTTTGTAATGTCATGTAAATAATCAGAACTTTCTTTGTACTACAGAAGGTGGGTCATAATGGACTACATGTTCTCTAGCCTATTAGCCTGCACATCAGATCAGTTATATGAAGGCAGTCCACAGCATGGGTACAGCCAAGAGGGAAAGCTTGGCTGTAATTCACATTACAATAGTCCATTCACTGAGAGACCAATATTTTTTTCATAAATAATCTACTAGTGTAAGGACTTGGTGCTGCTGTCCAGTCCTACCTTTGGGCAGCGTCTGTTGAGGGTCCGCTGGGAATCAAAGTATGTAATGGCTCGGCGAGGAATGTCAACACTGACCAGTGACCAGTGGACCTCCAGATGGATGGGGATCAACAACAGATCCTTCTGAAAGATGTCAACCTGATAGAAGTATGATGAGAAGAGAAGAGGAGACAAAGTAGTAAAAGGAAATAATAATAATATGAGATAATAGAGTGAGTGGAGTCAGCAGTGTTCCACCTAGAAGTTTTAATTGATGTAATTCAAGTTACACTATTTGTTGTTTGCGCAGAATACACACTCATCTGTACTATGAAATACCTAGGATAGAGACTCAGGACAGTACTGCAGGCAAAATAAATTATACACAAAAATAAGTTGAACAATAAAGACAGAAAAACTACTATAGACAAGGAATTAACAATAGAACCAGTGTATAAATAAATGGTGTTTGAGCAGAGTTGTTAGATGCTTTGCTATTAGTATGGAGTATATATATAGATGAAAGCAGTAATACAAATAATGCAAAAATGAGTGATGGAACGTGCAATAGGTGTAAGCAGTTATCACAATAGTGCAGGGCAAGAGATCTTAGTTTCTCTAGTAGCTTGGACATTAAGTAATGAATGCAGTGAGCTGCATAATTCAGATTTTTACAGTTCAGTAGCCTGATGGCCTGGTAAAAGAAACTGTCATTGAGTTTGCTCCTGCTACCAGACGGTAGCATGGTGAAGAGTTTGTGTGCTGGGTGGCTACAGTCCTTGGTAATCTTACATGCCTTGCCAAGGCAATGAAATTGTAAATATCCTGTAAATATCCAAATTTAAGTGTTCAGAAAATAAGGGGTCTCAGTTGGTAGGGATGGGGCACTCTTCTTTTATAGCCCCATTTAATGATATTAAATGAAAAGATTTACATAAAAATCTTATCTAGGACAGCCTTGAAAATCCTGCCTAACGTCGTCACTGAAAAACAGTTCAAAGAATGGGACACCCGCTTACATTTTTCGTCCACCGTTTGACTCCTTCATAGCCTTTTGTCCTTAGCTTATCATAAAAGAAGCTGTTGAAAAAGTGAACCTGAGGAAGAGAAGGAGAAAATTAAGAATTATGGTAGAAGACATAATAGTAATAAGAATTTTGAAATAAAAGTAAAAAGGTGAACCATATTTGAAGAAATAACTGAAACTTGATGTATTACTTTTACAAGAAGCGTTTCACAAAGTATAAGTCACAAAATGTGTTACTGTTTACTGTAGTTGTGATGACAGTAAACTTTTCTTATTTTATGAAATGTAGTCTAAATATTTTAATCAGTAAAATATGTCTTCTCTTGCAACATACATTAGAGCATACTAACAAACATGGCTAATCTTCAAAGATGAGAGGCACACAAGCTATACAAGCTTTGCATGGCTTTGTGATCATTTGTTTGGCGTTTCAATATAGCTCAATAAAGCCATTATCATTTGGATGTCTGTTTCTTCATGACTGTAAAAACAAATGTGAGTTGTGCATAGCTTAGTGTTTGACACGAGCAGGGCCGAATGTCCCCAAGTGTATTTTGTGTCTCACAAAATGTATACATTTATACAAAAATTGTCCATGTATCCATGTAAATGCAATAAAAACATTAAAAACTGTGCTTAGGCACAGTGGTGCTTGGGGCTAAACGCTCTAAACATTTCTTAGTTTAGAGTGTTAAGGGCAACACATAATGGCAGGAACACAAAGCGCTGAGAAAAAGTACAGTATAGGGATGAGGGGTGAGCCAGGAAGTCAGATATTACAAGTAAATGTTTTTTCTGGGCACAAGAATTGGCCGAGTACAGATGATAAATATCTGCAATTAGATTAACACACCACAAATGTGATTAAAGCCTGAAGACACATTTAAGAGAGATCTCCCTCGCTCAGCCAAGATCAAGATCAACTCAAAACACACTCTCTCCTCTCTCCCTCTCCCAGTGCCACACAGACTACACAATGCCCTGGTAGACCAGGTCTAATAATGCTTTCACAACAAAAATCTGATTATATTGCTATCAGCCAATCCATGATAGTAGTAGCCTACTATGGATCAGAGTTCAGTAATGAGTGGAATTGACTGAAGTGCAGCTTGCACCAGGCCTTAGCCAACATCACACACTCTAAAACAAAATCTACACTTCTGCCCTCTGATAAAACACACATAACTATCACAACAGCAGCAGGAAAAAAATCAACTGCTTGAAATTCCTAACATGGTCCCTACAATATTTTACCATAGAAATATCATTAAAAACACTGCGGGCTGACAGTCTCTTTAAACCTCTCCCCACTGATAAAACACAGCCTGTAATAGTCAGAAAGAGAAAAACAAAACAAATAGCTACTTTATAAATGAACCACTGTCTTGAGAGAAGCAAATGAAAGTGCAAACGCTCTCCAAAACTTAATCAGTGTTAAATCCATGAATAACAACATTCAGAAAGCAATCCACTAAGAACACAAAATCTTAAAATCTTGACCAGATGGCTGAACAATGAGCAACTGTTAGAATTTCTGCCTTATTTTAACACTGAGGCGACCTGACTATCTTAACTTTAAAACATTGGTGTTAAATTCACAAGTAGGCAAAAAACCTCAAAATTTCTATCTGCACACTTGTTGAAATCAAATTTAATGCCTCAAAGAACCTTTCCCAAACAAATAAATGCACACTGTCCCCGGGTGATACATTTGACATCAATCATGATATTAATATGAATCGACATCAATCATGATATTAATATGAATATTTTTCCAATATTGGATGCAAAAAAAAAATCACATAACTGTCACATGTCAAAATATAATCAAAATGTTTTTTCCAATTAACTGAGTTAACCACTGTTATGCATTAAATGAAGCAAAAAACCCTTCACATGCCTTAAACAATATCTTCCATAACTTATTGTGGTAGCTTTTTTTTTTTTTTTTTTTAAAGATCCCCTCCAGACATGTGTTCATGTATATAGTATATAAAGAAAAACTCTGTTTGGAATAATAATGTGTCTGATATTGGTTTTCCACAAAAAAATCACTTAAGTGCTTAAAAATTCTTTAAATTACATCTACTCCTCCCTCTTTAAAATCCAGAATCTATAAATATGTAAATAGCTTTCAATAAAAAAAATTGAACTGCTACAAGATGTCTCCTACTTCAAGTCCATTGTGTATGTACACACCTTAGACTAGATTTTCTGTGAACACAGAGAAACTTTCCTTTTTTGTCGGATTAATTTGAAAATAGTCTTCTAGTGTCTGCAACTTTGCACGTACGTACAGTACCAGTCAAAAGTTTGGACACACCATCTCTTTCTCTTTAATTAGAAGGTGTGTCCAAACTTTTGACTGGTACTGTACATCATTCTGCACAGTGAAGGTCAAACATTACAGTGAGGTAACAATAAAAAGAAAACATTTTTGAGTCGAGGGGGACTTCAAGCTAATTATTTAGCTAAAAATTTGTAAAATGATAAAGCAATATAAGATAGTTGTCCAGCCCTGGTGCACATTGACACTGACAGGGCAGTCAAGACTAAGACTCAAGAACAAAAAAGAAAAAAATCTAAACAAGCTTATTACAACTGGTTAAACTTGAGAATATTTACCATATATATATATATATATATATATATATATATATATATATATATACACACACACACACACACACAGTACAGGCCAAAAGTTTGGACACGCCTTCTCATTCAATGTGTTTTCTTTATTTTCATGACTATTTACATTGTAGATTCTCACTGAAGGCATCAAAACTATGAATGAACACGTGGAAATAACTGAAAACATGTTTTATATTCTAGTTTATTCAAAATAGCCACCCTTTGCTCTGATTATTGCTTTGCACACTCTCGGCATTCTCTTGATGAGCTTCAAAAGGTAGTCACCTGAAATGGTTTTCCAACAGTCTTGAAGGAGTTCCCAGAGGTGTTTAGCACTTGTTGGCCCCTCTGCCTTCACTCTGTGGTCCAGCTCACCCCAAACCATCTCGATTGGGTTCAGGTCCGGTGACTGTGGAGGCCAGGTCATCTGCCGCAGCACTCCATCACTCTCCTTCTTGGTCAAATAGCCCTTACTCAGCCTGGAGGTGTGTTTGGGGTTATTGTCCTGTTGAAAAATAAATGATCGTCCAACTAAACGCAAACCGGATGGGATGGCATGTCGCTGCAGGATGCTGTGGTAGCCATGCTGGTTCAGTGTGCCTTCAATTTTGAATAAATCCCCAACAGTGTCACCAGCAAAACACCCCCACACCATCACACCTCCTCCTCCATGCTTCACAGTGGGAACCATGTGGAATCCATCCGTTCACCTTTTCTGCATCTCACAAAGACACAGCGGTTGGAACCAAAGATCTCAAATTTGGACTCATCAGACCAAAGCACAGATTTCCACTGGTCTAATGTCCATTCCTTGTGTTTCTTGGCCCAAACAAATCTCTTCTGCTTGTTGCCTCTCCTTAGCAGTGGTTTCCTAGCAGCTATTTGACCATGAAGGCCTGATTCGCGCAGTCTCCTCTTAACAGTTGTTCTAGAGATGGGTCTGCTGCTAGAACTCTGTGTGGCATTCATCTGGTCTCTGATCTGAGCTGCTGTTATCTTGCGATTTCTGAGGCTGGTGACTCGGATGAACTTGTCCTCAGAAGCAGAGGTGACTCTTGGTCTTCCTTTCCTGGGTCGGTCCTCATGTGTGCCAGTTTCGTTGTAGCGCTTGATGGTTTTTGTAACTCCACTTGGGGACACATTTAAAGTTTTTGCAATTTTCCGGACTGACTGACCTTCATTTCTTAAAGTAATGATGGCCACTTGTTTTTCTTTAGTTAGCTGATTGGTTCTTGCCATAATCTGAATTTTAACAGTTGTCCAATAGGGCTGTCGGCTGTGTAGTAACCTGACTTCTGCACAACACAACTGATGGTCCCAACCCCATTGATAAAGCAAGAAATTCCACTAATTAACCCTGATAAAGCACACCTATTAAGTGAAAACCATTTCAGGTGACTACCTCTTGAAGCTCATCGAGAGAATGCCAAGAGTGTGCAAAGCAGTAATCAGAGCAAAGAGTGGCTATTTTGAAGAAATTAGAATATAAAACATGTTTTCAGTTATTTCACCTTCTTTTGTTAAGTACATAACTCCACATATGTTCATTCATAGTTTTGATGCCTTTAGTGAGAATCTACAATGTAAATAGTCATGAAAATAAAGAAAACGCATTGAATGAGAAGGTGTGTCCAAACTTTTGGTCTGTACTGTATGTATATATATATATATATATATATATATATATATATATATATATAATATATATGTGTAAATATTCTCAAGTTTAACCAGTTGTAATAAGCTTGTTAATGTTTCAGCCAATGATGGGAAGGGAAATGCCATCAGGCCATGCATAAAGAAAGGAGAGAGCAGCAGGGAGAGAGACGGTAGCATGTAGAGGGTGTTTAGCGAAAAGCAAAAAGTTAACAGTATTAGAGTCAACTGTAGTCACAGAAAAATACAAAGTTAGGAGTTTGGTTCATTAACGGTGCATAACTGCAAAATATTTTGTTACCAGGTGCCTTGCTCTGAATAGTTTCTTAGCTTAGTTACAATAGTTACCCTTAGTAGTCGGACCAAGAGAGAATTTGGCTGAAGGGGGTCATCATGTTTGCCTTTAGACCCTGTGGTTATCTCTGGGCATCAAGTGGGTTTTTTTGGCTTTGGCCTTTTTTAGATTAAAACGGAACTTGTGAGGCTTCGGCTTTTTATTCCAAATAAAACTGCCTGGTACTGTAAGTAATTAAACTACAACTCAACAGGGCTCCCGTTAATGTTTGTTGCATGGATTCACTACTTTGAGCTTAATAAACTGAAAATGAAACTTGTATTTGGTTGTTGACTGATTTATGGTAACTGGGAAATGTTATTTTTGCATTTAATGATTTCCACCCCTTTGGGAGAAATCTTCAGCCTTTGGGGTTTAATACTAGCCAAATCAAAAACACCTGAGACCTGTCATCTGTGGTTAACGGCCTTTTCATCGTCATTCACTTAAATGCACATAAAGAGTTATTTTTTGGATACTTTGTCATGCCAGTATTTAAATCACTTCCACCTGGCAATTATGGCATTATACTGGTTTTACACATTCAGGATTAGGAAATCAATAAATGACTTATTTCACTTAACCTTATTGGTTTTTAATATCAATTTTAGACTGACGCAACAGCAACCAGTGCATAAACTGAAACGCTTGACTGTTTCCTGTAACCATATGACCACTTGCTGAATTGTTGTTCATCTCAACTAACCTAAAGCACAAACTTCAAAATGGAAATAAAAGTAGTCCATCCTCAGATTGCACAAATCCAAATAACTCAACTACATCTGAGACATACCGAGAACTTCAACTTTGCTCTACCAACATTAGGTTTCTCCAAGCACAAGATCAAAAAGATCATACCATCCATGACAAAATATTAAGCTGATCTTCATGACAGCGGACACTCCACATCTGCTGTTTGATTTATACTAACCTTTCATCCAATTTAACAGTTTATCAAATGCGGTCACCAGTTTAAAAAGCTCCTCTCAGTGGATATGTATCGCATATTTGCAGCTCTATGCCAAAAACGGGGATGGATGGTGATACCCAAAGTCTAGCTAATACTAAACAGAGATAATAAGATTTTGCTTCCTCACTGAGGACCCCTGGGTCTGTCTTAACCTTAGCATCATCATTATTATTTGTTTACTGTGCTTCCTGAATCCTGTGACATTCCGGGAAAATCGCAAGAGCAGTCTGTGGAGAACCAGGTCAAACATACAGGGGCGATAAAATGTAAAAACTGACTGCTTGAGCAATTTAGGATTGCACTTAAATAAAACAAGGGGAACTTACAAGAGACAGATTTTAAAAAGAATGATCAAAGTCACTGCTGGAGAGGCTGAGTTATCCTGATTTTTAGTTGCTAGTATGGGTCAAGCTCCACAAATGCTGGATCTGCATTTCCAGTAACACAACTAATTTTTAAGACTTCATAACATCAACTTGCACAAGGATTGCAGATGAAAATCATCCTTTTGGCTATATCTGACACATTTGCATCTTGTTGATTTTAATTAATGAGTTGTCCCTGATAAATAAAAAAATAAAAAATATATGTCCCTAATTCAAGCTGAGATAAACCAGATGACATCATTAGGGTTATATTTCAGCTCCCTTTAGAGTCGCTGAAGACATTATACAACTGTTCTCACTGAGTAGTGATGAGTTACCTGAAATACATATGTAAAAATTGGTGGAAAGCCCCTTTAGTATGCCATTGGTATTTTTCTTTTATTTCCTTACCTTCTCTGGTACAGAGTCCATGACTAGGTCACCATACATGTTCATAACCTGAATAAAACAGAAACAAAGGAAGATGCCAAATGTAGAGAAACATCTTGAAAAAGGATACAATAAAGGATCTAACCAGTGAGCAGTGATCATAAAAGGTGGTATTAACCCATTTATTCAATTTGTCAAAAGATCATCCCTGCCATTTTAGATTCTTTCCTGAATTTCTAGGGATGGAATCCATTCTGATAAATGTTGCTGGAGCTTGGCAAGAAGTTTGACAATAGTATTGATCTTAGCATGAAAAAAAGGAACTGCTGCTGGAGCCAGTCACTTGGGGGGGTTCTTCACAATTGGCAAGCACATTTTAGTTCAAGGATGATCTCTTTCATTTATCCTTCCCACTCAGGTCAATACACCTTGGTATCAAAAGGGGGGGCGGGGGACGGACACAAGACAGAGAGGGAGCGAGACAATGAAATAGCAAGACAATGCACATATAAGAGAGCTATTGTTAACAGGAAACTAGGGATGGGACCTAAAAATGAAAGCCCAACATGGTAACTTTTTTCAAACAGCCACTGTATGTTAACAGAAAGCTGGGGATGGACCTAGCTTTTCAAAATAAAAGCCCCAGACAATAACTATCTTAATAGGAAGCTCAAGATGAGGCTTGTTTTTCAAAATAAAAGCCCCAACAGTCACTGCATGTTAAGAATAAAACCGTGAAAGAAATTCTTTGTATTCATATCAGATCTAAAACTCACTAGCCCCCTATTAAGACTTTCTAGGGATTTTAAGGCATTTTATTTCTACTGCCAGCTTTGGCAGTATATCATTTGCCTTTCAGCTGTTTCAGCAACTTGTTTCAGCTCTCAGCTTTTCAGCTAATGCACTTCAGCTCCCAGCTCCAGTTTTACATTAGAACTTCCAAGTTTTCAAAACAATTGATTTCAGTTGATATCAGCTGGTTTTTCCAGCCATTTTCAGCATTGCTTCAGCAATTTCTTTCAGCTTCTAATGTATTTCAGCTTTCATCAACTTGCAGCAGCGGTAGCAGCAGCAGCTAACAGCTTCCAGCTCTCAGATTTTCTGAAGAAAATGCAAACAATCTAAATATCTTTGCTCTTTCTTTATTCTTCTGTACATTTTTCAGTCGCTAACTACTTCTGCATACTTAAAGTTACAGAACTAACAAACTATCAAAATGTTCAGCTCTTGAAGGACATGCATACTTCTATTTAGATTTTTACAACTTATACTTTTTAAGACAATTAAGCTTCTTTCAACAAATTTTTACATTATAAATAAATGGAAGCAAATGACACACATACACACAGACATACATGTCTGTACACACACACACACACACACACACACACACACATACAGTACTCACACATACACACCCAGTGTCATTTCCAATTTTCAAAATAAAAGCATAATATGGTAACCTTATCATGACAAGTCAGGAAGGGCCAGGCTTTTCTAACTATCTTAATAGGCAGATCTAATAGTTTTAGATCTGATATTAATACAAATATTTTTTTCTTTCACAGTTTTAGGGCATTTTATTTCTACTTCCAGCTTTGCCAGTATATCATTTGCTTTTCAACAGCTTCAGCTCTCAGCTTTTCAGCTAATGCACTTCAGCTCCCAGCTACATTTTACATTTCAGCTTCCAAGTTTTCATATCAATACATTTCAGTTGATATCAGCTAGTTTTTCAGACATTTTCAGCATTGCTTCACCAATTTCTGTCAGCTTTCAGTGTATTTCAGCTTTCATCATTCACAACAGCTTGCAGCAGCAGCTAACAGTTTCCAGCTCTCACACACATTTTCTGAAGAAAATGCGTGAATCATAACATAGTGAGAGCTCTTTATTCTTTCTTTCTTTCTTTTTCCATTCTTCAATCGCTAACTACTCCCACATACTTTCAGCTATAGAAACCAAACTTTGATACATTTTTTATTCCAATTTTTTAAAGTATTAAAATTTATGATGGAAAGTCTATGGGACGAACGTTTTAAAGCTGATATCTCCAAAACTAAAAGTTTTTTAATCTTTATGGACATCTGCCCCATGCGGAAATACTTAACATATTAAAACATGGTACCTATAGTGTCACCATGTGGTCAGTCATTACGTGTTTTACATTTTGGCTAATAACTCATGAACCGCAAGGCATGGCAAAACATTATTTGCCAAGTGTATTGCTTCAATGACGCTGATTTCGACTGACATAGGTCACACCCATCTGCGCCTGGAAAAATTTTCCCCCATTTGGGATTTTTGGTTAAACCCATTAGCACATATTTCATCTAATCTTCACCAAATTTGGTACATACCATACCGTTTTCAGGTATCACTGATCATGTCTATAATTGGTTACCAGAATTTTGAACGCGTGGTCTGATACACTTAACTGGCCATAACTCTTCAATGCTAAATTCCACTGAAACCAAATTCGGGAATTTCATACAATTCTAACCACAGGGGGTGTTGTAGTATATAACATGCTATTTCTACAATTCTGTTGTCTTTAATAAAATGTAACTTGGTATACAGGTTCTCCATGGGAATGTGCACAACACATTGAAAAAAAATGGCACAAATAGCCCCACCTTCCTCACTGCTTGTTAACAAATGTTCCAAGGCCCAGTACCAGTCCACAGACTGGGTGTTGCGAGGCCATGTTCTAAGCAGTGAGTGACAAAGCACTGACAAGTAAATGACATTCTGTTGCTGCACTCATGGCTGTGGCCAAAGGAAATTGTGTTTGTCAGCAGTAACAGAGACGTCTAAATTAATGTTTGTTCTGTTTTGTCGCCACTGACACCCGGTTCATAATAATCATACTCTTTGATAATACTGGAAATGCAAGGGCTTTCATCAGTGGGCCATAGGCTGAATCAACATTGTGTTACCTCATTCGGTGATAGTGACTTAACAGACATTTATCTAAATGAAACTATTCAGAGATCTTTGAGATTGCCACTTTAACTAGATAGTAAATCAGAAAAAAATACAACTTGAGTAATACACACGACTTCAATCTGTTACACCATGTAAATTGTAAATGGACTGCATTTATATTGCACCTTTCTAGTCTTCCGACCACTCAAAGCGCTTTACACTGCATGTCAACATTCACCCATTCACACACACAGTCATACAATGATGGCAGAGGCTGCCATGCACGGTGACAACCTGCAAGGATACTTCAACATGTAGACTGGAGGAGAAAGCCAGGAATCGAACCACCAATCTTCTGATTAGCTGATGACCTGCTCTACCTCCTGAGCCACAGCCACCTACATGGACATGTCTACATAGATATGTCCATGTCAGCCACGTTTTTCAGTCATCTTGCACACATCTGATGGAACAGATGCATTTCTATTTTAATCAATACAGTTGTCTAACTCACATTTCACTTGTGCTTTATATGCACATAAAAGCACCCCGAAGCATATTTTTATGCTTCAAGTCTATTTCCCTCCATTTTATGCACATAACTACAGTGATTGTGTGTTCTCTCTCTGTCTCTGGACCTGAGACACAGAGCTGACCTGCTGAGATGACTTGTGCCAATGCAGAGGGTTCGGCAACACAAAACAGGGTTGCCTTGCAAAAAAGCTCAACCTGGCTCAAGTTTTGATGCAATGCAATATGATGTAATTCGTTTTCCAATCACATACATGCGCACAATCCTGGTGGATTACTTTGTAGAGGGAACACAGTGTTTCTACTGAATTATGAAGGCCTGTCTCTGAGAATTATAAAATTATAAACTAAGAATTATAAAATTACAAATGTGTGATTAGCATTCAAACACATAAATCTATTACTCCAACAGAACTTCCTGGATTGTATATCATTGTCTCATCAGTACCTTAAACAACACACCCCTAACAACACAGCCCTCTGCTCTGTTTTAACACAGGGGTGTTTTCGATCTGAATCCCCACTAAGATACTTTTTTAACAGTACTGAGGATCAGGTGGCAGTATATTCATTCTATGCACATCATTAGCATTATTTAAAAATGAAAAGTTCTGCAACCATGGTGGTAATTAGCAGTATTCTTCATCATAGTGTTAAGCCCGCAGTATTGACAGTGTGTACTGGTGTACCTGGTCGTTGAGCCAGTTCTGTCCATACAGAGTGCCCAGGTCATCCATGGTCAGAACATGGCGTTTGTAGTTGACTCTGAATGTTTTAGCCAGAGCTGATCCCGATGAACGCTGAAAGGATTGTATTAGGTGCTGGACCACTGCTTTCCTAATGAAGAACAAACACACATGAGCCCTTTTCAGACATGGAATACATACAATTGCAGGCTTCATCCATCTGTTAATGTGATGGCTTTTCAGACCCTGATGACTTTCATGTTAATGTTCCTTAATTCCTTAGATTAATTCAGATATGACATTTACAGGAACAGACACTGCTCACGAGATATTTGGTATGGTTTGACTGGTGCATGAGGGTGAGCAAGGAGTGAGAGAGAGTGCAAATGAGCAAGAAAGAGCAAGAAAGAGAGAAATGAGTTAAAAATATGATGGCAAGAATGGAGATTTTCTTTTGTCCTTTCATCGTCACATCACTGAATGATTTTAAAACTTATTTTGCTGTTGAAGCCTTAATTAGTGAACACTGTTAGCGTGAAGGATGCTCACCCCCAATTTTCTCTGTGAATCCACTGACACCGCTACTGTCAATTTTATCATTTAACATTATGAGAGAGCAAATTCTGCTGCCTGTTTTATAACATCTAACATGCACAATCATTGAATGACAGGATATTATGTTGCTACACTTTGCGTTTTGCTGGAAATTCATTTATTCAACAGTTGGCATGAATGAGAATTGAAAATATAGCAAAGGTCTGTTAATCGGACGGTTTTAAGAGTTTTTTTGTTTTTAATCTTTTCTGCTCCAGATGGATGGATGGATGGATGATGATCATGTATGTGTTTTAATGCTGTGCTGTGAAAACATCAGATTTCCACACAGAAAGTATGTCCTGGTATTATTTCAAATTTAAACTCCAAGTCCAGCACAGTGTCCCTCCTGCTGGCTGGTGAAAATCCAAGCGCTAAACAGAGCTTGGAGCAGGAAACACAGTTGCTCTGCATCACACTGTCCTCCGTTCCCATCATTCCTCTCTGTTTCCATCACAGTTATGTATTTAGGTCATTTAGAGACAAGAATCTCTCAAGGTTTACTGTCTGTCATGTTGTCACTCTACATTGTTATGTATATAATGGCGTTGCTGAAAAAGTGCATCCATTCGACATGCAAAATGCAAGTGGACTTAGGGCTTATCAATAATGCATCGACTCAGTGACTTTTAGAGTGCAGCCCTAATATAGATAGAGAATGCTTTCAGCTTTTCAAATCTGATTTCTACATTTTGAGGAAAAAGATGCCTTCATCCATAGGTAGTGTGTGAAAGGCTGTTTGCTTATGTTGAACAGCCCCAAGCTACAACATATTTTCAAACTGTAACACATAGTAAGTATATCATTAATCATGCAACACTGATTGAACATATTGTACAGACTGAAAAACCCATTCGGAAAAGGACAATCTTCCAAGCCATCAAGACGAAACCTGCTGGTAAATCTTTCTTTTTTTTTAGTAGTAAATAAGAGTAAAAGAGGAAAAGACCCAATCGAGTGTATACAGATTCAGCCTTAAAGATAGTAATCACTGTTGGAGATGTAACCATGTTGCAGGGAACCTTACACATGGGGATGTCCAATAATTCAGAAATACTGGCACCAGATACATAGCTTAATTCAGGAGATAATAGATGAAAAGTTGGACTTGAATCCAAAGTTATACTATTATAATAATTTGGAGGTTGTTGATTTATGACGTGTTTTGTTTTGAAGAAGGTGATGGCTCAAGGTTATGATTAGGAGCAGATTGTGATCAGAAACCGATGAATTTATGTATTTTTCTTTCTTCTCTATATATGTATGCTGAACTTAAATTTGAGTACATCCAGTAGGTGACTATACAATTATTTATCATGCCAGGGCATATATTGTGAGCATGTCCTTACACTTTCCTCTTTGCAGATAATTGATATGGGTTTATATTGCAGTGCTAATACTGTGTAGGAGTAAGTGTATTTAGGGAGTAGAGGCCTGAGAAGGGTGTCTACACCCTTCCCAGAGATTGAGTTTTGGATATCTTATGATATGTAGTAATATGTATGTATGCATATGGATACGTATATACTGTATATGTATTGATATGTATTGTATATGAGTATATGCCTGATTTATTTATTCATTTTTTATTTACTTATATTGTTTCTTTGAATGTGGCTTTTGGTTTGTTTGTTTTTTGTCCCTTATAAAAAGGCAAATTGCGAGCATTTGGATGCTTGTTTATTTAATTAACAAGAAGCAAAACTTGATTTTCTTTAAAATAATTCATCATAGTCATCACTATATGCTGACACTCTGTTGAGGTATATAAATCTACTTTCAGAAACATTTGATGTAGCTTATGACCTTCAGTGAAGACATGTTTCACATGACTACATTTGTTGCTATTTTGATAAAAATTGATTGGCTTGTACCATTAAAAGAGGACCTTTTATGCTCATTTCAGCTCTAAATTTTTATTTTTGGACTCCACTAGAGTAGCTTTGCGGATCAGTTAGAAATAATGCAGGGAGGAATAGTACAAGCAGAAACAGCCACAGTGAGATGTTTGATGAAGAGCTGCAGACGACCAGCACCCCTACAACAGGTAAACTACTTATTTTACTTTGCTGTGCTCATCCAAGGTCCCTCTCTCTGCCTTCTGCTCTTGATGTTAGTTTGGTTCCCTGGCTCAGAAGCTGGTGAACAGGCTTGGAAACTACCTGCACCTGGGTAGTTTAGGCCTCAGCCTATTTGGGTAACTTCCTTGTTAACCTCTTTCTCTTCTCTTCCTCCCAAGCCTCCACCAGCAGAATGATGTGTGTTTTCTTTCAGAATTTTATCACCAACATTTTGACTGTTGTCATCCTTGGATGATGCCGATTCGACTAATATAGGCCGCGCCCATTTGCCCCCGGAAAGATTTTCTGCCATTTTGGATTTTTATGGTAAACACCTATCATATCTTCTGTTGGCACATATTTCATCCAATCTTCACCAAACTTGGTACATACCATATTTAGATGACCCTGAATAAAACTTGAGTTCGTTTTGGGGTATCACTTACTGTTTGTCTGTAACTGGTTACCAAAATTTTGAAGCACTTTAGGAATGTTGTACATACAGCCACACTGCACTAGTGTGTAACATTTGATAAAATTCTACTCACAGGGGGTGCTACTGTAATACTATAACATGATATTTCATTTGGCACTCAGCCCCGCCCAATTAGGAAGGTTTCATTTTTTGCTGGTTCATCTACTGAATGGCAGTCAATGAGTACTGTTTCAAATGTGACTACGCGACCAATACAAATAAATCAATTCCTGTTTTTTGCTTCTTGTTTACCATATGATGATGTTGATAGGTCAGAATTTTTGAGTGGCAGTGCATTTCACAAATGCCAGATTGCGAGCAGCCCCTCCTCTTTCACTCAATGTACAGCCCAGGCTGCTGCACAGAGAAACAGAAGCCTACTGTTGGCAAGCTAGCTGCTTTTAATGTAGGTTAAGATAAAAACCATGGCGAAACAAAGCAGTTTGCTTAAGTTTGTCTCAAAAAGACACCGTGAAGAGCAGGAGGAATAGAATTCAGCTCAAATTCAGTCATCATTCTTAACCCAGACACTGCGCCAGTTTCTCCTCAAAAAGTGCTGAGTAGTAACAACATGTATGTGGCTGCTAATTTAGTGACAACAAGTTGAAAGACTGTACAGTCAGATAAAAACTGGCATCAGGGCATCAATGATGACATACAGACTGAACTCTTTGTCCCTGGTCTCCTTTGAAAGAGAACTGACTGAAGCGTTGGACTATAATGAAATAATTTCAGTGTTCAGCACCAAGTCCAATCGTCTCCTGCTGTAATCATCAAAAGTAAGCTAATTTACAATTTCGGACTGTAGTGGCCTATGGCCTAATTCAATATTATTGTTTATTGGGTATAGTTTTTGGTGGTGTACAATTGGATTTTATGCTGATGTTGCTGCAAATGCCATCTGTGTGTCTGTGTGTGTGTGTGGTTTATGTATCTATAGAAACATGGCAAAAACAACAAAATTATTGGCTGAGATACATGTGACTTTGCTTAGCTGTTATTTCAGAATCATGGACAGCGCTGTTTGTCTTGTGTAGGGGTGCATGCGCCGTATGCAACATGATAAAAATGAATTGATTTAACCATGCAACAACTTTGTTTTTATACAAAGTTGTTGCATGGTTAAATCAATTCATTTTATTTTATGAAAATAAAAATGTCCCCTCGTAATTCAATATATTGTAATTTTTAAGCATGTTGTTGCTGGTGTACCTCTATCCATACACTTGATTAATGATGCTGTTGTGTCTGTCAGGTGTGTGTGTGAATATGTGGCCGCCATGCCAAGCTATGTGATGCTGTTAATGTCTTGGTGCCTGTAACATGACCTCTGATGATGTATAAAGCTTGTATGATTACACTGAGGTGCATTCAGGCAAGTACAGTCGTAATGGCCTATTTTGGTTAACATATGCATTTCAGAACCTTAAGTGTGCTTGGTCTTGGACGGGCTAGGCCCACCCATTTTTTTCTCTGTGCCCACCCACACTGTGATTTCTGCCTACGCTACTGCACCATACTACTTATTAACTGACATATCTCTTGAATGTAATATTCAATGGTAACCAAATGCACCCAAATGGACAAAAATTCAGTTCAGCTTCCAATTCTGCCAGTTTTACATTTCAGCTTCCAGGTTTTTCAGTAGTGCAGTGCAATGCATTACAGTTTTCTGCTTTTTCAAGCAAAATTTATTTCAGATTTCTGCATTTTCAGCAAGGCTTTGTGATTTATTTCAGCTGCCAGCCCCCACAGGCATTTTCTGCAGGAAATGCATTTCTAGTTATTATTTATTAGTGTGAATGCTGACAAGCATTATCATTATTCAGCATTATCATTATTCACACTTCATGGATTTCATTGTAATACATCAGAACTTGTAAACATAAATTCCTATGTAAATTGTACATTTCTATTAATTTTGTATTACTGTTTAGTCTTGAAACTGTTGATTATGCAACCATTGTTTTTATCTTGTTTATGTTTATATAGGGGGGGTATCTTCATAAGCCATTTTGGGCATCCAACCTCTCCGGCACAATGTTCAAACTTTTTTTTTTAATTCTTACTGTCTCTTTATATATACAGTACAGGCCAAAAGTTTGGACACACCTACTCATTCAATGTGTTTTCTATTTTCATGACTATATACATTGTAGATTCTATGAATGGACACATGTGGAGTTATGTACTTAACAAAAAAAGGTGAAATAACTGAAAACACGTTTTATATTCTAGTTTCTTCAAAATAGCCACCCTTTGCTCTGATTACTGCTTTGCACACTCTTGGCATTCTCTCGATGAGCTTCAAGAGGTAGTCACCTGAAATGGTTTTCACTTCATAGGTGTGCCTTATCAGGGTTAATTAGTGGAATTTCTTGCTTTATCAATGGGGTTGGGACCATCAGTTGTGTTGTGCAGAAGTCAGGTTACTACACAGCCGACAGCCCTATTGGACAACTGTTAAAACTCATATTATGGCAAGAACCAATCAGCTAACTAAAGAAAAATGAGTGGCCATCATTACTTTAAGAAATGAAGGTCAGTCAGTTCGGAAAATTGCAAAAACTTTAAATGTGTCCCTAAGTGGAGTCGCAAAAACCATCAAGCGCTACAACGAAACTGGCACACATGAGGACCGACCCAGGAAAGGAAGACCAAGAGTCACCTCTGCTTCTGAGGACAAGTTCATCCGAGTCACCAGCCTCAGAAATCGCAAGATAACAGCAGCTCAGATCAGAGACCAGAGTTCTAGCAGCAGACCCATCTCTAGAACAACTGTTAAGAGGAGACTGCGCGAATCAGGCCTTCATGGTCAAATAGCTGCTAGGAAACCACTGCTAAGGAGAGGCAACAAGCAGAAGAGATTTGTTTGGGCCAAGAAACACAAGGAATGGACATTAGACCAGTGGAAATCTGTGCTTTGGTCTGATGAGTCCAAATTTGAGATCTTTGGTTCCAACCGCCGTGTCTTTGTGAGACGCAGAAAAGGTGAACGGGTGGATTCCACATGCCTGGTTCCCACTGTGAAGCATGGAGGAGGAGGTGTGATGGTGTGGGGGCGTTTTGCTGGTGACACTGTTGGGGATTTATTCAAAATTGAAGGCACACTGAACCAGCATGGCTACCACAGCATCCTGCAGCGACATGCCATCCCATCCGGTTTGCATTTAGTTGGACGATCATTTATTTTTCAACAGGACAATGACCCCAAACACACCTCCAGGCTGTGTAAGGGCTATTTGACCAAGAAGGAGAGTGACGGAGTGCTGCGGCAGATGACCTGGCCTCCACAGTCACTGGACCTGGACCCAATCGAGATGGTTTGGGGTGAGCTGGACCACAGAGTGAAGGCAAAGGGGCCAATAAGTGCTAAACACCTCTGGGAACTCCTTCAAGACTGTTGGAAAACCATTTCAGGTGACTACCTCTTGAAGCTCATCGAGAGAATGCCAAGAGTGTGCAAAGCAGTAATCAGAGCAAAGGGTAGCTATTTTGAAGAAACTAGAATATAAAACATGTTTTCAGTTATTTCACCTGTTTTTGTACATAACTCCACGTGTCCATTCATAGTTTTGATGCCTTCAGTGAGAATCTACAATGTAAATAGTAGTGTACTGTATGTGTATATGTGTGTGTGTATATATATATATATGTGTGTGTGTGTGTGTGTGTGTGTGTGTGTGTGTGTGTGCGCGCGCAACTAAACTAAACTAAATTAAACTTAAAAAAAAACAACATATCAGTCAACACCTAGTGAGAGGATACCGGGAGTTGTAAGTATAGCCTTAAGTCAGCTGCATTCATTCACTGTGGCTTTTCTGGTTTGTTGTCCGTGTGTGTGTCAGAAGCAGGTTTTGAGTGGCACCCTTTGTCCGCAGCCCAGGCTCTGAATTATCTGATGTAATTATCAGCTGCAATTCCACTATCTGAACAATGACAATTTAATTTTCTAACTTATCAGCCAGTATCATGCATTCCTAAAAAAAGCAGTTTCAAAACATCTAATTTCCTCTATTATTGTGTCTTTTTCATCAATTAATCAAGAATAGATGAATAGAATAGGTGGTTTAATCCACTGTAACACTGTAACCCAGGGGTTCTCACAGTGGGGGTCCTTGAGGGGGTTCCAGGGGGTACCCCAGCAAAAAGAAGAATAATTGATTTTAAGTAACACAATGACCAAATGTGTGATTATTTTGGTCATGGTTTTCATACACTTTCTGTAATAAAACATCGAAAAGCAAAAATCTTATCAGATGGGGGTCCATGGTCTAATTTGTGTCAGTTTAGGAGTCATTGATGTAAGACAGTTTGAGAACCACTGCTGTAAACTAGAGTGTGTATCTGACCTGTGTGGCTGTGAGAAGCTCTCATTGAAGATCTCCTGAAGCTTCTCCACAAGGTCATCAACATGGATGGGGATCAAACTGCCATACTGCTGTAGAGACTCTTCAAGAATACCTGGAGACAAGAGAAAGAAATAAGACATTGAATGTAAATCATCATCTTCGCAAGCTGGACAACCATACAATGGTGTTTATTCAAGAGGGCCACCTCTTTAATTGTAACATTTTTAAATTTTTGTGTATAACTTAAGTATCTAGCTCAGACAAAAGGCTTCTATGACAGTGGTTCCCACAGTGGGTCCTGCAGCACCCTGGGGTGCCTTAAGGATGGGCCAAGGGTGAAGCATATCATATCATTGTTCATTTATTGTGCATTTTTAATAACATTTCATTACATTAAAAAAAATTAGCAACAGTTACATTGTAATATGTTTTATGTTATGTTTTCAAACATAACAGAACAGAAAACAGAATTAAAAAAGCAATAAATATTAAAATCACTATATTAAAAATGTTAAAAATATGCAGGTATGCTGCAGCTGATTACATGACAACTCAGAGTTGCTGGTTGTCATAGTAACATAACATTCTTTCCAGCTCAGTTTTTCAGGAGCTCTGCAGTCAGAAAAAAAAGTGACCATGAGAGCAAGCAATGGTAAGATTTGAGAAGATAAACAGAACTCAAAGAAATGCGGATATATCTCAGCTCTCAACACAGAATCTAAGCTGACCAACACAACTCAAATCCAACTGAACACTACTTGGCTAACAGCTTAACAGAAAGGTTTTGGCTTCTTGTGGAAGACTGATATCCATCACTGTCCACATTCACTGTGGTATTACACTTTCCCAACATCATATATGTGTGATGTGACTCTCTCATCACTGGTATCCATGAAAACAAAGCGAGAAACAGTGGAGTCAGACCTGCAGGTTGTACTCTCCCTCCCCACATCAACAGCAGGTTCACATCACATTAAAATGGCTTTTTTGTTTGTTTGTCCTTGTATACCATAAATATTTTTGTCAGTCAAATCACTGCCTCTTTTCTTTAGCTGTATCATTGTACACACTTAACACATGTTATGACTGTAAACTTTAGTCTCAAAATTACTAAAATTACTGAAAACAGGACGCACAATTTTTATTTCTCTGATTGTGGAAAAGTGGTGTTTTCATATCACAGGTGATGAACAAAGACATTTACTATAAGTGAATAGGCTCTGTAAATATAGAAGAAACAACATCATCATAATAGTGAGTATTTAAAAAAGAAAAAACGAAAAATATCTATAAATAAGAAAAAGCATCATCCTTCTGGCTATGTAGGCAAGATCAGACACAAAAACAGGAGTTTTAGATGTATCTGATCAACTGTGAATTTAAGCAAATAGCCTCAGTCTCTGATCCATACCAGTCACACAACTCATGTGTTCCTCAGTAAGGGCCAGCTCCACTGGTTTTTCCTCCACTGCCCGTCTCCCTCTTTCCTCTTGCCTGTCTGGAGAGCAGCCATTTGTCTGTTTATCTGCCAGAGAAAAGGAGAGAAATTACACACACGAAATTTTACTCAATGCAGATTCTTAGACTTAGTCATTATTTTTCACCTCATTCCAAGAAAGCAACCTGATGAGGCTAAAATATTTTATTATGATATAATTTAATTCTGCTTAAATTGTAACTCCATACATTGACAGCCCATCTTAATTTAATATTGATCTTAATCAAAAAAAAACAAAAAAAACCCCGGGGGGCTTGAAAGGAGGACAAAAGTTTGTCAATAAGTTGTGTTTCCCACAACTGACACTCCATTTTACTGAAGAGCAATATATTTATGATAGCCAGTGAATAAATAAATCTTCACTAACTCAAAACTCCTTCATGTTTATTTTGTCACAATAAATCCAAAAGCCGTTTCGGCTTTTCTCAGAGCTCTGAAAAGTGTGCAAGGCTGGTAACCCCACTGTGATGACAGGATTTTAAGATGCTCAGGGATGATTTCTTGATGATAAGATGATCAGGAAAATTATTAAGT
Source organism: Scomberomorus guttatus (assembly GCA_038419695.1). Lineage (NCBI taxonomy): Eukaryota > Metazoa > Chordata > Actinopteri > Scombriformes > Scombridae > Scomberomorus > Scomberomorus guttatus. The sequence goes on along the minus strand of CM076467.1, from coordinate 1,024,063 downwards.
GGGCTACTCCTTAAATAATCATTTCTTCTTTTCTCTTTCTGCATGTCAGACAGCTCTGGAGGTTTGAAGGCACCCTGACAGAGGTTAACTACTTCCACTCCCTTGCCAAGACAAAGTACGTACTTTCCCTACTGCTCTACTGAATGCACAGAAATTAAATTGATAATAGGCTTCTTGTCTAACTTTGGCTAGCACAGCAAACATGTATATAAAAAGTCACAGTGTTCCTTGAAAGGACCACTTAATTTTTAAGTACCGCAGACAGGGTAGGGAAGTCAAAAGTACTGAGAGACAGACTTATGCCGAGTTCACACTAAACAATTTAAGCCCTGATTTTCCACACGCCGACACAATAATATAGTTTCTTTTAGAATACATTGACATACACACAAGCTTTTCAGTATTTGTAACCTTTCATCCTTGCCGAACCATACGAGCAGGCAGCTTTTCATTGCAAAAATATTTATTTGCCTTATTTACCTTTATTTACTCGCATAGTATTGCGCCATTTCCCATGTCACATCTCGCGTGCGTTTTCGTGACATAACGTAGTTTAGAGACCAGAGAGACTCATTGTGGATTCCTTCTGGAGAAAGATCTTGTAATGTGTGACCCCCTGTCGCTGATCAGTCATGTAGTGTGCAAACCACAACAACTTCAAGATTCCCGATTACAAGACAGAAAGTAGCATAAACAGTACAGCGATCTGACAACTTCAAAAGTCATGTAGTGTGTTCATGGCATCAAACTGGATTCAGACCAAATCTGGCAATCCGGCATTATGGTGCAAGGGGCTACGGTGGTGGGGGTGTGTTGTTTGAGGTACCAGTGAGACAATGAAACACGATCCAGGAAGTTGACTTTGGCTTCTTATCAGAAGCCAAAACTCCGCACAGCAGTTTGTAAAACTCACAGACAGGGTTTTACAACTCTGGAAAGTTATCATGACAGCAAATGTTTTATCTTTTGTCACAATGATCACAAGGTCAAACAGTCGAATCAAAAGTAATCCACCAGGAATGTGCGCTTGCATGTATGTGATTGGCCAATGCAGCATGACGTTGGGTTGCATTTCAGCAAAAGTTGAGTCCAGTCCAACTTTTTGCTGGATGGCTGCTGCGTTTTTTTTTGCTGACCCCTATGGGTTCCCCCCTCCCATAGCATAAAAGCACTGCCCCCATTCAAATGAAGGGAGGGCTGCCATGTTTCACGCATTGCCGGATTTGGTCTGAACATAGCCTAACATGCGGTTGGTTTTAGTCTTTTCATGGGATTTACTGAGAACAAGAAAAATGTACAATATTAACAGCCTTATCCTTTCAGCTCTAAACCCCACTGTTCCATTTAAATAAATTCTGTCCACATCAACTAGCCTTCAATAAATATAAATGTAGTGTATGCCAATACCTCTCTCAGACTCTGTGAATCTCTCATCGTTGCTGTCGTCTTCTCCATCAGGGTATGGTGATTGCCGATACCTTCTTATCCTCCTCTGCTTCCCATATAGATTGTACCTTTGCCCTCTTAGGCTCCACCGGTGCCCTAGGGAGCAAACCCACTGGGCCCTCTGGCGCCAGCTCTTCCAGTGCTGGGTGAGCCGAAATCCTCGGCCTCCATGGGAACGCAAACGTTGCCAGCGCCTGAGCCTCCTCAGAGCCCTGTATTTGCTGGGGTGGGACCTGAACAAGTCCCCTGTCACAGCATGAGAGACAGTATCCTCCACAGTGACATCACCACCTTCTTCTGCCTTCTGCAGTGGTCCATAATATTGGTGTTTTTGTGAATGGAGGTGCTGGGTGGACTGGGAGGGAAAGTCTGGGATATCCCACTCCACCTCTGCATGGTCTCCTTCCACCTCCTCCTCTTCTTCTTCTTCTTCTTCCTCATTGTTATCCCAAACCTCAAACTCGCCCTCTGTATCCAGGTTGTTGTCATCTTCCTCCTCACCTATTGCCTCAATCCTGCCCATCCCATCCTCTTCCGCCTTGTCCACAAACTCACCTCTCCACACCATCTCTTTCTGCCCCAGTCTGAGGTGCATGGGGCTGGGTATGCTGTGGTCTGACACTGGGACTATGAGGTGGTCTCCGGGAATCCCACCTAAACACAAACATCAGCAGCTGTGTTCAACCATGTGCCATCATGACCCAGAATACTTAAGACTGGGTTGCACAAACAAAAATTAATTTAATTTAAGATTAGTTCTAATCAGAGTTTGGCAAAACTACGTTTAAAATGAGTAAATCCGGATTTAAAATGAAGCGGAGCTGTTGCACAATTAAAAACTAATCTCAAATCCAAGTTTATTGATTTAAACCAAAATTAAATAGAGTTTAATCAGTATGGAGATGCTTCCTTACCCAGTACACCACCACCACCCACTACGACCTCAATAATAAACATAAAGTAGAATTATCACCTTTATGAAAATGTCAATGAAAACTGAAAATGTATAAGTTTTGTAAAAGTAGAATTTATGGCAGAGGTGTTGTATTGGATTGCATTTGATTGCACAGGTGTTCCTAATAAAGTGTTTGGTGAGTGTATAAGCAGACTGATGGGCTTTGATATCACAAAGCAGACAAGTCCATAGATAATACAGCCAGTCCCTCCAGGAATTTAACGAATACCCCCTTACTTACGTCCAATTTTCATAATATTATTGATAGTATTATCAAATCAAAGAAACACTTGTACGTTTGTAATCCATTTCAGAAATGTTGTTGAGCTGTGTATCTACTACTGTTCACCACCACATTTACTGTTTACATCTCTATTGTCACTACTCTCTAAAAAAGGAAAAAATACCAATTCATGGCAAAAAAAAGAAAAAAAAAATCTAAAAATATAAATGTAAAAAATTCTGTATCAGATATAATGCAGTTTGGCTTCAAGCTGATTAACCTCCTGCCGATGTCTTTACTTGGCCTAGAATTATTTGTGAGGTAAAGCTCTCTGTGTGCGGTGTGTTTCTGGAGTTCAACAAACTATGAGTGCTGGGTTATCTTGACTAAAAACAATCTAACTGTGCCACATTAGTTTTAGAATTCAGGTTTTCCCAATGCAACTTTTATGCATATCTTATTAATATATCACCTAAATGACTCTGGATCAAAACCAATATCTGGATCAAGTAGATGATGAAAAATAAGGTAAAGTAAGTAGCCTCCTGCTGTTATTTAAGTGTTCACATTACATTCAAAACTGTTTCTGCCTCTCAGCCAACAAAGGCTTCTTAAAGTTCTAAATTACAGTAGAAAATGGCTGTTATAATTTCCTAAAGCCTAAAATGATACTTTCACAGGGTTTCTGCCAGTGTATTGCAAGCCCGGCAGCCTGCCAGGCTTAGACCCACGCGCTGGACCTAAACAAGGGGGGAATTTAAAAAAAAAAAAAAAAAATTAAGATGTTTTTTCTAAACTAAAATGTGTTATACAAATAGCGTAGCTCCTTTAAGGAATAGCTCAGAGTGTGTGTGATGGTGAGGCTGCGGTGAGACCGGTCTGCGGCACATGCAGACGCGGGGGCAAGCCAGAGGACAACTGCGGCTTAGAACCAGAACCAGAGCAACCCACCTGCCATCCGGAGAGAGACACACCGAGCAGGCATAGAGCGGGAGAGTTTCTGCTGAACACAAGCACCGAGACCCGTGGAGACATGAGAGCAGCTGCTTGCTGACAGCTACATGTGTTTACAGCAGAGAGCAGGAGAGAGGACAGATGCTTCACTCTGCTACTCTGTGCTGAGACTCTGCTGCTGCTGCGGATGGTCACGGAGCAGACACTTTCAGTTTATATAATTGTGGTATCTGTCGTCCAACTAATTATTAATAACACGCTTAATATTTTTTATTTGATGAACGTGGACGCTGATAGGCAAAAATTAACTAAATGAGTTTTATTTCTTTTTTTAAAAAGAAAAAAAAAGGAAAATGACAGTGGGCAAGTAATGTAATTGGTGCCCAAACACCGTTTATCACCAGTAACACCTTTACACACGGTAACATGTTTTGCTCAGACAACAGCCCCCCATCCCGGGCCTAACACCTTTTCTGGCAGAAACCCTGCTTTCATATTGCCTGTTTTGTCAAACCAACCACCCAAAACCCCAACATAATCAGTTTACTATTATACATAAGGCAAAAAAAGGAATGCAAAAAACCTGTAAGTAAAGTGGACCATTGGAGTGTTGAGTGGCATATTTGTTTTTTAAAACAGTTATCAAAATCGTTGATTATTCTTCTGAGACTGATTGATCAATTATTAATTTCAGCTCTACTTTAATTACCTAAAAATTTTAAGCTAAACCTAATTAGATTTGATAAAAGATTTAAAAGGATTCGATTCGATATTGGATTCTGATTTAATGAAATTTTATCAAACCTCAATCCTTGCACTTAATTATATTTCCCATGATTGTAACTAAGCACAAAGGGTGTGTCAGCATTGTTGGTACAATTGGCATTTTCTAATATTCAGTCCAGTTAAGATCACCTAAAGAAATTGATAATTGTGAGCATCAGTTGCAGTGACTTTGCCACACAGCGAAATTTATTCGCAACTTTTTGGGAACTAGGTGGAGTTGGAAGCAAGATGACTACTTTCTCTCTTTGCTGCTAATCCCAACAGTTCACAACCACTTGGAATTCATATAGAACTTTATAATTCTAAGGTTGATTAATTGTAAACCTTTTTTGTAACAACTTTAGCTTATCTTTTAAATATGCAGAATAAATTAATATCAGACCTCATGCCCTTATTGACAAGACAGACCCTTAGAATAATTTTTCACACTGATTAATGGTTACCGAAAGCCCTTAGACGCCACTGTTTTAGAAAGAGTGCAAGTCTTTTACCATAAAGTGGTTAACAGCCCTGTGGCATCATTTATGCTTTCCTCTTTGTTCCTCCCTCTGCTGCTGACTCCCTGCTGAACAGGTACTGCTGGTGCACTTATTACAGCGAGCAATAAAAGACCAGACCATAAAAATACCCTGGGTTTTTAAACATTTTAGAACTGGTTCCCATTCAGAATAAGGTTTCAAGGGGGCATCCCTTGCCAGCTGACTGAGTTACTGTAGCAAGTCCATTTCTCGGTTACACAACTTATGCCTTACCAGCCCACTGAGAGGAATCTATCTGTGTGTTCCTACCACTGCAGTGGGCACTGAGAACCCCAAATGGAACGCAAAAGGTTGTTTTCCCACCATGCTATGCATTATTAAAATCTCCAGAACAGTAGAGAACTCTCAGCAGAGTTTTTTCTTTCAGCTTAGGCATTGCACAAAAAATCCTGTGAATAATAATACTACAAGTGTAACTAGAATGTAAAGTTTTTATTGACCAGAAGTAGAATGCCTACCTCCTCCTGTGTCGTCCTGCCCCACAGCGGTCAGACCCAGGTCTCCCTGCCAGCGGTTCTGGGCCAGGCTACCGCCACTGTCTCGCATTATCCACGGACAACCCACAACCTGCGCCAGCTCGTCACCTACAAATAACAAACACAGTCTACAGCGGGGGTGTAACCATAAACTCAGCTCACATATTTGTATGAGAAACTGAAGTTCCTTGTAAATTTGTCACACAGAACCTGTGTGAGACTCAGAGAAATTGAAAACCTGCTTGCTGTCACAGCAAGGTCAGGCATGAACTCAACTAATGTTGACTCTTTCTTAAAGACACAGTGAAAAACTACCTCAGTGGCCATAGCAAACTTCTTTACTTTTAATCTAAATGTAGCTTGCTAGTTATCTTGGAGTGAGAGAGAACATCCCTTTGAACATATCTACTCCACAGTAGGGCTAAAACTAACTAAAAATTATTTTCATTATTGATTAATCTGTCAATTATTTTGTCAATTAATCATTAGTTTTGTCTATATAATGTCAGAAAAAAGTGAAAAATGCAGGGTAATGCAGGGTCAATGTCTTCAAATGTGTTATTTTACCTGATCAACAGTCCAAAACCCAAGGATGACTGAGAAGCTGAAACCCGCAAATTTTTGACATATTTGCTTAAAAAAAGGACTGAAATGATTATTCAACTAACAAAATAGTTGTCAATTTATTTTTGTGTCACTAAACTAATCGATTAATTGACTAATTGCTGGAGCTCTGCTCCACAGAGCTCCACTCTCACGCCACGTCAAACACATAGCCAATTTATAGGATTTCTCCTCAAGGATTTGTATCGTAATGAAAAGGATGTCTACAGTCAAAAACAGGAGAAATCAAAAATTGCATTCACTGCCCTGGCCTGCCATAGGTTAGGACAGCTGAGTTAACATTATGTCCAGCAAAGAAGAGAAGAGTCAAGTGTGTGTGATAGTTATTAATTTTACAGTTGGTTTCATTCCAGGACAATATTTTATCACCCCAAACAGAATGACAACCGGGAGATCACCAAAGTCCCTTTAAAAATGTAACCTGTCAATGGATATAAGTAAGCAATGCATGATACTTATCTGGCTATACCCACTGAGCTACACAGTCCAGCTGGTATACAAACACACCTCATCAAAGCACCAGTCATGACTTCCAATGACAGTACTACGATTGGCACAACTAGCAGAAAATGGCTAGTTATGCCAAATATATATTAAAATATTACAAGCTGTAATGATGACCAATGATCTTCCAACAGAAAAGTGATGTGTTAATTTTCAGAAGTATATAATGCAGTCATGGGATTTTAAAAATTCTGTTCTAACTAACTAATATTATTTAATAAGCCACAACCATGATTACAATCTCAAGTCTTCTTCTAGAATACATAGAAAAAGATTTGCTCTGTATTCCTGGCACTATACAACATGTGCACCTGGTCAGGGAGCGAATAGGTAATTTAGCATAATAGCTAGACTGAGAATGAACAACTGGGAAAATTAGCGTTTTGGTGAATAATTTGATGCCACCTGTGTCGTATGAAGAAGATATTCTTTAAGAAGAGCGGGTCTGTGATGAGAACATTTTTTTCCAGTGCAGGAAATAGTGCCTACCAAGGCTAGCTTGTGTGTGTTGGGCGCTAGCACCGTCGCAGTCTTAGTCTCAACACTAAAACCGAAATAAGGTTCACGCAAATTGAAAACATTATTTCGCCAGTAACTATGGGTGGACTCAGCCACTGCAGTACCTTTAAGAGCAATCTAAAATAACCAGAATACCTTTAACTATCTGCCGTCTATCTGTGCTAACATATTAGCAAGTTAGCCATGTTGTCGTTAGCTAGCTAAGCGTTAAGTAGGCAGACACCATGTTGGCAACAAAAAGATAAAACGCCTGGCTTACTGTATTCCCAGCCTAGCTAGGCGTTTTAACTGTATGCTTACCGTTAACCTGCAGATTTATAAGAATGTGTGTCCAACTGCTTCCGAGTGAAAGTTTGACGTGTTTAATTCTATATGGGTATCGAAACAAAACAAATGCTAATTGGTGCTAAACTTCATTCAATGAAAGGTATGGAGCAGCCAGATGTCACCTCCTTGCTAACTTCGATTTCTTTTAGGTCGTCTGGTTCAGAGAAACACGCAAATACTTATACAGACACGGTGGATTACAGTCAAAGAATCTATTTCATTTTTAAAGGTCTGTGAGGAACCGAGAGAAGCGCTAAGCTAGATCACTGCAGAATTTTCGCTCTCATGTCATCTACATCAAGTCCGTCGCACAGCAAAGGCGTCATAACGAGTAAACGCTTGCTCTGCACAGTGGACGCATCATGGATGTATAATTAAACCTTACATCCATGGATGTATTATAATAGACGCATGGATGTATTAAGAGAACATCCTTGGGTGGACTAAATGACGAAATAACCTAATTTTGGGAAGTTTTTTAAGAATGTCATACAAAATCCTGTTTTCTTCATATTTCACCTGTTTTCACTCTCTCTACTGTAAAAGCACTGTTTTGGGAGCTTCTCACATGAAAATCACCTATCTGCTTCCATGGTGGAAAAATTACTTTTTGGTAGGACAGCAGACATGTATATTTAAATCATCTAAAATTAAAGGCCTGTAATATCTTGACATGACAACAGAAAGGAGCTCAGAAAACTCACTAAGAAAGGCTCTTCTGATTTGGTGGTCTATAGACTATAACACACAATACAATATATAAACACAAAACATAGAGATTCAAAAGTAGAGAAAACACCAAAGGAAGCAGGAGAGCAAGTTAAAATATTCCTAAAGATTACTGCAACACCACCACTGCACCAGAAAGCCTCAGCTGATGGAGATATGCATAACCAGGGGGCATGGCTGATATTTGTATTTAGCCACGTTTCCATGAAAAAAAACATATCCAGCTTTTTGGAGGAGATAATGTCTTGGCATATAAATGAGTTCTTTGATAAGGACCTTACATTCAGTAGGGCAACTCTGGTTGGGGTTTGAAGAGGTAAACTGATTGGTTTAATAATGATTAGATTATCAGAAATGACACTTTTGCTCTCTGGGCTGTCATAAAAATAAGATGGGCAGGAGGGGGAGCCAGTGGCACAGACAGGAGATGAAGGAAGTGAAGGAGAGGACTCTGGGGACAAGAGGAACAATTAATCATAATATTTTCCTGTGACTGCCTGTTGCTAATCCTGACAGGGATTTTAATAGTGTCATTTGATGGTCCGAGCCCAGTAGAAAGTGTACCAGTATAAGAGATGGAACCATTGTGGTAGGGACCACCTACAATGGTTTTCAAAAGGTATGAAATATCTGGGGATAGAACTAAACCCAGATATAGGACAAATTATTACCGCTAATATGGAAACACTGCTAAATAAAATTCAAATTAATCTGGATAAAACTACACCTGATGTTATGGAGGAACGTAAACACAATAAAGATGGTTATAGTTCCACAGATAAATTACCTAACGGGAATCATACCAATATGTATACCACAGCAAATACTACTAAGATATAACAATATGATAAAACACTGTCTTTGGGACAGAAGACAGCCCATAATTCAAATGGATAAGCTCTCTCAGCCAAAGAAGGGAGGGGGCCTATCATTACTAAACATAAAAAATTACAGTATCTCTTTTGAAATGGCTAAGCAAATTCTGAATCATACTGGATCCTGACTGAACAGGAACTTACTTCTCCTTTTAAACCTATTGAGGCTCTAGCACAAACAACAAAAAAGGAGAAAAATAATATGATGAATCCCATTCCAGCACATTGAAAGATAGTTTGGCAAGAAGTACATCATGTACATATTATCAAAAATATGCATCCATATGGTACAACCCCAAAATAAAAATAGGTACACAGACAATTTATTGGGCTCAGTGGTTAAGAAAAGGTATCAGAACACTAAATGATCTGTTTGAAGAGGGCAATTTTCTTTCCTATAACAGATTGAGGGAAAAATACAATCTGGAGGGACACAGCCATCTTTGGAAATATTTACAGATTAGACACTATATTAAAGGGAAGGTTCACTTCCATCAAGAAAAAAAATCAATAGAGCATTATTTACAACTACCAACAATGCTTCATAAAGCATCAAAGTGGTATGAGATTTGTTCCTGGGTAAATAACAATGGTTGTAAAAACCTTAGGATGTTATGGGGGAAAGACCTGGGTTGTACATTTGATGAAGAAACATTGGAGAGGATTCTTTCCAACAATGGGAAATATATCAGAGAAGCCAGAGGCAAATTTATTCAATACAAAATACTCCATTTTATTGCATCTTGTTGGGATGAAATCACCCCAACAAGACTCAATAAAATGGGTCTAATTAATAGACAGTTTATGTTGGAAATGTAGAACACAATTAGGTACATACTGTACATGCATGCATAATGGGAATGTCCCATGGTCTCTCCTTTATGGAGGAATGTTCTGGAATCAAACTGATCTCACAGAAATACATGAAAAGACCACGACATTTTAACACTGACTAAAGTAACACGGAAACAATGCCAATGTAAAGTCAATCAGGATCCTTTGTCGCGGTGGACACACGAATCCCCTGGTTCAACAACGTCACGCAATGGGAGGTGGTTAATGTTGTTTTCTAGTTTAGAAAACTTTATTTTATCACTATTTTAATCGTCATTTGACTGAATTTATTATAGTGCATTAGAGATATTTTTTGTTCTCTAAAAACATTGAATTGTGTGTGATATAACTGTCATTTTGTAATGTAATGAGGTAGTTAGATTATAGTTATTAGAGAACAGATTGTTCCCTTTACGTTATGAAAAAGGCAATTATATTCCGCTTTTATTAATTTTCCCCTTTGTAATAATAATAATAATAACACGATGATGATGATAATGACTGTGAAGGCCATGCCCTCCGCATTGGAATGACGAATTTGTTAAATATGTTATTATGACATGATGCTAACCCGTGGTTAGTGTGACTTTCTGCTTTATTGTGAATTTGCATATAATTCAGTTTTATATTATTTGAAATCGCGTGAATACTAGAGCTCCAACATCATCTGTATAAAATAAATATTTACGGTTGCATGTACATCGTTCCAAGGCCTATATACATTTGTCAAATGTATTTTCTTTCATAGTAACAATAATATTATTATTAATAATAATGAACCAGAAGAAGATTCAGTCGTTACTACGGCAACGTCACGTCACGCATCATCACTGCACTTTCATTCATTCTCCAACTGCCACCGGCTACAGTAAGTATCCCAACCCGAGCAGTGTTCATTTGTTCAAAACACAAAATAATATTGCTGTTATTTCTTCCATTGTACCAAGTCTTTATAGCGTTTCATCCCTAGAGATTAGGTTGAGTGTTTTAGTGTGTTGTATTAACGTTTAACACGGCATTTGCCAAATGCAGTTTGCTAACACTGGCTGTCACGTCATTATAGCAGATTCGGGATACAGCTAGTTAGCCAGCTAAATGACAACTCGATGGCACGGTTAGAGTGTGGCACCAGCTGCCAAAATCAGTTTAAAGCATGTACGTTATTTTCCCATGTCAGACGTGTAATTATTATGGCGATTACCGCCATCAGGAATGGACTAGAATTAAACGTGGCCCTGAAATTTCTCCATAGGCTTGAATTGGCCAGACCTAAAACAATAAATGCATAATCAAATAGAGAGACGACCCATCACCAACCTACAGATGGAGTACACTATGGTGCCATACTTTTGTAAAGCTTTGTCTTTCTAGGAGACACTGAACTCATGAGATAAAGTGGTAACTTAATTGTTACTTTAGTTATTTGTGACATTGAGAAAAGATAGCAGTGGATACCATAAAAACACTTATCACAGCACTACAGAACAAGACTTTATGTCAGTGTTTCCACTATTTGTAGCCTTTCAGATTAATTATATTTGTGTAAGTACATGATTGTGTCAAGTGAATGTGGCATCTGATATTTGTACAGTAAGAGTTGATTTGTACTGTACAAGTTGTTATTAGGTTACATAACTATTAATAAATACAATATTTTGATTGGAGTAATTAAGAAATGCTCATTTATTTCAAAGGCTATTCTAATAATGTTTTTCTTTTTCCTCTTTTACAGCTGTATTGCAAACACTTCATCACCAACAGCACACATACACACGGACGCACGGACGGACGGACGGACGCACGCACGCACGCACGCACGCACAGATAAAACCAACGGCACTTTTAAGAGCCATTCTCTCACTCTCATCTCTTTCAATCACTCTCTTTCTCACTGCCTCTTTAAATCTCTCTCTCTCTCTCTCTCTCTCTCTCTTCATTTTCTGTGTTGTTTGTGTATTGTGTCTGTATTGTTTGTATTTGTACGCCATGTCCCTCAATTCTGACATGAGGGTCTTTAATGATCCCAATGAGGCCAAGATCCACATGGCAGCCAGGAAGCCAGGGTGAGGCTTTTCATGATAAGAAAATACCCAAGTCTGTAATATAATCATTGCTATTGCTGTTTATTGATGTAATGTAAAGGGTCAGTTAGAACCTTTTATATAACTGTTGAAGAATGCTTAATTATAAGTGCTGTTGTCTTATGTTGTATACTTTGTTGTTATACTTGTTAAGTTAAATCTCAAACTCTGCAAACATATAGGCTACCATGGGCATGGAAAACCCTGCATTTCCTCAAAGAAAAAAAGAAGACAAGCAGGAAGAGATCCCTCACCAATCCAGTAGTCACAAGCAGACGTGAGAAACGTCGGGAAACACAAAGCCCCGTATCAGGTTTGTTCTTTACTATACCACAATTGCTATAGTGTAAGAATACACTAAGATAATTAATTAAATGGTTATTTTGGTGGGTACCAGTATGGTAAAATATGAGTTGAAGATAGCACTTTGGCAAAAGGGTGTTGCAATGTTTGTGAAATTTTTTCACACTAAAATATAAGATTTTTTAAGAGCCTGATTAGATTGATTAAAGGGTTAAGCAAAAAACTCTGCAGCTTCACCGGCCAGAAGAAGGGCTCCTGTGCATGAGGAAGATCTTCAGATAGAAGATCAAGAGTTGACAAGTCTTGGTGAGTGTATTGATTGTTACAGCAGTTGACTTTCACTGTAATTTTGCCATTCCTAGATTTATTTAATCATCTTGTTAATCATAATTAAGCAGTAGATTTGGTCAATTTCACTACAGACTTACAGTAAAACAGAACTATACTTGTTGCAATCATTATCATGAGTATTGACAAGTTAATGTATATTTGGTAGTATCACTTGCTAATATTGCTATTGATGCAATTACTTACAACATGTTGCTATTACTAGAGCATATTTTTTTCAACTCAGAAATGATTTGATATACTTGCTTAACATCCACCAGACCTTCCTTGGGTTTTAGGGTGACTTTTAGAAACATGTCTCCAAGAGTTAAAGGACACTCTAACTGCAGTCCAGGTTCTAGAGGCAACAGACAGAATGGTTTCTGCTTGGGCCCAAAGGCAGCTTCCCACAGATGTGAGAATGAAAACTGCTAGGCCAATGCTTTTTGATGCAAAACTCTCAGCTGAGAGAATAGTCATCCAAAAGTGCCACAAATGCTGTGCTGCAGAAACTGTTATTAGATGCCTGGACTGTGTACCACTGGACATGGAGTTCCTCTGTGCAACCTGTGACATGGAGGCCTACAAGAGGAGGAACATCTTCCATGACAGAGAGGCTGTGTACCATGGATTTCTCGGGCCCATTCCCCCTACAACTGCTGTGGTGGTTGAAGATGGCCAACCTCAGTTTTGTCAACAAAGTATGTTAAGATTAACAATACATTACAGTGTCCTATTAAAGTGTAATTCCTCAAATATGTGTTTAGGTATACATTTTTGTAGTTTACAGTTTTTCTTAATGGCTTAGATTTTCTCAAACACTAACCTCATTTTAACCTTATTCTCAAAACTCTTAAGTGCGAGTGTGAAATGTACATAGCTGATTGACAAAAGTACGATTTGTTTTGACCAGCATGTCTTGGTCAAAGGAGAATTGCATCAACGTATTGTGTCAGTATTTTTTGAAATGTGCTTAAGCATTTGCATTTTGTTTGAACAGTGACAATGACAGTTGGAATAGTGCTGTGGCCAATTGTGTTAAAATTGTGGGGTTTTAGGCACTATTTTGAGAATGAGGTTAGCGTTTTAGAAAATGCATTTAAGGGATTGAGGAAAAATGTTGGTCACTTTTGATTGCAGAATGGTATTTATCCATCTTTTGTAGCAGCCAAGTATTTTGTTTTGTTATAGGCACCCAGATGACGATGTGTGCTTGAACCAGGCCTTGCTGGGTCAGTTGATACAAGGATTGAACCATTACCGTGGAGAAATATTTGCCTATCCAATGTTTCTTCAAAGAGAGATGTCAAAGAAGGCAAATGTTACCTTCTTCTGGATGTTACATGCAGGTAATCCTCACTGTCATATTGTAAACCAATCACCATGTTTAAAATGGCCTGTGCCTCAGCTTTACAGTTATGGTCGTCATTTTATATTGATATTGTTGTCATGTCAATTAAAAATTGATCCCTAACACTCACAAAATGCTTTTTAGCTACTGGTCCTACCTAAACAAAGTAGCAGAGGGGTTACCAGAGCTTATGCCATTGACAGAAATGAGGCCATTTCTTAGCGTCGTGCATGCTAAAGCCCATACGGCAAAATGCGAGGTACATGCAATACTGTATAACACTTCTCACACTGTGTTGCAGGTGAGATGGGGCAGCAGAAGCCAGGATGGAGCAGGAAACACAGTGGGAGAAGAAGTGGAACAGGTATGTTAACATCATTATTGTAAATGTATGGATACAAGGAGTCTTAATAGAAACCAACACACTAAAATCACTTATTTGTCATTTAAGTGACAAACCTGGTGTTAGGGATAAAGCACATCATTTTTGTCTGAGTTAAAATAGAAGATAGGCAGTTCATATTTTCAGCAATGCAAAATGCATGCATATTGTAGAAGGGGTCCCAAATTCCTAGGTTAAGTCAGTATATGTGTTTTCTCTTAAACCATCCAGTTTAAGATCTATGATGTGTTGGTAATATTGTTATGTAATGGAGACAAACCATTAATTGTAATATTTTTCTTTATAGGTGAACAGCTTTCTCTCTAGGGCAGCTCTTGTCACAAAATACATGACAAAGGCAGGTTGGTATTACACTTGCAGTACACGCTGATAAGGCAGCCCTGATTAGTGTTTTTACAGAGATTTTAAGTTATTATTTTTATGTATTACTTTACTGTAATTACCAGTTCAACTAACTTTTAATGATTGGGTCTGGTCATGTCTATCGGGTTTCTCACTCAGTATTGCCTTTTTAATGTGGATTCTTACGTTTTGGCTTGTGGATGCATTTTTGTTTTAATTAGGAAGAGTGAACATGCTGACACAACAAGCCATGGGTTGGAACAGAAAAAAAGAGGGACAACCTTCATCGAGCCCACCGATATGTCAAAGTAAGGGCAAAAATAAAACTGTCTTCTCATCTGACACTACATATTTGTGACAAATGCCTGCACTTAAAAGCGAGGCACTCAGAGGGCAGACTATGGAGAGCATCAAAACCAGCAGTATGTCCGAGATCTTGAAATTGGAATCTTTTCACCCACTCTGTAAAACATTGCATGTCTTACACGAATAGAAGACATCTCTCATGTCAGGCTGAAGGAGAATTGTTCTTTCCAAAAGTTTCTGTTCAGACAATAATGTATCTTTACAAGATTTATTCATTCTTGTATATATACATAGAACTCTGCTTTTCTCCAGTTATTCAGAACCAGTGTGCACAATCTAAAAGTTGAAGGTTACGTGAAATTTGATGTATTTATGTAAATAATGTACTTAGATACACAAATATGAACCAATAATCAACATGTCCCATTTGGTACCCCAAATTACTAACATCCATCAGTTTAAGATGGATTTACCCATGTTTTTACATATGCAGCATTGTAGAATGCAAAGATATTTGCAATTGTCATGGTTTGTTTACATTGAGCCTTGCTGCTGTGTGATGTATCAGCTTTTCTTTTCTGTTTGTACAGCGGTACAGCCGTTATGGAATCTGATCTACCCTACATACAGGAGGACATTGAGGAGTGGGATGACAATGGCTTCACTAGCCCTGAGTTAGAGGAAGAAGATATGTAAAGGCTGCTGCCAAAGGACACAGAGGCATTGGAGAGCTTATTGGGGAGCTATGTTCAGACATAGCTGCCAAAACTTGGTGCGGTGGTAGAATAGCAGCCCTAATGGAATGTCAAAGGTCTTGATATATATATATATGTATATATATATATATATATATATATATATATACATATATATATGTGTGTGTGTGTGTGTGTGTGTGTGTATACTGCAAATAATAAACAATAAACAAATATTAATACTGATAGTCAAAGGTGATAATAAATAGTAATAGGAAGGTGCAAACAGATAAAGTAAACAAGTGAATATATGATGTAAAACAGTTCAGTTCAAAGTGTTTAGAGTTCAAAGTGCAGTGACTGACTCATTGCAGTGACTGACTCATTTAGTGCTGTTCAATATTCTGACTACATGGGGAAGAAAACTTCTCCTCAGCCTCTCTGTGCCTTTAGGTTGGAAAGTGGTCTTCCCGACCTCAATAGCCTGAACTTGTGGTTGTGGGGGTGTGTGGGTTCCTTCATTATTTGTTACGCTTTGTTTCTGCAGCATGTGGTGTAGATGTTGTACAGGGTGGGTAGGGTGGTCCTACTGATGCTTTCTGCTGAATGCACCACCCCTGGATGAAGCAGCTGCAGTACCAGGCAGTGATGCTCCCTGAGAGGAAGCTCTCTATGGTGGCTGTGTATAATGCTTTGAGGACTGCAGGCGAGGCCTTAAACTTTCTCAGCTGCCTCAGATGGTACGGGTGCTACCTAGACTTTTTAATTATCTTCTCTGTATGGTTTGAGAAGGACAGGTTGTCAGAGGGCCTCACGTCCAGGTACTTGTAATACACCTAGTCATGTCATCACTATTATTGTAGTAAGCCATCGCTCAGTAACAATCTGCTGTCATCTAAAGAAAAACTGAAGATGTTTTTACCTTTTACCTTTTACTCATTTACCTGCTTCTACAGTAAATAGTTAGATCACAGATGAAGTCTAAACGGATCCTATCGTCTGGAAATGGCAGACTGACTCACAAGCAATTGCAATACTAATACAAGCATATGCAATACCAGGTCTGATAGTGAAAGCTATCAATCAAAGCTGAAACAATAATGTTCTGATCCTGTTCTTCCATCAGTTCAAAGTAATGTGAATATTTGTATATATATTGTATTTATGTAAAGCACTTTGACTTGCTAATGTGTATGAAATAAACTTGTCTTGCCTTTATATTAAGCAGCCCCATGTTACACAAACACAATTACAGTTGTCTTCTTGTCAGTGTTTTGGCATTTGTTAATTATGAACTATTAACATGAGTGCATTATTGTAAATAGAAGTTTGCATAAAGCTGTGTATTTACACATTGTAGCATTAGTAGGCAATCTCACAAGTGACATTTATGCACCTACATTCAAGTAGCACATGCAAACAGTGTTTCAGTAACCTATTTAAATATTTGCTAATAGTGTAGGGGCTTAAAATGGTTTTGTCGTGTTGCATGATGGAGCCTGGCAGTTGACATTGATATCTGTGATTTTCCACAGGTAGGATTTGGTTACACGGAGCCCCTCAGGGTCACCTGGTGAGAAACAAATCCCTAATTGATATGTAAATCTGAAATTGCATGGCTCTCAATGAATAGGCCTATATGTGATTGGAGGTTCAACAGATTGTAATAATAGGTCAGAACCCATGCCAGCCCGAGCCCACAGGGCTATTCAGTGGTCCTATGAGACAGAGATTATGATACAACATTTTTCCTTGGGAGAAGTGATTTACACACAATGTTGGATGACGTGGCTCATGGCGTTCTGTGTTGTGAGAGGATTCGGCACATTTGACTCCTGTTCTGGCTAAAATATCTGAAATAAATCTTAACTTTTTCTTAACATAGATCATCTAGATGCAGTGTAATTACTAGTTTGGCTGTACTAGATATTTGATATATTCAGTAGATATATCGTTTTACGACCCTATTTACAACCCTACTTTGCAAAACCAGAAGAACTACAACTGTGGTGCTGATTTGTACCAAGCTGCATGGCGTGGCTCTAGGGAATTGTAGTTTAAAAATATTTTGGTCTTTTTCCTAGAATTGGAAGTTATATACAGAAAATACAGAATTGAGAGTACACCGGGGAGTTTAAGGGGATGGTAAACACTTTTGTGTAATCAGATTTTAAATATCTAATTGTTAAATGGGTGAAAATTAATTTTAGCCATATTTTACCCATATTTGACAGCACCCCCAGTGACATGATAGCTGAAGTCAAGAGCTCTCTATAACAGTTGGTCCCATGTCTGCAGCCCCTTTTGTTGCTGAATTATAAGGCTTCAAACATGCACCAAGGTCAAGGTTCAAAGGTCAGCATTTCAAAGTAGGAGCCATGTAGAATCTTAATACTGACATATTTTACTCTCCAGGCTGAGACCTTTGCAACAATATATTTGGTTTAGCTATATGGCAGATTTTTCATTTTTTCATTTTTTGGACACAACACATCCCAGGTCTAGTTTCAGAGAACACTTTGAAGGCCCAATATATAAAATGAAGCTTTTTGTTTGTTTGTTTGTTTGTTTTTTCTTTTTTAGTGTAAATAGTTACTAAAATTTGTCACCTTCAAAGATTACAATACTGCTGACAATCTAAGGTATTGCTACAGGCTTAGAGGAAGACCTGAAGTGCTTGGGTTAGGGTTAGGGCTAAAAAGACCCGTTCTTATTCATGCATAGGTTACTATTTACACAACCCTGGAGATTTTTTGCATCTTTAGGATTCTTGGTTTTGGGATTATATGTCAGCATGACCATAGGCCATTGCATTTTCTCCCAAAAAATGCAACACAGAAGAATAAAAATAGACAAATGTAAATCAATAATAATAATAATAATGAAATAAACAAATGAATATTAAAGTAAAATTGAAATTTTAAATTCTATTTACAGAATGTTATTATCATTATCATCCCATCTTCATCCTGTTTATATGGCCATGGTACAAGATTTGATACACACACGTTAACACACACACACACATACACACACAATGTTGCTTTATAGTTTTAAGGAAGATGATTTCATATATACTGTATATATATATTTTACAGTCACAGACTATAAAATGCCTTTTCTTAACAGAGATAGTTTGGATTTGGGTTGAGGCGGACGGCGGCAATTTGAAGTGGAATGAAGCCAACTGACGGCAGACAACCCAAAATAGGAGTCGAACGCGCCACATCCACCCACAACAAAATGCTCTTATAGCCCTATGCTATCAAAAACTGGCAAAATTAATTTATTTCTCATAATCGAAGGAGAAATATCTATCATATTGTTGAGTTGTCAAGGACACTTTCGTATTTTTGTGTGTGTAGAGAAATGTTAAAGATATCATTGTGGAAAATAGGCTACTTCCGGACAGCGGGTCCTCCGGTCTGCCCACCGGACTGATAAAATTAAATTAAAGAAATAAAACCAAGGATAAAATCTCTTTAATAAATGTTGACTAATGTAGCGGTTATAGTAAAAAAAAAAAAAAAAAAAAAAAGAATAACAAATGAGAAAAAAAATATAGCTTCTGTGTTCCCGAGTCCTGACTTACAGAAAAAAACGTGGTGCAGGCATGAGAGATACTTCCAATTGAAATACATTAGTTTGAAAGTCAAAAGAAATGGAGCTGGTGGGAATCTGAAGTGTTTCTGTATGTTTCTGTGTGTGTCTGTGTGTGTGCACATATTTATTTAAGAGCATACATTTTTAAGATTTTACGGTAACACAAAGTAGCTTATACACTAATTTCAACAGTGGCTCCACTTCACTGCTTCTACTGAAAGGAACTGTGTTCTTTTAGCTTTCAACAAGAAAGGCACCTACCTGCTTCAGTGTTGGAAAAATAGTGTTTTCAAAGCAGACCCAGCCCAAAGTCATGAAAAACAGTGATTCTGTTGAGTCTCAGGACAGACAGACTTTGCCTTTTTTTCTTCACATCTGTCCCTTTTTTCACTTTTCCTGATGTAAAAACACTGTTCTGAGAGATTCTCACAATAAAAACACTCACCTGGTCCCAAGTTTGTGAAAACTACATATTATCATCAGCACAGCTCACAGTGATCAAAATCTGGCGTCTGGTGGAAATGCTTCAGAAAAGTCAGACCAAAACCTGTTTCTTCATGTTTCTGGTCTTTTTCCCTCTCTCTGGTGTGCACTAGCAGTGTTCTGGGAGCTTCTAACAAGAAAAACACCAATCCGCTGCCACAGTGTAAAAATGGCACCTTCTCATCAGTGTAACTCACAATGACAAATAACTGTTTTTTTGGGAAAGTGTTGGGAAAGTAGTGCTCATCTTTTTGACATTTGGTAACATGTTTTGGGGGATGGGATCCAAGATGGGATTCATGGCGATTGTGAATATACTGGGGCTTTTTCCTTAGACGTTTGGGAAACTGCTGTGACAAATGGGAACAGTTTTTTGCCATTTGTAATTGTGCATTTGAGAACATTTTGGCCATTTCAATAGTGTTTGAGAACATTTTGACATTTGCAATTGTCCATTTGGGAACTCTGAATACTCCATTCAGAGTTAACTGGCTATGGCTCTAAACATTTTGGGGCAGTGGCTTCACTGGGAATGACCAAACTTGGACCAAAAAATTGGAACATTTTGCAAATTAACCTTCAATAATGTTCAGAAAGGAATCTAAAGAAAATGTAATAGCATTGATCAACAAAAACAGAAGAGAAAATATCATCTTTGGATATATTTTTCAAATCAAAACAACTAGCAAGCTGTCAACTGCTAACTGCTACCTGCTGTTACCAATATTCCAAAGG
Organism: Scomberomorus guttatus; assembly: GCA_038419695.1. Taxonomy (NCBI): domain Eukaryota; kingdom Metazoa; phylum Chordata; class Actinopteri; order Scombriformes; family Scombridae; genus Scomberomorus; species Scomberomorus guttatus. Next base: position 1,003,643 of record CM076467.1, on the reverse strand, counting down.
TTATACAGCACTAAATTAGCTAACAGAAGAGTTATTTTATGAAAATAAGATGAAATACAACAGGCGGTCTGACGCTGGACGGCCTAACACTCGACCTCAAAAGTGTGCCAAATGTCAGGATGTAATGTTAAATTCCATACATTGTGACATTTAGCTTACATTTGAATGGGTGGGGTCCGGGTTTCCATTTGGACAGCCGGCAGAGTCCAAAATGTTCCCAATTGTCGCCATGCACTTGGTGGTCCTGGTACTCTTAGCTGACCATGAAGTGTCAGCGCAGAATGTGGCGTTCTGGATTCCCATTTGGACACCCATCTATGTCAAAAATGTTCCCACTTGTCACCATACACTTTGTGCTCCTGGTACACCGAGCTGACACTTGGTGGTCCTTGGGGGTCAGCTCGGAATACCAGGAGCACAAGTGCATAGTGAGGTGTATAGTGGGAACATTTTTGAAATGGTGCGCTCTCCAAATGGGAATTCCGAACCCCCCATTCTAATGTGTGTCAAATGTCAAAATGTAAGGAATCTAACCTTATATCCTGACATTTGGCACACTTTTGAATAAGGTGTTCTGGTTTCCAAAATGTCATCACAAACAAATGCATTTAATTGGCTATTAATTGGCTGGAACTGATTCTGCATACATTTGGGATGCTGGAAGCAGTTGAGGATTAAAAAGCAGCCTCCCCTGACCCTGAACCTCCCATTCAAATATGCGCTAAATGTGTGTGCTAAATTTCAGAATGTAATGGAATTCAACCTTATATCCTGACGTTTGGAACACTTTTGAATGGGCCGGTCTGGGTACCCATTTGGACAGTCCGTCTGGTCAAAAATGTTCCCAATTGTCACCATACACTTTGTGCTCCTGGCACACAGACCTGACACTTGGTGGTCCTCGGGGGTCAGGTCGGAGTACCAGGAGCACAAGTATATGGTGACAATTCCCCCCAATTCTAATGTGTGTTAAATATCAAAATGTAAGGAATCTAAACTTATATCCTGACATTTGGCACACTTTTGAATGGGGTGGTCCGGTTTCCCAAATGTCAACACCATGGACTTCGTGCTTCTGGTACACGGAGCTGACACTTGGTGGTCCTCTGGGGTCAAGTCGGAGTACCAGGAGCACAAGTATATGGTGAAAATTCCCCCCCATTCAAATGTGTGTTAAATATCAAAATGTAAGGAATCTAAACTTATATCTTGACATTTGGCATGCCTTTGAATGGGGTGGTCCGGTTTCCCAAATGTCAAAACCATGTATTTCGTGCTCCTGGTACACCGAGCTGACACTTGGTGGTCCTCGGGGGTCAGGTCAGAGTACCAGGAGCACAAGTATATGGTGACAATTCCCCCCCATTCTAATGTGTGTTAAATATCAAAATGTAAGGAATCTAAACTTATATCCTGACATTTGGCACACTTTTGAATGGGCTGGTCTGGGTACCCATTTGGACACCCCACTATGTCAAAATGTTCCCAACTGTCACCATACACTTTGTACTCCTGGTACACCAGCTGACACTTGGTGGTCCTCGGGGGTCAACTCAGAGCACCAGGACCCCACCCATTCAAATGTATGCTAAATGTCAGAATGTATGGAATTTAACCTTATATCCTTACATTTGGCACACTTTTGAATGGGCCAGTCTGGGTACCCATTTGGACACCCCAATATGTTCCCAATAGACTTTGTGCTCCTGTCCTTGGGGGTCAGCTCAGAGCAGCAGGACCACCAAGTGCATGATGACAATAGGGAACATTTTTGACATGGTGGGCTGTCCAAATGTGAATTCTGACCCTCCCATTCTAATGTGTGTTAAATGTCAAAACTGTACGGAATCTAACCTTATATCCTGACATTTGGCACACTTTTCAATGTGGCATTCTGGATTCCCATTTGGACACCCCACTATGTCAAAAATGTTCCCAATTGTCACCATACACTTCGTGCTCCTGGTACACCAGGTGACACTTTTGAGTGGGCTGGTTTGGGTCCCCATTTGGACAGCCCACCAGATCAAAAATGTTCCCAACTGTCACCATATTTTCACAACAATAATCCATAGTCATATATGTTCAATTTTGACACTTGGTGGTCCTCGGGGGTCAGCTCGGAATACCAGGAGCACAAATGTATAGTGACAATTGGCAACATTTTTGAAACGGTGGGCTGTCCAAATGGTTTCCCAAATGTCATCACAAACAAATGCATTTTTATAGGCTGGAACTGATTCTGCATACATTTGGGATGCTGGAAGCAGTTCAGGATTGAAGAGCAGCCTCTATTATGGCACATACTTGTATTTCGACCTATTTCAGCCTATTCAATTTTCATTATTTGGTGTATGACATATGGGAACCTCAAACCCCCCATTCAAATGTGTGCTAAATGTCAGAATGTAACGGAATTCAACCTTATATCTGGACTTTTGGCACACTTTTTAATTGGGAGGTCTGGGTACCCATTTGGACACCCCACTATATCAAAAATGTTCCCAATTGTCATCATACACTTCGTGCTCCTGGTACACCAGCTGACACTTGGTGGTCCTCGGGGGTCAGCTCAGAGCACCATGACCCCACCCATTCAAATGTATGCTAAATGTCAGAATGTATGGAATTTAACCTTATATCCTTACATTTGGCACACTTTTGAATGGGCCAGTCTGGGTACCCATTTGGACACCCCAATATATCAAAAATGTTCCCAACTGTCACCATGGACTTTGTGCTCCTGGTACACCAAGCTGAAACTTGGTGGTCCTCGGGGGTCAGGTCGGAGTACCAGGAGCACAAGTATATGGTGACAATTCCCCCCCATTCTAATGTGTGTTAAATATCAAAATCTAACCTTTTATCCTGACATTTGGCACACCTTTGAATGGGGTGGTCTGGTTTCCCAAATGTCAACACAAAATAAATGCATTTCAATAGGCTGGAACTGGTTTTGAATGCATTTGCGATACTGGAAGCAGTTCAGGATTATTCAGTTTGGAATTTAATCTTATATCCTGACATTTGGCACACTTTTGAATGTGGCGTTCTGGATTCACATTTGGACACACCACTATGTCAAAAATGTTCCCAGTTGTCACTATACACTTTGTGCTCCTGATAACACCAAGCTGACACTTGGAGGTCCTCGGGGGTTGGTGGTACCCAAAGGCTGCTAGTCTTTACAGACATGGCAAATCACATCACAAATTCCATCATTTGAAAACCAATTGTGTAGTGTGGTCCATCTTTCTAAGTCAGTCAAATGGCGAGATCCAACTTTGATAAGACATCAAATCACGAAGTCCATCTTTGAACGACTAATCACGTCAAGCACTTCAACTTTTTTTCCTCCCGCCTTCAAAACACTGCTGCAGCCAATTTTTTGCTGCGGTTTTCGGGAGGTAAGTTAAAACCTTTATGTTCTTGTCTGAACTGAATTGAATTTGATACTTATGAAATGGTCTGTGTTCATTTTAATCGCTGCCATTCAAATGTCACCACGTCATATAATCGCTAAATTTCTGAGGTCAACATTACATCTATGGCATTAACCATTTAAAAAATATCCAAAAGTAGCTACCTAAATTTACTAGCTAACTATTCCAGACCAGGGTGACCAGATGTCTTGTTTTCGTCGGGAAAAATCCCAGTTTTACAAGTTTATCCAGGTGTCCATATCATTCTAAAAAATATGTAAAATGTCCCTATTATATATGTAACACATGTTGATGCACACACTTATAAACACCATTTTTGACGACCCCTCAGATTCTGTGACCTGCAGTGCTAGAAGAAGTACTCAGATCCTTAACTTAAGTAAAAGTATCAGTACCACAATGTAAAAATACTTAATTACATTTAAAAACCCTGCATTTAAAATCCTACTTAAGTAAAAGTATAGAAGTATTTACAACTAAATTTACATAAAGTACTAACGTAAAAGAACTAATTTTGCAGAAAATGGGCACAGGCCAGAGGATTTTTTTTTAGCACAGGATTTTTACTTAAGTAACGGATCTGAGTAGTGCTTCCAGCACTGCAGGTCACAGAATCTGATGGGTCACCAAATAAAGTGTAACACAGCCAATAAATCTTTCTCCCTGAAGTGAAGTCTCCATACTTTTCAGAAAATGGTATCTAAGAAGATGCACAAGGCTATGGATGACACAGAGTGACTGTCATGGCTGAGGTCATTTGCCTCTACAGGTGCCTAGCCATCAAGTGCAGGCAACAGGCCTGCAACTAGGCAAAAAAGATGGCATGACCTTTGTCTTAAGGTAAAATGATGAACCAAAAAACTCTGACACAATATAAGAACTCTTGAAAGGAACTTGACAATAGGTACTAAACAGGTACAGTATGGTGGTAACAAGTTTGCTAAGTCACGTTTTGTAAGACAATGACTATGTTTTGTAAGACAAGAGTGAGATAATCTTTATGGTTACAGATCAAAAAGTGCCATCTACAACTGAGGGGTCAGAGATCCCTGGTGAGAGAGCCACAGAGCTGCTTGTGTGGATTTCACACTCACAAGGTAACAACATTTAAATCTACAAGCTGCAAATATAGATTCCAATGTGAAGTTAACTACTTATATTTGAAAGCACATTAGCAACTACGTTTCTCCTATGTTTTCAGGAACCTTCCATTCACTAAGGTGACTCCACACCGTCATGAAGTGTAGTAAGGTAGTAATAAATCATCCTAGAAAACAGAGAGAAAGCCAAATGCTAATGTTTTTTTTAGTTCAACCAATCTAGAGAATAATTTTCAGTTACCAGCAATTATTGTGTGTGTGGTTCATTTTTATTTGCCAAGTACATAATATAATGCCACATTTTGGTTTTAATCTATCTTGTTAAACTAATTGCTTCAGGCCCCTTGTAGTTTTATGAATTATTGCAGAAAGCATTTAACATGCCTAAAAATAGAGAAATCCTTAAACAGTAGTTTAAGACTGAATAAATAAAGTCAAAATTACTTTGCAGGGCACAGTAGGGTACAGTCATCCATAGAAATAAGATTTTAGACTTGTATCGGCTGTGGAGTGTGAATATTCTGCGAGGACTCAAGTGTTTCCATTTGGTATGGAATGCAGTGGTTTACCTCCAACCTGGATCGTTTGTGTTTGGCCATCAAGGCAACAGGTCTGTTCCTCAACAGAAGAAATGGCATTACTTTTATCATAAGGTAAAATTATACCGGGTAATTGAAGCTTAAACTAACCAAAACACCCTAATACAATATATTTATTGTTTTCAAATATGCATGCAACAGGCACTAACAGTTACTAAACAAGCACAGAAGGTGACGGTAATGTTTTTAAATTGCTCGTTAATTATGCTTTACATCTGTGTAAGACAAAAGGATTATTGAAATGTGTTAGTGGATTTACACTCTAGACATAACTTCAGTTACATGTACATCCACCCTGCAAATATTGATTATTGTGTTTCCTGTGACTCCACAGGTTCCTCCTGCTCCTGCTGCTTCAGCAAGCACTGCTGGCCAGAGCACCCATACATCCAGTGATGTGTCAAGTCCAGCACATACTTCATCTGTGGTAAATGTAACTTCCAAATCATTACTCTTGCAATTCTTCAATTCAGTCTAAAGTCCATAATTCCATCTCTGTCTGTCTGTCTGTTTGTGTATGTGTGTGCTATAGTTTTCAGGTACCCTCTGTCATTCCACAAGTGCCTCTTGCAAGTGACACATCACCTACTACTGCTCCTCAGAGCAGACCATCCAGCACTGGAGATGTGCTGAGTCCCTCAAAAAGGGCTAAAATAACTATGTCAATGGTAAATGTGACCTTTAACTATAGACTTACATTCTCCAATTATCATTCAAGCCTTTGAATATCTTATTATATAGTCATGGCAAGGTTTTGAAAGGTCAAGGTTTGGTGGCAAGCATATGAGAGCTGCAAAACCGAACCTAAACTTCACCAGAAAATCTTCCCAGGTGAACTTAAGTTTTTCTTTTCATACAAATGTACTGTATGATAATAGCATTATAGCTATTACAACTTGGTGACGGAGACCCTGATCTCCACCAAGTGCAGAACCAGCTACTTTTCGTGAGGGCAGGCAATTCTCCAGCAGCTGGACCTGGCACACTGCTCTGAGTTCTGAGTCATCCTTACACGCAGGTACATTACATGTACTCATATACAGTACCATGTCTTTGTGCAGTGTGGAGAAATATAGTCAAAATTATTTATTTATTTTTCAAAGATATGTCTGTGACATACGGGTCATCCGTCTTCTGTGTAAGCGGAGCCTGGGGAACAGTCCAACCTGGATTATTAGCCAGTTTGGCCACTTCTAGCCTGCTGCCACAACATTTCCAGGAGCCCCCAAAACCTGCGGTATTGATTACTGGCTTTTGTATTTTCAGATCACCAAGATCTGAAAATACAAAAGGGCACTGCACTGATCCAGGATTGGATCTTATGGCTGCAGGCCTGGTGAACAGGTAATAACAATAACAATAACAATAACAATAACAATAACAATAACAATAACAATAACAATAACAATAACAATAATAATAATGACGATTATTATTATTATTATGTATGAAGGTGAGTTTTAAGAATGAATTTAAAATGCAAAACCGAATCAGCCATCCCAATCTCCGCAGCTGGTGTTGATCCTCCTATTGCCCTTTATGTGGACAGTGACTGCTGCAAGGAGGTTGGAGAGACTAAGCTGAAGGCCAGATTCCGTGGGTGGCCAAGAAGGCACAACTAACCCAGCAGGGCTGGCCTGTTCTGACTGAAAGGGGTCTGGACTGACACATCACAAAGGATGAGCTTGCACTGCACTGTAGGAGAAGGACCCGTGGAGAGGAGACATCCATCTCCTGGATCAGCTACTCAGAGCTCATGAGCAGCAAAGGGGAACGATGCCCTCAGTGTTCCTCTCCTTGACACTGGCAGAATGCAGCACATCTAGCATGTCCAAAGGCGGCACGTGAAGTGCAATCAGGACCCTCCTGGTGTGGCATTGTACACAGAGACTGGAAGCATCACCAAGGGAGGAGTGCTATTAAAAACATTCCAGTGTGCCAAGGGTTCCACATCTCTGGAATCGTTTCACTGCCACTTGAAACGATTCGTTCCAGGTTTGTGCTGAATGTTCATTTTGTTCATGTCTACATATTTATTCACTCAATGTTAAATTACTGTTTATTTATATTTGTGTATGAGGGTTAAGGTCAGGGGGTTTCATCCTGTTTTTGTCTGTTGTAAACTTGAGGGCCTGTAAAGCCCTGTGATATGGGGCTCCAAATTAATTAGAACTTGTAATTATAATATTGTATTCTTTGTTTACGCTGTTTTCTTTTTCCCCATGTAGCAGGAACCTCTTAACATCCTGTACTGTTTTTTCTTCCAGGGAAAGAAAAAAATTAACCTTCAGCTGAACCTTCAAACCTGCGCACACACACAAGGGAGTTGGTTTGTTGTGTGAACAGGCACTACGAGAAGGTGTTTGGCAAGATATTGGTCCCTACATTTACACCACCTGCGAGATACACAGGTAAAGTTGAATTTACATGTCATTTACATGCTTGTTTATTTTTGGATGTTTCTTTTTCTTAAAGTTTAATATTTTCTCAGGGGAGCTCATTGGAATACAATAGTTGCTGCGGCAGAATAATGAGCCCCTACAAGACATGCACCCTAATTCTGAGGAGACATCCCAGTTGTTGGAGTTAGAGGTGGAAGAGCCTATGGAGGAAGATGAGGGATTCAAGGAATTTGTGGGAGGAGAAGCCACACTTGCAGATCTAGTGGTTTCTGACACCACAGAGGTCTTCTTTTCCGTGACTGCAGTGCCTCCATTCCAGCCTCCATCTGCAGTGCCTCCACTCCAGCCTCCATCTGCTGTGCCCCCTCTCCAGCCATCTGCTGTGCCTCCACTCCGGCTTCCATCTGCTGTGCCTCCTCTCCGGCCTCCATCTGCTGTGCCTCCATTCCAGCCTCCATCTGCTGTGCCTCCACTCCGGCCTCCATCTGCAGTGCCTCCACTCTAGCCTCCATCTGCTTTGCCTCCTCTCCAGCCATCTGCTGTGCCTCCACTCTGGCTTCCATCTGCTGTGTCTTCTCTCTGGCCTCCTTCTGCTGTGCCTCCATTCCAGCCTCCATCTGCTGTGCCTCCACTCCGGCCTCCATCTGCTGTGCCTCTCCAGCCTCCCTAGTGTGCTCTTCGCAGCAAGTTGTAAGTGATAATTCACTCATTTCTCTTTTTAGACCAGTAGATCTATCCATGAGCAACACAGACACAAATCAAATACACTGCAAGTCAGTTTATGTTTTGTCATAACCAAAACGTAGATACAAGGAGATTGTGATACTGCAGAGCCAGTCTTAAACATCTGTTTTATTTTTCCAGGCTGTGGATCAGCATAACATACCGGGAATGGACCATGTGGACGAATTGGCAGAGTACCTGGTAGAGCTGTGAACACAGACGGGCCTAACACTGACCAACCAGCAGGCCAGCACCATTGTGGGTCTGTGGCAGAACCTAGAACAATTTGATAAGGACAGAGTTGTGTATGATGCTCGGCATCAGGACAGGTTGTTGACAGGCCGCTTTAGGTCCCCCAAAAAGAGGGCAGTTTTTACTCCTGGTGTTGAGAGCACAAAGAGGTGTGTTCTGGGTTCAAGTGGCTCACCCAAAGTGGCCTCACTGCTGTTGTCTTATTGAGACTATCTTTGTGAGGCTGTGCAACATTCACACAAGCCCCAAAAAATGGGACAGCACAGCATATCAAGATGGTCTCCTACTCTGCAGGACTACAAAAAAATTAGGCAGCTGATTTTGTGAAATGCTATAATAATGCAGCACCACCCTTCAACTGGTTGAGGTAAACTAGACCATCCTCATCCAGTGGCATAATCAACGGCTGAAGGGTCAGGAGGTCTCTGCTTCTGCAAGGGGTGCAATTGCCTGAGGCACAGCCAGTGGCAGGTGAACCGCTGACACCTGCGAAGACACAGCCTGAGGTTCCTCCACAATATAAACATCAGCTGCACACTTTCCACATGCCACCCAACACAGCTGGGCAGGCAATAACCAGGTTTCGGCAGATCAAGCCTTCAGTTACCTCCACAGAGCCATCAGACCCCCACATTCATTCACTTTCCATCCAGATCCAACCATCAGCTCCTTCAGTGCAGCTTCCAGGTACCTCAGAATTATCAGGTGCAAAATCAAGGCTGAGGCTTCTTCATCCTAAGCCAACAGCACCACCGCCACAGCTGTTTTTTGTAACTGGTGCCATGCCACAGTTGTTGACGCCACCCAGTCCTATCCTTGGACCAAGTGCCACCAACACTACCTTCAACAGTCCTGCCAGTGACACAGCTGCACAAGTAAAACGCAAATACAATCGGACAGTCACATCAAATACTTGCAGGAATTGTGGACAGTTTCGCACACAAGAGACTGGCCATAGCCAATACAAGGGCAAAATATATTGCCCAAACACTGACACTCTCAGCAAAGAACAGTGGCTGGAGCAGATGAGAAAGTAATAAAAAACTCATGATACATTTCCCTGTTCTTGGCGTTACATTTTCCAATGAGGATTCTTATTTGATGTTTTAATGTTTTATTAGGCATACTCAAGTTTTTAAGTTTTGATATTAATGTGAATTTTTTTGTACTGAAACAAGTCAATCATCAGAAAATTAATTGAAAGTTCTAACACAAGATTGTGAACATGTACATTTTTTACATTTTCATTATTATTTTATCAGTCTTGTTGACGAGAGAGCTCCACTCTCAGCAAAGTCTCTGACCACATACCAAAGAGTTAATTTGTTGACTATTAATACAAGTGGTCACAGCAATAATTTACACCATCAGTTGCCATCTAAACTGACCATCTAAAAATATTTTCACACATCACTGGAGCTTTATTTTCACAATAAAGTAATAGAAAAATTAAATAGGAATAATAGATAAAATGGAAAGGAATAAAATAATGGAAGGAAAAATGTACGTATATACAACATGGTATGTTAGCCATAACACCATATAAAAGGGTTACAACTGAATGTACAAGCATGTTCAGCGTACAAGTCATAGAACATAAAACAATGACATAATGTAAGCATAGAATGAAATATGATGCTACATACTATTGACAGCATGTAATTGACTTCAGGTACTTTACAGCCATGAAAACAACCACCCTGCTGCATTTATTATAGTTATAAGTAATCATGTATTATTAAATGGAACTTGGAATCAGTCAGGAAGCATGCTGAGTTTTGCTTTTGTAAGGATTGAAAGTTTTTGGCCTTTTTGGCAATGGCAATAGTATTGCTGGAGTAGAAAGAAAATCTGAGAAAATGTATGTAATTGTAGATGCAGCAAAGAGATTTCTGGGTGTTATGGGAGTTTCTGAAGAAGGTGTGCAGCAGCTGTTGAGAGAAGCTTTAAGTTTCTCTTACACACCTGAAAAATAGAGAACTTATAGCAGAATGGGAAAAGGGTGGGAATTATTATCATTGTTTTAGTTTTATTTTAGTTGAGATTTTAGTTTAAATCCAATAGATGGCGGTAAAGCAACATTTTGGATGCCAAAAGCCACTAAAGATCAAGAAGAATTGGATTGGATTTTAACACATAAACACAAATTATAAACATTTTCCACTAGAAAAGCCTTCAACTTTTGACAGCCACCTTTGGTGTTTTCTCTTTCTTTCTCTTCCTCCGTCCTATTGACAGCATGTGATTGATTCAGGTACTAACATTACAGCCATGAAAACAATTACCCTGCATTTATGATTATAATTTGTTGTGTATTATTACATTGAAATTGAATTTTAACAAATAATAAAGTATACACATTTGCCACAAGAAAAGCCTTCAACTTTTGATGGGATTTGAACTCGTGCTGCCTTTGAGGTTTTCGCTTTTCTCCTTCCCCCCTCTCACCCTCTCCCCCTTACCCCTCTTCTTCCCCTTCTTATACGGACAATTGTTCCCCAGCTTCAGCTCAGAATACCAGGACCACAACTGTATGGTGACAATTTCCCCCCATTGTAATGCGTGTTAAATGTCAAAATGTAAGGAAACTAAACTTATATCCTGATATAAGGCAAATTTGAATTGGGTGGCCTGGTTTCCCAAATGTCAACACAAAATGAATGCATTTTAATAGGCTGGAACTGATTCTGCATACATTTGGGATGCTGGAAGCAGTTCAGGATTGAAGACCAGCCTCTATAATGGCACATACTTGTATTTCAACCTATTTCAGCCTATTAAATTTTCATTATTTGGAGTATGACATATAGGAACCTCAATCCTCCCATTCAGATGTGCTCTAAATGTCAGAATGTAAGGAATTCAACCTTATATCCTTTGGCACACTTTTGAATGGGGTGGTCTGGGTTCCCATTTGGACACCCAACTATGTCAAAAATGTTCCCAACTGTCACCATACACTTCGTGCTCCTGGTACACCAGGTGACACTTTTGAGTGGGCTGGTTTGGGTCCCCATTTGGACAGCCCACCAGATCAAAAATGTTCCCAACTGTCACCATATGTTCACAACAATAATCCATAGAGTCATATGTGTTCAATTTTGCTTCAATACATCATGAGAGGAAGTGTTTCAGAAACATCAGACAGAAACCTGTTTTCTTCATATTTCACCTTTTTTGGAGTAGATAATGTCTTGGCATATAAACGAGTTCTTTGATAAGGACCTTACATCCAGTAGGGCAACTCTGGTTGGGGTTTGAAGAGGTAAACTGATTGGTTTAATAATTAGATTATCAGAAATAACACCTCTGCTCTCTGGGCTGTCATAAAAATAAGTTGGGCAGGAGGGGGAGCCAGTGGCAGAGACCAGAGGTGAAGGAAGTGAAGGAGAGGAACAATTAATCATAATGTTTTCCTGTGACTGCCTGTTACTAATCCCGACAGGGATTTTAAAAGTGTCATTTGATGGTCCTAGCCCAGTAGAAAGTGTACCGGTTTAAGAGATGAAGCCATTGTAGGTGGTCCCCACCACAAAGGTATGAAATATCTGGGGATAGAGATATAGGACAAATTATTACAGCTAATATGGAAACACTGCTAAATAAAATTCAAGTTAATCTGGATAATTGGAGTAAGCTACACTTGACGTTGTGAATGTAAACACAATAAAGATGGTTATAGTTCCACAGATAAATTACCTAACTGGAATCATACCAATATGTATTCCACAGCAATAACTACTAAGATATAACAATATGATAAAACATTGTCTTTGGGACAGAAGAAAGCCCAGAATTCAAATGGATAAGCTCTGTCAGTCAAAGAAGGGAGCTCTATCATTACCTATAGGCCTATCATTACCAAACATAAAATATTAACAGTATCTCTTTTGAAATGGCTAAGCTTGACAGACACTGGGACGGAACAAATTCTGAATTGGACTGGATCCTGATTGAACAGGAACTTACTTCTCCTTTTAAACCTATTGAGGCTCTAGCACAAACAACAAAAAATTATAATAAAATAATATGATGAATCCCATTCTGGCACATTCAAAGATAGTTTGGCAAGAAGTACATCTTGTACATATTATCAAAAATATGCAGCTCTATGGTACAACCCCAAAATAAAAATAGGTAAACAGACAATTTATTGGGCTCAGTGGTTAAGAGGTATCTGAATACTAAATTACCTGTTTGAAGAGGGCAATTTTCTTTCCTATAACAGAATGAGGTAAAAAAAAGAAACAATCTGGAGGGACACAGCCATCTTTGGAAATATTTACAGAATAGACACTGTATTAAAGAGAAAGTTCCCTTCCATCAACAAAAAAACTCAATAGAGCACTACTTACCCACAATGTTTCATAAAGCATCAAAGTGGTATGAGATATGTTCCTGGGTAAATAACAATGGTTGTAAAATCCTTAGGATGTTATGGTAAAAAAAAGACCTGGGTTGTACATTTGATGAAACATGGGAGAGGATTCTTTCCAACAATGGGAAATATATCAGAGAAGCCAGAGGCAAATTTATTCAATACAAAATACTTCATAAATATCATTACACCCCAACAAGACTCAATAAAATGGGTCTAATTAAAGACAGTTTATGTTGGAAATGTAAAACACAATTAGGTACATACATGCATGAATCATGGGAATGTCCCATGGTCTCTCCTTTATGGAGGAATGTTCTGGAATCAAACTGATCTCACAGAAATACGTGAAAAGACCACGACGTCTTAACACTGACTAAATTACGTGCTGGTAACACGGAAACAATGCCAATGTAAAGTCAATCAGGATCCTTTGTCGTGGTGGACACACGAATCCCCTGGTTCAACAACGTCACGCAATGGGCGGTGGTTCATGTTATTTTCTAGTTTAGAAAACTTTATTTTATCACTATTTTTATCATCTTTTGACTGAATTTATTATAGTGCATTAGTTATGCTATGCATTATTTAGATTATAGTTAATAGAGAAAACAAATTGTTCCCTTTACGTTATTAAATGGGGCAATTATATTCCGTTTTTATAATTTTCCCCTTTAATAATAATAATAATAATAATAATAATAATAATAATAATAATAATAATAATAATAATAATAATAATAATAATAATAATAATAATAATAATAACAACAACAATAATAATAATAATAATAATAATAATGACGATTATGATAATGACTGTGACGACCACTCCCTCCGCATTGGAATGACGAATTTGTTAAATATGTTATTATGACATGATGCTAACCTGTGGTTAACGTGACATTCTTCTTTATTGTGAATTTGCATATAATTCAGTTTTATATTATTTGAAATCGTGTGAATACTAGAGCTCCAACATCATCTGTATAAAATAAATATTTATGGTTGCGTGTACATCATTCCAGGCTGATATATATTTTTACAAATGTATTTTCTTTCATAGTAATAATATTATTATTAATAATGAACCAGAAGAAGATTCAGTCGTTACCACGGCAAAGTCACGTCACGCATCATCACTGCGCTTTCATTCATTCTCCAACTGCCACCGGCTACAGTAAGTATCCCAACCCGAGCGGTGTTCATTTGTTCAAAACACAAAATAATATTGCTGTTATTTCTTCCATTGTACCCCAGTATCTATAGCGTTTCATCCCTGGAGATTAGGTTGAGTGTGTTAGTGTGTTGTATTAACGTTATACACGGCATTTGCCAAAAAAACGTGGCCCTGGAATTTTTCCAGAGGACTGAATTGGTCACTCACTTCGCAAATTAGCCGTTCAGACCTAAAACAATAAATGCATAATCAAATAGAGAGACGACCCATCACCAACCTACAGATAGAGTACACTACTTTTGTAAAGCTTTGTCTTTCTAGAAGACACTGAACTCATCATGAGATAAGATGGTAACTTAATTATTACTTTAGTTATTTGTGACATTGAGAAAAGATAGTGTCACAGGTTGTACTAAAATATCCCCGGGCCACACCAGCACAGACACAAAAGGGGAGTGTTTACAAGAGTAATAATTTATTAAAATGCAGGTAAAATTGTCCAGAATAAAAACAGTAGAACAGCTAAAATCAATCCTAAACAGGGGGCGGAACCATAGTTGTCTGTGTCCATGGGTTAAAGTTCTCACACAAAAAAGGGAAGCAACACAACACAGCACACAATAAACCATATTGACTACAAACTTAACATAGTTCCTACTACCCTGTGACAATAGCAGTGGATACCATAAAAGCACTTATCACAACACTTACAGAACAATACTTTATGTCAGTGTTTCCACTATATGTAGCCTTAATTATATTTGTGTAGGTACATGATTGTGTGTGAATGTGGCATCTGATATTTGTACAGTAAGAGTTGATCTGTACTGTAGTGGTTGTGATTAGGTTACATAAATATTAATAATACAATATTTTGGTTGGAGTAATTAAGAAATGCTCATTTATTTTAAAGGCTATTCTAATAATGTTTTTCTTTTTCCTCTTTTACAGCTGTATTGCAAACATCTTGACACCAACAATACACACACACACACGCACATGTAATCATGCACGACCCAAACACATAAGAAAAAAAAACTTGACAAATTCAAAAGTCAGCAGAAACAATGGTTGTCATCTATGAAAAAAACAACATCAAGTCCCACATTCATGATGACGCTGCCATTCTGGTATGTACTATAGTTTACAGAATTATTCACCATTCACCAAAAGTGCTAAAATTTTGTTTTTATTACATAGGCTAATAAATGAACTGGTATATATTGCCTCACATCCACAGTGTTAATGTCATCTGTAATGAGAATATAATTTATGGTCAATGGTTTTTCAAACAGAATGAACTATTATGTCTAGGAAGTTGGAACTCATAAGTTGAAATTCCCACATTTATCTATCCAAAAAGGATGTAAAAATTTTCTAGCTTTGATGTTACTTCAGGGCAAACTTGAGGATAAATTTAGCTGTAAACTAGTTTTTTTGTATTATTGATCTCTCTACCTCTCAACAATTCTTTTTTTCAGCTTGAGAAGGTGCATGCCCTTGGCTTAAAGCCCCTGCTGCTCATTGCATATCCGCCAAAAAGGTTGCCAAGGACATCAAAAACCAAAGTAATGATGCCAGTGCATGCCCACCTTAGCACATCTGCTTGAGAATGTGGGCATTCATTTATTTCAAAGGCTAATCTAATAATGTTTTTCTTTTTCCTCTTTTTACAGCTGTATTGCAAACACTTCACATCAACACATCACCAACAACACACACACACGCACAGATAAAACCAATGGCACTTTTAAGAGCCACTCTCTCTCTTACTCTCATCTCTTTTAATCACTCTTTCTCACTGCCTCTTTAAATCACTCTCTCTCTCTCTCTTCATTTTCTGTGTTGTTTGTATATTGTGTCTGTATTGTTTGTATTTGTACGCCATGTCCCTCAATTCTGACATGAGGGTCTCTGATGATCCACATGACTGCCAGGAAGTTAGGGTGAGGTTTTTCATGATAAGAAAATTCCTAAAGTCTGTAATATAATCATTGCTATTCCTGTTTATTGATATAATGTAAAGGGTCAGTTAGACCCTTGTATGTAACTGTTGAAAAATGCTTAATTATAAGTGCTGCTGTCTTATGTTGTATCTTACAACTTTGTTGTTATACTTGTTAACTTGTTAGACTGTATACTTGTTAAATCTCAAACTCTGCAAACATATAGGCTGCCATGGCCCTGCCTTTCTTTGCAGAAAGGCAGGGCAAAGAAAGAGATCCCTCACCAATCCAGTGGTCACAAGCAGACGTGAAAAACGTCGGGAAACACAAAGCCCTGTATCAGGTTTATTCTTTACTATACCACAATTGCTATAGTGTAAGAATAAAGATAATTAATTTAAGGGTTATTTTGGTGGGTACCAGTATGATACAATGTGAGTTGAAGATAGCACTTTGACAAAAGGGTGTTGCAATATTTGTGAAACTTTTTCACACTAAAATATAAGATATTTTAAGAGCCTGATTAGATTGATTAAAGGGTTAAGCAAAAAACTCTCTGCAGCTTCACCAGCCAGAAGAAGGGCTCCTGTGCACGAGGAAGATCTTCAGATAGAAGATCAAGAGTTGACAAGTCTTGGTGAGTGTATTGGTTGTTACAGCAGTTGACTTTCACTGTAATTTTGCCATTCCTAGATTTATTTACTCATCTTGTTAATCATAATTAAGCAGTAGATTTGGTCAATTTCACTACAGACTTACAGTAAAACAGAACTATACTTGTTGCAATCGTTAACATGAGTATTGACTTTGTCTTGTGACAAGTTAATGTATATTTGGCAGAAGTATCACTTGCTAATATTGCTATTATTGCAATTAGTTATAGCATGTTGCTATTACTAGAGCATTTTTTTTCAACTCAGAAGTGATTTGATTACTTCCTTAACATCCACCATACCTTCCTTGGGTTTTGGGGTGACTTAACAGCTGTTTCATTTTTTAGAAACACATCTCCAAGAGTTAAAGGACACTCTAACTGCAGTCCAGGTTCTAGAGGCAACAGACAGAATGGTTTCTGCTTGGGCACAAAGGCAGCTTCTCACAGATGTGAGAATGAAAACTGCTAGGCCAATGCTTTTTGATGCAAAACTCTCAGCTGAGAGAATAGTCATCCAAAAGTGCCACAAATGCTGTGCTGCAGAAGCTGTTATTAGGTGCCTGGACTGTGTACCATTGGACATGGAGTTCCTCTGTGCAACCTGTGACGTGGAGGCCCACAAGAGGAACATCTTCCCTGACAGAGAGGCTGTGTTTCATGGATTTCTCAAACCCATTCCCCCTACAACTGCTGTGGTGGTGGATGAAGATGGCCAACCTCAGTTTTGTCAACAAGGTATGTTAAAATTAACAATACATTACAGTGTCCTATTAAAGTGTAATTCCTCAAATATTGTGTTTTGGTACACATTTTTGTAGTTTACAGTTTTTCTTAATGGCTTAGATTTTCTCAAACACTAACCTCATTTTAACCTTATTCTCAAAACTCTTAAGTGCTAGTGTGAAATGTACATAGCTGATTGACAGTACGATTTGTTTTGACCAGCATGTCTTGGTCAAAGGAGAATGTATTGCGTCAGTATTTTTTGAAATGTGCTTAAGCATTTGCATTTTGTTTGAACAGTGACAATGACAGTTGGAATAGTGCTGTGGCCAATTGTGTTAAAATTGTGGGGTTTTAGGCACTATTTTGAGAACAAGGTTAGACTTAAACTTCTGATTAATCAGACATGGGTTTCTCTTACAAGGACCGAACCATTACTGTGGAGAAATATTTGCCTATTCAATGTTTCTTCAAAGAGAGATGTCACAGAAGGAAAATGTTACCTTCTTCTGTATGGATGTTACAACCATACAATCCTCACTGTCATATTGTGAATACATCACCATGTTTAAAATGGCCTGTGCCTCAGCTTTACAGTTATGGTAGTCATTTTACATTGATATTGTTGTCATGTCAATTAAAAATTGATCCTTAACACTCACAAAATGCTGCTTCTGCTTTTTAGGTACTAAACAAAGTAGCAGAGGGGTTACCAGAGTTTCTGCCATTGACAGAAATAAGGCCATTTCTTAGCGTCATGCATGCTAAAGCCCATACGGCAAAATGCGAGGTACATGCAATTACTTAAATTCTGGTGTGACAGTAGCTACAGGAAAATAATGCAAAGGATTTTTAAATGTTGTGCATGTCATGCATGATTGAATTTGTTGCAGGAAACACAGTGGACACAAGGAGTCTTAAAAGAAACCAACACACTACTTAACACACTACTAATGACTTATTTGTCATTTAAGTGACTTTAACTGAGTTCAAATGAAAGATAGGCAGTTCATATTTTCAGCAACACAACACAACACAAAATGATGCATATTGTAGGAAGGGGTCAGTATAAGTCAGTATACAGGTTTTCTCTTAAACTATCCAGTTTAAGATCTATGATATGTTGGTAATAAAATAGAGACAAAACATTAATTGTAATATTTTTCTTTATATGTGAACAGCTTTCTCTCCAGGGCAGCTCTTGTCACAAAACACATGATAAAGGCAGGTTGGTATTACACTTACAGTACACACTGATAAGGCAGCCCTGATTAGTGTTTTTACAGAGATTTTAAGTTATCACTGTATTACTTTACTACTAACTTTTAATGACTGGGTCTGGTCACGTCTATCAGGTTTCTCACTCAGTATTGCCTTTTTGATATGGATTCTTACGTTTTGGTTTGTGGATGCATTATTGTTTTAATTAGGAAGAGTGAACATACTGACACAACAAGCCATGGGTTGGAACAGAAGAAAGAGGGACAACCTTCATCGAGTGTTAGCCCACCGATATGTCAAAGGGCAAAAATAAAATTGTCATCTCATCTGACATTACATCTTTGTGACAAATGTCTGCACTTTTAAAAACTTGTAACCTCACCGCTATATAGATATTTCTTCTCTTATCCACACCTCCTCTTGGGTGTCTATACAGATGGTGTAATTTAATGTTTCACCTGTTCTGATGAAGGTCTTGTACTGAAAGCTTGCATTGTGGTGTTGCATGGAGCTTTTGTTCTGACATTTTGTTATTTTTTTCTCTTCAAAAGATAACAGAGAGGGCAAAGGTGGAAGCTGCCAGCCTCAGCAACATCCAAAAGGAGCATAACCTTGATCAGGAGACCATACAGCAGTTGGTGTGTGATGTCAGGCACACAGGTAAAACGTACTACTGCAGTACTACTGATGTCTTTTCATATATACATCTGTTAATGACTGTACCTTTATACGCACACTAGAAAGACCCTATGTATTGAAAATGAGACTGTCATTGATTGTATCTCTTCTCCCATTGTTTTGTTTCACCTATTTAGAGAGAGTCTACGCTCCAGGGTGTACTGAAGATCTCAGGGCTGATATTGAGAGCATCACTGTAACCCTTTTGCGCAAGAAGCAAGATCTATACCGTCACCATGGTTTGTTGTCAAACCAGGTTATTTCAATTACACTTCAAAAACAACAAAAACATTCTGGCACCATCACACATATTTCTTTTTGTTTCACTTTGCAGATAGCAACCAGGCAAGACAAAAAAAGAGAAAATGACAGCTTAAGAAGAAACTTTGTGAAAAGTCTGACAGAGGGCTACATCCTACCATGGGAGAGACATGAAGATGGTATGATAATTGCTAGTTTGGCTTGTTTTTTTAGTCGATGTCCATCATCTATGCCTATGGTAAATTGTATACATTCTGGAAAACCAATGCCATTGCTACAAAGATTTGTGTCTCAGAAATACACATCATTCTATAATATATATACAGTATATACACAGTATATACACAGTATATACACAGTATATGTATGTATATATATATATATATATATATATATGTATTCACTAATGTCAACTTCAAGTTCAAAGGTCTTGGTCACATACATAAAACATATACAATACAATGTGCAGTGAAATACACTTTATGCCCTCCTAGATTAGTTTATAGTTGTTAAGATTAAAGAATAAAAGATAAAAATAGAATAGCAATAAAGATAAAAAGATGAAAAGGAGATCAAAAATAAAATAAAAAAAATATTATATATTTATATATACAGTGTATATACATATTGTATATATATATACAGTATATATATTTGTGTGTGTGTGTGTGTGTGTGTGTGTGTGTGTATATATATACATACACACACACATATATATACATATACGCTGCAAATATATAAATAAACAAATAAATATTAGTACTGATAGTCAAAATTGACAATAAATAGTAATTAAAAGGTGCAAATAGATAAAGTAAACAAGTGTTAGTGGAAAGTAAATATATGATGTAAAACAGTTCAGGGATCTGCAGCATGATCATCTTATGTTTAGAGTTCAAAGTACAGTGAGTGACTCATTTATTGATGTTCAATATTCCTACTGATGCTTTCTGCTGAACGCACCACTCTCTGTAGGGCTTATGGTCCCGGATGGAACAGCTGCGGTACCAGGCAGTGATGCTCCCTGAGAGGAAACTCTCTATGGTCGGCTGTGTAGAATGCTTTGAGGACTGCAGGTGGGGCCTTAAACTTTCTCAGCTGCCTCAGATGGTACAGGTGCCACCTAGATTTTTTAATTATCTTCTCTGTATGGTTTGAGCAAGACAGGTTGTCAGAGGGCCTCACATCTAGGTACTTGTAATATGCCTAGTCAGCAACCCATCGCTAAGTAACAATCTGCTGTCATCTAAAGAAAAACTGAAGATGTTTTCATTTACCTGGGTCTACAGTAAATAGTTAGATCACAGATGAAGTCTAAACTGATCCTATCGTCTAGAAATGGCAGTCTGACTCACAAGCAGTTGCAATACCAATCTGAGGTGTGATAGTGAAAGTTTAACTAAAAGCTAACAATAATGTTCTGATCCTGTTCTTCCATCAGTTCAAAGTAATGTGAATATTTGTTTGTCTATATATTGTATTTATGTAAAGCACTTTGACTTGCTGTGTACAAAATAAACTTGCCTTGCCTTTATATTAAACAGCCCCATGTTACTCAAACACAATTACTATACAATTGTTTTCATGTCAGTGTTTCGGCATTTGTTAATTATGAACTATTAACATGAGTGCATTATTGTAAATAGAAGTTTGCATAAAGTTGTGTATTTACACATTGTTGCATTAGTAGGCAATCTCACAAGCAAAATGTATGCATCTCCAAGTAGCACATACAAACAGTGTTTCAGTAACTTTTATTTAAATATTTGCTAATAGTGTAGGGGCTTAAAATGGTTTTGTTGTGTTGCATGATGGAGCCTGGCAGTTGACATCCATGGCTTTCCACAGGTAGGATTTGGTTATACGGAGCCTCTCAAGGGTCACCTGGTGAGAAACAAATCCCTAATTGATGTGTAAATATGAAATTGTTTGCATGGCTCTCAATGAATAGGCCTATATGTGATTGGAGGTTCAACAGATTGTAATAAAAGGTCAGAACTCATGCCAGCCAAGTATTGAGTGGTCCTATGAGGCAGAGATTATGATACAACATTTTTGCATGGGAGAAGTTATTTATAAAGGGCTTTTCATAACGAACCTGTTCGAAAATAGTGCTCTTTGATTTTTGCATTTTAAACCAAAGCTAATAAGGGTTATGACTATAGCCTATAGGTAACCAAGGTATTTATTTAAAGTGTTTATAATAATTATTTTTCGAAATATGTGAATTTTTGTAGGCCTACCTCCTATTATAGTTCAAAAATAAAGACATATATATGACATGATATTTTTGGTTGTCCTATTATGAATCATGCCATCGCTTTGTTGGCTGAGGACCTTGTTGTGGGGCTATACTTTTTTAAACATTTGGAACACAATAAGTGCCATTAAGATACTTCTTACATTTTTTTTTCATAAAGCAATATACATTAGTGAGACGGGCCGGTGGTGTGCCTGACCCTGCAGGGCTGGGATGCCAGAGCTGGGGCGGACCAATAGTCTCGCCGGGAGCTGGTCCCTCTCCTTAGTATGAATGAATGATTAGTGCAGGCTTCTGACCGGAGATTTTTTTGTATCATGCATGTGAAGGACGGTCAACAGCAAACAGTTTTCCCACATTTTAAACAAAAACAACCCATTCGACAGAATAAAATGTTGGCACGCACACACACACACACACACACACAACGTTGGATGACGTGGCTCATGGCATTCTGTATTGTGAGCAGATTCGGCACATTTGACTCCTGTCTAAAATATCTGAAATAAACCTACATCTTTATATTTTCTTAACACATATCATCTAGATACAGTGTGATTACTAGTTTGGCTGTACCAGATATTTAATATATTCAGTAGATATATCTTTTTACGACCCTATTTACAACTCTACTTTACAAACCGGAAGAACTACCATCCCAAAAATGCCATTTCTAAAATACAAGTTAAAATATCTGAAATAAATCAACATCTTTACTTTTTCTTAACATAGATCATCTAGATGCAGTGTAATTACTAGTTCGGCTGTACTAGATATTTGATATATTCAGTAGATATATCTTTTTACGACCCTATTTACAACCCTACTTTGCAAACCAGAAGAACTACAACTGTGGTGCTGATTTGTACCAAGCTGCATGGCGTGGCTCTAGGGAATTGTAGTTTAAAAAAATATTGGTCTTTTTCCTAGAATTGGAAGTTGTAAATACAGAATTGAGAGTACACTGAGGAGTATAAAGGGATGGTAATCAGATTTTAAATATCTAATTGTTAAATGGGTGAAAATGAATTTTAACCATATTTCACCCACATTTGACAGCACCCCCAGTTGTTGACCATACTATGACATGATAGCTGAGGTCAGATAAGTGCCACTTTATAGATCCCTTTGGAAACATTCAAATGCTATCTGTAGATGAGATGGCTAATTTTGTGCGGCCTGACCCAAGCCCAAAGACAACAGTCCATGTATGGTGGCCTGAAAAATGCTTAAAATGAAGACTAGCTGTCTGCTTAATTATTGAAAAAAATTTTGTGTAAACAATGTAATCCTCATAACTTTTCTACTTAGCATTATTAAATATAATTATGAATAAACAGTGAATTTCACTTTGTGGTTTCATATGGCATGCACAGTACAGCATATCTGTATCCTGACAATTGTAAACAGCACTGAACTTTTTGTATTAATAATTTTCTTTAACAAAATCCACCCGAGATAGTGGCCTGCCAACAATCTCCACAAATGTAAACAGTACACAAAACACACAGCCTAGTAATAAATTAGATTTAATTGCACATAACCAAAAGCTAATCAACGTACCATAAGGTGCAGGGCTGCCAGTCATAAAGGTGTTCTGTCCCTGTGCAGGCAGACAAAGACATGGTACATCTGGATGTTATTTGAATTTTGTACTTTCACAAGGTTTAACGAGGTCCTTGACCGACACTGCAAGCAGTGCAAGGATTCCGTCACAGTAATTGTTACACAAATTCAGAAAAGTTATCCAACAGCTTTAGAATGTCATCCAGTGTTTCCTTTGTAACAATGCTATTATTTTTTTCAATAAAAGCATTGTTTTTATCAACACTTATAATTGTTGCTTTTTAGCATTAGTTGTAATTTTCTTGCTGTGATGACCAGCCATCGCTTAACTAATGGAGAGGAAACACTGTCATCCATTTAGTCATTAGCATTGTCCTACCTCTCTGTTCCTTGTCTTTAGTATTTCACGGATAGGGAACATTTCAAGCTGGTTGTGAGGGCAATCTGTAATTGTAAGGAATATATTATTTGCACAAATGTGCAGCATGTGTGTACTTTTTGTACGGGGTTCAACTCAGAATGCACAAACTTATGCATCTTTTCCACTGTGTGACATTAGCACATTTAGCTTTTCCTAGTTAGACTAGAAAATCCAAGGAGTACATGGTTTTCTTCCAAATCTGTTTACATGAAGCAAGGATGTGCTGATAACTGTCAATTCAATTATCATTTATAGAAAAAAATAAATGTAACTTAAGCTTATCAGACAACATACAGAAATGTGCCTTTGTTGTAACTCCATAATTTGAATAAGAGAGGGGCATGGGCACAAAACATGAATATAGCATCTATGCATACTGTTTAAATGCGAATCTAAATCAGGCCCATAATAAATATACAATGTTTAGGAGGTCTACAAAAATCACAATATTAACTTTGTGACGACTGTGTGGGTTTAAAATGTCAGTACAATACAAGTCATGCATAGACTAAACACACCTTTCATTTTTTTGTCCTTTACATGGCTGTTGACCCTGCTGTGGTGGCTGCGTAGCTGGCACCTGGTGTGCTGGTTCCTTGAGTGATGAAGCCTGGTTTGGTGGTGGTTCTGCTCTTTCCTGCTGTGGTGGCTGGGTGATGGGTGAAGGGTCACATGGCACCAAATGTAATACAAAGCTCTCCTCTTTTTGAGGCATTTGGTTGGGAGGGTCTTGGGGAGGTGGCAGTGTGTGAGGGTCTTCTAGTTGGTCTGGGATGAGTCTTGTCCAACCTATACATGGACATGGAACACACAAATACAGTATATAATAAGCAATTAGGCCAAAGTGCAAAAAAATCTCCAACCCCCTCAACCCAAGCGAGTAGCTGTGGGTCTGGAAAACCAGGTTTTCTGCCAGTATATTGCAAGCCTTGAGTTGACCCCCCCACCAGGCCTAAGTATCAGAAGAATTTTTAAAAAAAAAAGTATTTTAAGATGTTTTCTAAACTAAAATGTGTTATATAAGTAGCAAGTGTGCGGTTGAGAGAGAGGGAGTGTGCCGTAGTCAGACCAAATCAGGTGGTGCAGCAAAAATACCAGTTCTCTAATTCATTTGGAGGACTGGCATTTTCATTTCATTTCATTTCATGGGGGTAGTGCGTTTAGGCTGCGGGGGTTTTGGCCGCAGTGGCACCGCATCAGCCTGTGGCGAGAAGTTGATCCAAAGTCAACTTTTGGAGAAACACAACCCAACGTCACGCTGCTGTGGCCAATCGCAGACAGACTCCAATCAGACTGATTGAAGCTGTAACCCTGCCATGAGGGAGGACAAAGACAAAGACTAGGAGGAAGGGAGGCCATTTCTCTTCGTTTGATAATGTGAAAAGTAAAGTTAGACTTTGATGTTGGCTTCCCAACTCATTTTAAAAAAAGACGAAAGAAAGAGAGAGAAAGAGAGAGAGAGAGAGCTGAGAGCACCAAGAGCTGTGGTGAAGCGAGCTAAAGAGTGAATGAAGAAAGGGAGTGGTGGTGGCGAGAAAGCCGGTGAATTAGATCAATATCCCCCCACCATCCCCCGGCCCTGCCTCCACCACCGGGGCCTAACAACATTTCTGGCAGAAACCCTGCTTTATGGTCACTTCTCATCACTTCTGGCTCCAACAAACCAAGATGGCGACAGTCAAAATGCCAGGCTTCAAAACAGGAATCCACAAACCAATGGGTGACGTTATGGTGGCTATGTCCATTATTTTTATACAGTCTATGGGTCAACCTAGACTGTAAAAAAAGATGTATGCAGTGAGTGTGATGTCTCCCACAGGTTCATGAAGGGCACTGGGGCCAAGGAGCCAGAGAGAAGCTGAGGGTTGTCCACACAGCCACTGCTCCGCCTGCTATTGGCATGTAATTGACAACCTGTTGATCACTGGAAAGGTGATCTGTCAATCATTTGGAAAACTACCCTGTTTTATAACCGTTATATCCCGTTAATGACACAATGCTGTGAATGTGTGAATGTGTGAACCTAATGATCAATCATTGATCCTTATTGTTTTTATTCTGATTTGATTTTACTAAGTTTCATTGTGTTTTGTCAAAATAGACAGAGTTAACAATAGTGAATTTATTCCAGTGCATGATCATCTCTCTATTCATGATACTTCATAAAACAGCTTTTAATATTAGAGATAGATTTAGATGCACATTGAGGAGCTGCTTGAAAAAAACAGGTAGTGAAATAACTAGCCACAGTCAGTTTAATTTTCTTTTAAATTTTAAAAATCTTATATGTATGTAATTACATCATGACATCATAGATATGCAAATTAGCATGTTTGCCTTTTTTGATTCAGTTCACCAAAAGTTGTTTAGATTTCTCTAAATCCATCTTTCCTTACAGCCGAGAGTCCCCTGTGTCCTCCAGCAGGCTGTTTGGAAGTAATTTACATAAAATCGACTTGATTAATGACCACTTACTCCGAGTGGCTGGAGGTGTGGCCCCCATCTTCACCCCCATCCAATCGGAAAATTACCTAATGAATAATGCAAGTTCCCTTACACCACATCTTTACCTGGAGTAGTGGCTGTTGCTGGGGATGTAAGACAGTATGTAGTGTCTATGAAGTGGAGTCTGATCCTGAATGAAGGGAAGAATCTGCTGTTGCACAGCTGAGACTTCAGCAGGATGTTTCTGAACTTTAAGATTGTGTCTAAGATTCCTCACAAAGTAAAAGTAATTTTTTCAAACGTAGCTGGAGGTCCTTAGGTTAGCTTTAGCACACTCACAACACGGTGTCCTGCTTTGCTAGTCATCCGGCTGAAATGCAAACTCTCCCCTCCTCCCCTTCCACATGTTACCATTTTCAAAATCCCCGTCGCTACGTGAAACAACAGCAAACTTCAAGCTAGCAACCTACATGCTGAAATGTCAAGTTATGTGTCTTTTTTATCAGTAAAAGTTATATAACATTTTCGACATATGTATTTTACTGTTTTATGTGGCATTTTGTTTGTGGAGATTTTGCCATTATAATGCCAAGGTTCAAACAAGCCCCCCCTGAAACTATTTTGCTAGGGCAACAGTGCTGCATCCTGCACCGCCCAAGACAATTGTGATTTGGTTTAAATGAATACAAATAAGTCAGAACATTTTTCCTCCTATAGCAGAGTGATAGTGGGTGCAGCCAGACCTTTCTCCAGCGCTGGCACAATGATGTGGAGGTCAGACACTACCATCACCCTAATCCATCCCAAAACCAGTCCTTTAAAGTGACTCTAGGTTGGATCTAGGCTACAGCCAGATCATAATTTCTGGTCTTTGCAGTTTGGAAATGTACAGGATAAATCAAGACCAAAAATTGGACAACAGATAGTCAATATATGCATGTGTGTGCATTCCATGGTTATTAAATAAATGCAATCTCACCTTCAGTTATCAATTTGTAGATGGCGTCCGCATTCTCAAGGCCTGTTTTAGCAGATGTGCTAAGGTGGGCATGCACTGGCATCATTACTTTGGTTTTTGATGTCCCTGGCAACCTTTTTGGTGGATATGCAATGAGCAGCAGGGGCTTTAAGCCAAGGGCATGCAACTGAAAAAAAGAATTGTTGAGAGGTAGAGAGGTCAATTAGATAAATACAAAAAACTAGTTTACAGCTAAATTTATCCTCAAGCTTGCCCTGAAGTAACACCAAAGCTAGAAAATACATCATATTACATGTTAATATCCTGGCATCAGAAAAAAAAGATTTTTACATCATTTTTGGATAGATAAATGTGGGAATTTCAACTTATGAGTTTCAACTTCCTAGACATAATAGTTCATTCTGTTTGAAAAACCATTGACCATAAATTATATTCTCATTACAGATGACATTAACACTGTGGATGTGAGGCAATATATACCAGTTCATTTATTAGCTATGTAATAAAAACAAATTTTTTAGCACATTTGGTGAATGGTGAATAATTCTGTAAACTATAGTACATACCAGAATGGCAGCGTCATCAAGAATATGGGACTTGATGTTGTTTTTTTCATAGATGACAACCACTTCTGCTTCTGCTGACTTTTTTTTTGGAATTTTATGTGTTTGGGTTGTGCATGATTACAAAAATTACAAATATTAAGTCAGAGTAAGTCTTTTTTTGAGATCCTCCAGCCATTTATAAATAGAGAGAGACAGATAGAGACTGTGATTAAAAGAGAGGCAGTTAAAAGAGAGAGTGATTGAAAGACACCGATGAGAGAGATAAAAAGAGAGACAGTGAGTAAGAGTGATTGAAAAAAGAGAGTGAGAGTGACAGAGAGAGTGGTTCTGTGTGTGTGTGTGTGTGCGTGTGCGTGCGTGCGTGCATGTGTGTGAGCGCGCGCGTGTGAGTATACGCTCATGTGTATGTGTTTCCAATGCTATCGCTCACCGCTGCGCTGCCTCATTAATTGAAAAGGTGTGCAGGACGATCTTTGTGTGAAAGTTGTGGAAAATCCCACTGTTAAATGTGCTGCGTGCCAATAGTTTTCTGCTATATAAGGTTTCACCAAATTGCAGCCGTCTTTGGTTTGCAAATGCATAAGTTAGTCACTGAGAAGGCCTTGTAGTGATTTGTGGCTGGTCAGGTTTGTGTGAGTTTTTAGGTTTTTTTATCAGTTATTGTGATGGTATTATGTATGTAAAAGTAATTTTACAGCCAGAATGGTGGTGAAGTAAAACTGTTAACTGGAGTTGTCTGGTAGAGATGCCATGTGTTCAAGTTCTGTAAATGCTGTAAATATACTGTATATGCTGGTTCACTTGTAATTGGCTCAGTTTGGAATTTTTGGTTTGGGATTCTACTTTAAGATAAATGCTACTATACTGTATGTTACAGTTCATTTTTATTTTTCAACCTTGTGCCACTGATGTCAAAGGTATTGTGATACCAGGCCAAAAACACTGTTCTGAGAGATTTTCACAAGAAAAACACCTAACACCAAAAACTGATTTTCTTCATATTTCTCATGTTTTCACTCTCTCTCTGCTGTAAAAACAGTGTTCTGAGAGATTCTGACAAGAAAAACACTTATCTGCTTTCAATAGTTCCAAAGTCAGACAAATAAATATTGTTCTCTGAATGTTACTGTGACATCAATGCAGGCGTGGACCTTACTGTGAAATTTGAATTTTAACCTGCACTTACAGCAATGTAGGCATCGTCATCGTGGTGGGCTGCCCTGCCAAAATCTTTGATAAATAAATAAATAAATAAAAATCAATCATCTTTAGGGTGGTCATAAAACTCAGTCCAAGCTGTCTGAAATCAGTCATTTTCTCGTCTTGACGCTCCGATAAATGTCAAACATATTTTTGGTTCTCCCCAGCACCAAAAACGAAGCAGCAAACTGGATAGTTACTATGGCAACGTCTGAAAAAACTCCTCAAATACCGCCTCACACACTCATGATAGACAGTGAATTAACAGTGTTATGAGTTGGTGTTTAATTCGGCGTGTATCTGATCCACCAACCAGCACTTATTTTAGTGAGAAATCTTAATTTTTTAAACGGTTCTCCTCTCATTCCCATCGTCTTCTCCCACTAAAACCAACAAAGGCTGGGAGCAAGTTAAGACAGAAATAATCCAAAATGTAAAGTTTGTACTCAAATACAGTTTATCTTTATGGATTATACTGATGCCGAATTGACACGCTTAATTTTTACATGTGAAAATAGCAGCATAAACAACAACAGAACAAGAGGATTCACACATCGTCACATCATCACACACCTGGAGCACTGCTGTGAACGGAGTAAAACAGACAGAATAAAATAGACCAATAGGCCTACACAAAAAAATATTTAACTTAAATAAATATTTAAGTAAATACAAATAGTAGCCAGACTTTCTAATGAACAAAAATAGATTAACAAAACGAAAACACAGTTTTGGAAACAGTTTGAGAAATGTCAAACAAAAACTTGTTTGAATTCAAATTTGTCCCTTTTCCACTGTTTCTTCTGAAAAGAACAGTGTCATTTTAGCTTTCAACAAGAAAAGAACCTTTCAGCTTTCATGTTGGAAAAATAACATTTTCACATCGGATGCAGTCCAAAATGATCTAAGACAGTGATTCTGTTAAATGTTTCAGGAAAGACAGTCTTTTCTTCACATCTGTCTCTTTTCCACTCCTTCTGATTTAAATACACTGTTGAGAGAGCTTCTCAGAAGAAAAAGACTTATCTGCTTCCAAACCTGCATATTATCATCAAAAGAGCTCACAATGATCAAAATCCGGTGATTTTGTAACTGTTTGAGAAATGTCAAACAAACCTCTTCTGTATGGATGTTACATCCATACAATCCTCACTGTCATATTGCTAAAGCTCATACAGCAAAATGCGAGGTACATGCAATTACTTAAATTCTGGTGTGACAGTAGCTACAGGGAAACAATGGGCAGGCTAATATAATGTGCTGTGTGTTAACCTTCACCAACTGCTTTTCAGCTGCTTTTGTGCAAATTTGTAGAACAGGGATTTTGTTTTCACATCCAAATGAAAAGCTTATGGCATGAGATATGTGAGAAACCATTTATAATGTTACTTTTCAAATATATTAATGTAAATAAATTATTCAATCTTTAATGCAAAGGATTTTTAAATGTTGTGCATGTCATGCATGATTGAATTTGTTACATCAAAACTTCTAAAGTAATACTGTATGACACTCACACTGTGTTGCAGTGAGATGGGGTGGCAGAAGCCAGGATGGAGCAGAAAACACAGTGGGAGAAGAAGTGAAGCGGGTATGTTATTAACGTCATTATTGTAACTGTATGGATACAAGGAGTCTTAATAGAAACCAACACACTAAAATTACTTATTTGTCATTTAGGTGACAAATCTGGTGTCAGGGATAAAGCACATCATTTTTGTCTGAGTTAAAATGAAAGATAGGCAGTTCATATTTTCAGCAACACAAAAAATGCATGCATATTGTAGGAAGGGGTCCCACATTCCTAGGTTAAGTCAGTATATGTGTTTTCTCTTAAATTATCCAGTTTAAGATCTATGATGTGTTGGTAATAAAATGCAGACAAAACAATAATTGTAATATTTTTCTTTATATGTGAACAGCTTTCTCTCCAGGGCAGCTCTTGTCACAAAATACATGACAAAGGCAGGTCGGTATTACACTTTCAGTACACACTGATAAAGCAGCCCTGATTTTAAGTTATCACTGTGTTACTTTACTGTTATTTTTTCTCTTCAAAAGATCACAGAGAGGGCAAAGGTGGAAGCTGCCAGCCTCAGCAACATCTAAAAGGAGCACAGCCTTGATCAGGAGACCATACAGCAATGGGTGTGTGATGTCAGGCACACAGGTAAAACACGTACAGTACTACTGATGTCTTTTCATATATACATCTGTTAATGACTGTACCTTTATACGCACACTAGAAAGACCCTATATATTGAAAATGAGACTGTCATTGATTGTATCTCTTCTCCCATTGTTTTGTTTCACCTATTTAGAGAGAGTCTACACTCCAGGGTGTAATGAAGACCTCAGGGCTGATATTATATATATATATATATATATATTATATATATATATTATATATATATACAGTACAGGCCAAAAGTTTGGACACACCTTCTCATTCAATGCGTTTTCTTTATTTTCATGACTATTTACATTGTAGATTCTCACTGAAGGCATCAAAACTATGAATTAACACATATAGAGTTATGTACTTAACAAAAAAAGTGAAATAACTGAAAACATGTTTTATATTCTAGTTTCTTCAAAATAGCCACCCTTTGCTCTGATTACTGCTTTGCACACTCTCGATGAGCTTCAAGAGGTAGTCACCTGAAATGGTTTTCACTTCATAGGTGTGCCTTATCAGGGTTAATTAGTGGAATTTCTTGCTTTATCAATGGGGTTGGGACCATCAGTTGTGTTGTGCAGAAGTCAGGTTACTACACAGCCGACCGCCCTATTGGACAACTGTTAAAATTCATATTATGGCAAGAACCAATCAGCTAACTAAAGAAAAACGAGTGGCCATCATTACTTTAAGAAATGAAGGTCAGTCAGTCCGGAAAATTGCAAAAACTTTAAATGTGTCCAAGTGGAGTCGCAAAAACAATCAAGCGCTACAACGAAACTGGAAAACCATTTCAGGTGACTACCTCTTGAAGCTCATCGAGAGAATGCCGAGAGTGTGCAAAGCAGTAATCAGAGCAAAGGGTGGCTATTTTTATATATATTTTATATTTTGAAGAAACTAGAATATAAAACATGTTTTCAGTTATTTCACCTTTTTTTGTTAAGTACATAACTCCACATGTGTTCATTCATAGTTTTGATGCCTTCAGTGAGAATCTACAATTTAAATAGTCATGAAAATAAAAAAAACACATTGAATGAGAAGGCGTGTCCAAACTTTTGGTCTGTACTGTATATATATATATATATATATATATATATATATATATATATATATACTCCATTCCTTTCCTTAACCTAAAGGCAACACCTTCAGTTTGAGGAGGTCTGTCATTGACCAGGTAATGTTGCTGAAACACAGAGCATCCTGGTGAAAGAGATGTCTCAGCACATCATGTACCTTCTGAAGGAAGTGCAAGTGGAGGCACTCAGAGGGCAGACTTTGGAGAGCATCAAAACCAGCAGTATGTCTGAGATCTTAAAATTGGAATCTTTTCATCCACTCTGTAAAACATTGCATGTCTTACACGAATAGAAGACATCTCTCATAGTGTCAGGCTGAAAGAGAATTGTTCTTTCCAGAAGTTTCTGTTCAGACAATAATGTATCTTTACAAGATTTATTTATTCTTGTTTATATATATATATAAATATATAACTCTGCTTTCCTCCAGCTAGCACAAATATAAAAGATTAATCAACATGTCCCATTTTGTACCCAAAATTACTAACATTATTCAGTTTAAGATGGATGTACCCATTTTCTAGTGTTTTTACATATGCAGCATCATAGAATGAAAGATATTTGCAATTGTCATGGTTTGTTTACATTGAGCCTTGCTGCTGTGTGATGTATCATATTTTCTTTTCTGTTTTTCCCCACAATTCCTCTACAGATTTTGGTGACCTGACAGAGGACGCTGCACATGGGCTCTACAGTGTCCTCAATCGGAGGTGGTACTCACTCCAAAGTCAACACAAACAGGCTGTAAATGCGTACAGCGGTATAGTCGCTGTGGAATCTGACCTACTTCACATACAGGAGGACATTGAGGAGTGGGATGACAAAGGCTTCACTAGCCCCGAGTCAGAGGAAGAAGACATGTAAAGGCTGCTGCCAAAGGACACAGAGGCACTGGGGAGCTGGAACATTTGGAACACAATATATGCAATCAAGATACTTCTTACATCTTGTTTCATAAGCAATATACATTAGCGAGATGGGCTGGTGGTGTGCCTGACCCTGCGGGGCTGGGATGCCGCAGCTGGGGCGAACTGAGGACAGTTGGCCCTGGTCAATAGTCTCGCCGGGAGCTAGTCCCTCTCCTTAGTATGAATGAATGATTAGTGCAGGCTTCTGGCCAGAGATTTTTTTGTATCATGTATGCATGTGAAGGACGGTCAACAGCAAACAGTTTTCCCACATTTTAAACAAAAATAACCCATTCGACAGAATAAAATGTTGGTACACACACACACACGCACATCCACCCACAACGTTGGATGACGTGGCTCATGGCGTTCTGTATTGTGAGCAGATTTGGCACATTTGACTCCTGTTCTGGCTAAAATATCTGAAATAAACCTACATCTTTACTTTTTCTTAACACATATCATCTAGATATAGTGTAATTACTAGTTTGGCTGTACTAGATACTTAATATATTCAGTAGATATATCTTTTTACGACCCTATTTACAACCCTACTTTGCAAACCAGAAGAACTACAACTGTGGTGCTGATTTGTACCAAGCTGCATGGCGTGGCTCTAGGGAATTGTAGATTCCTAGGATTGGAAGTTGTATATACAGAATTGAGAGTACACTGAGGAGTTTAAGGGGATGGTAATCAGATTTTAAATATCTAATTGTTAAATGGGTGAAAATTAATTTTAACCATATTTTACCCATATTTGACAGCACCCCCAGTTGTTGACTATACCATGACATGATAGCTGAGGTCAAGAGCTCTCGATAACAGTTGGTCTCTATGACAGATTTCTAATTTTTTAATTTTTTGGACACAACACATCCCAGGTCTAGTTTCAGAGAACATTTTGAAGGCCCAGTATATAAAATGAAGCTTTGGTCTTTCCACTGAGAAAAAAAAAAGAGATCAAGATAAATAAAAGGAAGGGAGGGTGAATAAGAATTAGTGATTAGAAATACACATTGAATTGATTGTCATTATTCTAACATTTATACACTATTTTAGAACAGCTTGAAGAGTAGTGCAGTGAGGCTGTTGTATTTAGTATTTAGTGTTTTAGAGTAGGGATGCAGTGATTAACCCATATCACTATTAACATCACGATTTTGTAACTGCAACAGCTAAGCTACACCGTGTTTCTGTTCTCGCGTAAAAAAAAACAGACATTGTGGTATGGTAATGTTCCTCACAGTAACTGTTGCTTTTGAAAAAATAAGCAAAACTAGATAATTGTGTTTAAAAATGTAGATAGCAGGAATACAACTGGCAGAGTGTGTGTGGAACAAAAATGGGCCCAGTGTAGCAGCTTAAAATGCCAAGATGTTTTGGAGAAATACAATAAAACCTCTGATTAAAAAATACTAATTTATTCAGGAGGTAGAGCGGGTCGTCTACTAATCGGAAGATTGGCAGTTCGATTCCCGGCTCCTCCAGTCCGCGTGTCGAAGTATCCTTGGGCAAGATACTGAACCCCAAATTGCTCCTGATGGCTGTGCCATCAGTGTATGAATGTGTGTGAATGGTTAGCTTTCCTCTGATGGGCAGGTTGGGACCTTGTATGGTAGCCCCTGTACCCATTCAGCGTATGAATGTGTGTGAATGGGTGAATTGACTCGTAGTGTTAAAAGCGCTTTGAGTAGTCGGATGACTAGAAAGGCGCTATACAAGTACAGTCCATTTACCATTCCATCCATAGTGTAATAATTATAAAACCCTGAAACTGTGATGTATAATGGTACCATCAAAATCTCAAATGACTGCATCCCTGCTCTAGAGCAAATAAAAAGTGAAAAAAACTACTTAAACAGGCACACCATATTCTAAGACAAGAGATAAGATAGCATTTGATAGATAAGTACCACTTTATAGATCCCTTTGGTAACATTCAGATGCTATCTGTAGATGAGATGGCTAATTTTATGCGGCCTGGCCCAAGCCCAAAGACAACAGTCCATGTATGGTGGCCTGAAAAATGCTTAAAATGAAGACTAGCTGTCTGCTTAATTATTGAAAAATTTTTTGTGTAAACAATGTAATCCTCATAACTTTTCTACTTAGCATTATTAAATATAATTATGTATAAACAGTGAATTTCACTTTGTAGTTTCATATGGATCATTAAGTAATTAACTGGCTGAGCCTGTCTCCCTCACTCCCTTCATCACTTCTTTCGTCTCTCTAATAAACATGAGGTTCAGTTACCAACAGTAGTACCACTGGAAGAAACAATAGCAGTAGTGATAGTAGTAGCAGTGGTACTAGTGATATTTCAGCTCTTCAACAGGTAGCTTTAGCACCAGTGAAAACAGTAGGTTTAATCACTTCATAACCATGGCAAAGAGCAATATTTCACTCTGTTTCTTCTTACAGTTCATATGTCAGTATAATGAGTGAAAATTATCAAAAATATTTTCTACTGTGATCATTTTTTAAAGTTTGAGCTTGTATAATATTTGTGTGTTTCATTCTTTCTTTACGGCTTCAGGGTTTCTATATCATTCAGATATTTAAAAAAAAAAACCTAATTCACATCGTCCTTCAGACCATTTTGGACCTAGCAACAGTATTAGAAGTAGTAGTAGCAGTAACAGTAGAAAACACAGCTAGAGGCTGTGATGCACTCTTACACCACTGACTACACTGACATACACACCCCACAGCTTATTAATCCTTAATTGGCATTTGAATTTACTCAATTTGGTTTAATTTGGTTAATAAAAGATCTTTTGTTAAAACTTAACACTGGTGTGTCTCCCTTTTGTTGTGGCCAGGTCATAACAGAGCTGAACTGAATTGAGCTGACTCCAGTCACAGTGGTTATAACTAAAATAAAATGAGTCAGTTCCTCATATGAAAATATTGAAATTTTCCAAATTTATAAATACCTGGGAATTTGGCTTGATAGCAGTCTAACTCTTAAACAGTATGTGGAGCAACTGGCACAGAAGGTAAAGATAAAAAAAAGGTTCCTATAATGAAATAAAGCATGTTTCTGTCTTGAGGACAGGAAAATTATTGTACAGTCAACTATCATGCCTGTGTTTGAGGAGTTATGTTTTATTCTCATGCTGCTCGCTCTGCCTTTAAACAACTTGATACAGTATATCATCATGCTCCACATTTCATTACAGGAGCTAAAGATACACATCACTGTGTTCTATATGAAAAAGTAGGCTGGTCCTCATTAGCAACAAGAAGGACTACATTCTATCATTTTCATTTATAAATGTCTCCTACAAAAGTTGCCTCAGTGTATCACTGCACTTTGCAAATCCAAAACCACAGCTCACCCGGCAGGTGAGGATGAGGCTGACGTGGCAGGTGTACTGGGAACTGGAGTAGTGAACCTGAGGCACAGGCAGAGAACAGAATTAGCAGCATTCAGGAGATCAGAAAAACAAACAAACAGCTTACAAGAAGCTTGGCCGTAGCATCTGTGCCGCATTGGTGACTGAACGATCTGGCAGAGTCTGGAGAGATGAACTGGGGTTTTATACTGCTGGCTTGTAAAGTTGATTAGTAGATGAGCTGCAGGTGTTCAGGTTGAATGGGAGAGGGAAACCAGGAGGCCACGCCCAGCATACGCCCACACACACAAACACAGAGAGAGACAGACTGGGGACAAACATGAAACACTAGGAAGGGAAAACCATGGGAAAAACGCAGGGACGGGAGAAGTATAACTGTCCTCCTAACACTGTTTAACTCTAGTTACCCCTCGGGTAAATACTGAACTTGGGAAGACACCTTCCATCACTTTGCACCATATAAATGGAATAAATTACAGAGGATTTAAGAACGTGAATGTCTTATCCCACTGGACGATTTAACCCCTTCAGACCCGCATTTTTTCTGTTGGGCAAAACAATTTATTTTAACTGATTCTGATTCCTCTCCAACATAAAAACAAACTGGAAACTTTTTTTTGGCTAACTCATATTTTTAATAGTATTTTTTCATGTCCATTACAATGGACGCCACGACACGATGGGCATAAAATGTCATAAAAACTTAAGAACAATAAGGCTGAGTTTTTCCACATAGTAATCAATCAGATATGACCTAAACATCTGGAACTGGATGTTTGCATGTGTTTGAGTCTGTGTACAGTCAGAAGAGAGGGAAATAACACAATAGATGTATGATTTTAGTAGATGTATGTTGTTTTTATAGTAGGCTAATGAACTGATAACACGTTAACTTGGAATGGAACTGGAAGCTGAACTTGAGAAGACATCAGCTTGTGGATGTTTTCATGTATTCTCATTTTTGATGAGCAGCCTTGAAGCAGTTTTGTTGTGGCACAAAGCACAAGTGGATGTTGCACTTGTCACAAAAGATGTGTGTTTTTCCTGTACAGTTTGGCATCTTGCATCATCATAATTTGGCATGTGGTCAACCATGTCATACTGCACGTCAGGTAGAGGCCTTACATCCTGGACTGGTCTGCGAACTGGTCTCTGGGGGACATGCTCTGGTTCTGGAGACATACTGGTCCATCAAATTGAAGATCTCATCTGGTATATACCGTTTGAAGTATTCATAGGGTCTCATTGGATGATCCTCATGAATTGAAGGATTCTCAAAGGAAGTGTCAATGATTGTAGTGAACGGCCTGTGACGCCACTTGATTTCTTCCTTCCTGGTTACTGTCATCTCTTCCTGTCCTCCTCTGTCCTCCTCCTGTCCTCCTGTCCCTGTGCTGTCTGTCTCCTCTATCCCAATCTCATCTGCCACATCAGTCTCAATCTCATCTGCCACATCAAGTTCTTCTGGCATGCATGTAACCTCTCCACTGTTCCTCTCTGAATCTAATAACAAAACAATCGCATTTTACTCATTTTATGTATTCTCACTCTTGAACAGTTATGCGTTCCATTTAGATTTTACATATAAGACATCAAATTGATGAAAACCACATACGAAGAATTAAAAACACTCTTAATTTCTAAATTTACCACCTATCTCAGTCCTTGTCTTTGAAAAAATCCTGTAAATTAATCAAATGATATATGTTCAAAATTACTACAAATATTATCACTTTTAACAGTTACAATTATGCTGACAGCAAATTTTTTTGGCCAACATGAACATAAATGTATATTTTTGATTGAAAATGGGCACCTACTCCTCCCTCTCTGCAGTCGCTCCGCCATGCTTGTCTTGTCCGAGGTCTGTCACTCTCTCAGAGCGTGCTCAAGTCATGACATGATTGTGATTGGATAATCGGGATCCAATCAGTAACCAGCATTACTGACATCATTCAATTAGAGGATATTTATTGGTTTAGAGACAGAAATATGTCATGTCCATTAGAGATGGGATTTATGGCTCTTTGGAGGGAGCCGGATCTTTGGGATCCGTTCATTTCAAAGAGCCATTCAAAAGACTGGCTCATTTGGCTCATTTGGCTCATTTTTATATTTATTCATTTTTAAGAAGCCAACCCAGGGTTACTTCATTTTATCCTGGAAATAATCACAGGGAGGAATGATGGGCTGAGATTTGGATCAGAATAATTTTGAACTCAGATTTCCCACCAATATTTGAGTTTGAATTATTCTGAAATATTGATTATAGCTTCATTTGACATGTGTGGTCAAGATTTTAAAGTCTGATATGGATTCATTGCCAATATTCCACTGCCATATCCCTCTGAGTTGACAGTGAGATCACTATTTACCCTTTGTATAAAGTGTGTGTATGTGTGTAAAACTACTTTGACTTATATTATTCATGCAACACCTAAACACGCTTTTTTTTTTTTTTTACTGAGGCACAGTGCAGGGAGCGTGCACAACTTATGCACTTATGCACAACTCCTCCCCATGCTCTCTCTCCTTCAACCATAGGTGTGAACTCAGGGAGAGAGAAAAAAAAGAACATCGTTCATGTTAATGAGCCGGTCAAAAGATTCGGTTCGTTCGTGAACGTCACAACTCTAATGTCCATTTTTAACCTCGAGTCTATTAAGTGATGTCTGTGATTGTTTCTGATGCTGTATGGGCTTTTGTTTGTCTGGCTGTGTGCTGTATGTCTTTGTCCTTTTTGTTATGCCTGGCTATGCTTGTTTTCTTTCCCTCTGTACTCAGGTCTCTCTCGCTAAAGAGATCTCGATCTCAATAACATTACCTCATTAAATAAAGGTTAACAATATTGATTGTCAAGAATATGAATTGAAACCTCATGTGGATTTGTAAAATAAAAACAAACAAACATGCAAACTGATTTTTGAAAATGATTTAATTAAGTGAATTTACTGAAAAAAATTAAAATGGATATTCTGTCACATCCATTTCAATTTAGTTTTTTTGTCTTTCTTTACAAGACAAAAAACAAAACATGCACATATATATAGTCAGCAATTAGTAGGAAGTATACAGGCCTCTGCTCTGAATGAGGTTCTCTATTGGGTTGAGATCAGGACTCTGGGCAGGCCATGTCTTTATTTCAATGTTTTCAGTTTCAAGGAACTGCTTTACCCGTTTTGCTGTGTGACATGGAGCGTTGTCCTGCATGAACACTGCGGGCTGATTGGGTGATGAACGCAGGGAAGGAACCATATGTTGTTGAAGAAGGTTCTGATAAACATTTACCTTCACTCTGCCATGTAGCTGTATAAGATGTATGTAAGAGGCCAAACTCCTGCTGTAGAAAACATGCCCCAAACCATGACACTTCCTCCTCCACCTTTCACTGACTTCTTTACACACTTTGGGTTCAGTCTTTCTCCAGTTTGTCGCCGAACATAATGTTTCCCATCGGACCCAAATAAATTAAACTTGCTTTCATCACTGAAGTGAACTTTGGACCAGTTCTCCTCTGTCCACACAACACGCTCCTCAGCAAAGTTTAGTCTAGCCTTTTGATTCTTTCTGCTAATGAGAGGTTTGGTCACTGCAGAGTGGGCTTTCAGTCCAAATGCTCTTAAACGTCGAGACACTGTATGACGAGACAGATCCTTACCCTGTTCAGCGCTGAACTGGCGAGCAATTCCAGCTGCAGTGTGGAAACGATTGCCCATTGAGATCCTCCGCAGTATCCTGTCCTCTCTCATCTCTCCGTGGACGACTAGCCTTCTTGGGGGACTTGAATGAGTTTGTGATGTTGTAAAGATTCAATATTCTTGAAATCACAGATTTGGAACAACCAACTTGTCTTGCTATGGCTGATAGGGTCATCCCTTTGGCCTTCATCTGGACAACCTGCTGCCGGAGGCTTTCAGTCACTTTAGAATGGCCCACCATCATGCCGAGTCAGTGAAACTGGAACTTAGGCTGCCAGTTAAATAGACAGATAATCAAGGAAATTAGCACCAGGTGCCAGATTAACACCAATAACTGGGAGGTATCTTAAAGTGTTCTCTAATTTTGATCAGTGTGCTTTCTGCAAAATAATGTTTTTTGTTGAAATGCCTTAGTTATTTTGTGGAAAAAGTGTTCTAGTAGCATGGTATAGACACAACAAAAAGTCCTTCAACTGTTGAGCAATGAAGATGACATTACTTCAGAAAAAATCAGTTGTTTATAAATTGTTCTCTAATTTTGATCTCCAGTGTACATACACACACATACATACATATATATACATGCATACATACATGCACACACACACACACACACACACACATATATATATGTGCGTGTGAGTGTGTGTGTGTGTGTGTCTGTAAGCTCACAGTATACTGCTATACCAACACTCACTTCATGGAAAATGTTTTTCGTGACTGATTTGATTGAGGTATTTAAGATAATAGCATAATAGATAACAGATGGCATAGCAGAATTGTGACTTTATTATGGGTAATGATTTATTCTAAAGCGGGGGGATCAAACTCAATTTCATCCTGGGCCACATCAGCATTATGGTAGCTTTCAAAGGGCCAGTTGTAAATGTAAGACTATATAAATGTACTTGTTATCATAATACATAATTGCCTCTGCATTCGATTATTATTGATTTTAGTAATCACTAGTTGTGAAAGCAGAATTCTAGGAAAAATAATGGCAAGCAGACATTCAGGTGTACAACTATTATACAATTTATTTAAAAAATGAAATATACAAAGTAGTATAATGGTATGTAATAGTCAAAATAACAATAAGTGTTGATTCAGATATCTGCTTATTATCATATGACATAATTGCCTCTGCATCCAATTATTATTTTTAGTTTTAGTAATAACTTAATAACTAGCTCTGAAAGCAGAATTCTAGGAATATACATTTTACACACACACACATATATATACACACGTATATATAGACACACACACATGATGTTGCATGATGTTCATGTTTGCATAATTGCAATTCAAGCACAATGGTCTCATACTTCCCTCAGGAAAAATGAACATGTATTTCTCAGTCCAGTCATCCTTAAATGCATGTTTTTCACTGTATGGATAGCAATGCCAGTCTCTCAGTCAGTCCATCACTTTGGGCCAGACTGAAATATCTCAACTACTGGATGGATTGCCATAAA
The DNA here is from genome assembly GCA_038419695.1 of Scomberomorus guttatus. Taxonomy (NCBI): domain Eukaryota; kingdom Metazoa; phylum Chordata; class Actinopteri; order Scombriformes; family Scombridae; genus Scomberomorus; species Scomberomorus guttatus. The sequence continues at coordinate 961,932 of CM076467.1, read as the reverse complement.
TTTTTGCTCAGATATTCGTGCTCTCCATAGGAGGAATTTTATTAACTTTAACAGGACAATTCTGCCATGTCAACTAAATGTTCTGAAATGTTCTTTTTCAATCTGTAGAACTGTACATCTGTCATGTGACCATCCTGGTTATTATTGTCTAGTGTCTTGTAAGCCCATATAGGCTGGGCATCAGAAAGTTGCAACACTTAAATAAACAAGTCAATCAATCAATTTCATCTCAATTTTTATTTGTCCAATATTTTGATTTACAACCAAATACCTGCAAAACAACTGACAATCCCATCAACCTCACCTGTACTTTGTGTATATTAACCCTAGATTACATCCTAGTGGGGTGGAAGATCCCTTACTAATGTTTCTTTTAATGCACTGTTAAACCTAACAAATATCTTCTTCAGACACACTGGCTTCACCACTCATCTGCGTAAAATACTGTTTTTATTAGTTATCATAACCATAAAATCAAGCAGTACTCAGCAAGTGACAAAAATTGTAAAATAAAAGATGGTGAACCGCAAATACTGGCTGTTTAAGGACTTTACATTTTTTTGAACACACTACAACAGAACCAATCCAATAAAAAGAAAACTGAAAGCATTGCAGTAAATCTTGAGAATCTTTATGAAACTTAAAGTCCATTCCACTCAAATATGTTTTTCTTCTTGCTCCTTCAATTGGATGTTTGAGCTTCAGTGTGCAGAATGATGTATGTGCAGTGTATTTTGATATTCCTCTGCTGAAAGGGGAAAGTTTCTCTGTGCTCACCTTAAATCTGAGTTGAGGATGTGTAACTACAAGCATGAATTGTGACATCACAACTTATTTGGAGCCAATCATGGTCCAGTATGCAACTTACAGAAATGTGATGTGGCAACTTGAAGGTTCACATACACATACACTGAAAATGGACTTTTCAGTGAAGTAGGAGACATTTTGAATCCAGCTGTTAAACTTTTCATGGATTCTGTATTTCCCAATGAGGGAGAATGAATAGATGACATCTTTCTAACAAGGTACTTAAACCTTTTTTTGTGGAAAAAAACATATCAGACACAAATTATTATTCAAATCAGTGTATTTCATGTGTCTAAAAAACCTGTCTGGAAGGGACCTTTAACATATTCAGATTTAACCAAGAGGGTTGTTTGGAGACTGCAATATGCTGTGAGATGTTTCTAACTTTATATCTGAAACACCAGTATTTCTAATTTTTTGTATGCTGTGAATGCAAAGGCGACACCTACTGCACACAGAGTGCACCCAATTAAAAACGTTCCAGCAAAGACAAATGATGATGCCCCTGAAGGATTAATGGTGAGGCTTTTTATTATAATATTACAAGATATACTATTAAAAACAGACAATTTAGAAATAATAATGCCTCACATGCCTCAAGCAATAGGCTTATGGGGCTAGAGTGACAGTTATATTTTGCCATTGAAAATAAAATTTGGCATTGAACCTCCTTTTATTTTCAATTTGCAAAATTTAACTGTTGCTGTTTTGGCCCCATATACGGTAGGCTCAAAGTGGACACCCTCCAGAATGATATGATTGTATATACCTTCTGGTGTGAAGTTTGTGAGCTGACAGTCAGGTAGGGTAGTGTTTACTTTCATTTTGTTAGCTAAGCAGGTGACTATAGGTCCAAAACATATGACCAGTCAGACCAGAGGAAATACTGACTGGAAATTATTGAAATATGGTTAACAAATACAACAGAGTACAATTTAACAACAGCTACGACTAACTTTTAAAGCTAATTAAGTTACATTTTGACGACTTATTTGGATTTTCACATGTATTTTAGCCTTTCAACTAGTGACAGAGACTATTTATTTGTTGCTGAACCTTCAATAACAATATTAATCACGTTTATTGACTCTGCTCTAATTCATCAGAAGCTTAAATGGACTTAAAATAAACTAAATTGCCAAAATGTTGCCTTATAGCTGACGAAATGGATGCCGACTAAAACAGTAGTGTATGCACTGGGCCTCTACAAAACGTTATTGAATCCGTGTTGAAGGAATTCATTTAAAAAATATATTTTATTTTCTATAATTACATTTTAAAATGCCAATAAAAAACAATACTGTAAACTGCCAATTAAAGCAGTTTAATGTTAGTGCATCTATATTCCAGAAACTAGTTCCAAAATCACCATTTTACTCTGAAACATTGGAGGAGAAACTTCACTCGACGATTTCTGAAAAACTATACAAGTGACCAGCGAAATACGGACCCACAGTGACCTCAACTCGACTCTCTTACTGTTTCATCATGGAAAACGTGAGAATTTAGGCAGTTTAAAATCATTCAAAGACTTTTTTCAAGCCGTTTTATTCGACGCCTCAGCTGTATTTGAGGCGTCGAATGTTCAACGGCAGCAACAACTGACTTTGATTCAGTGGTAGTTTGTTCAGTAAAACATAAAAACAAATATTACATTTACAAATTTAAAGTAAGATCTTCAGTGTATACATTGCTGAAATGTAAAGACAGAAGTAACTGCAAAATCCTGAACTGACTGTTGATTTACAGGCAAACTGATACAGTTTGCAGTAACTCCTTCAGGAAAATAAAACATTGCTTATTACACAGTGATGCATTTAACCACCACCTTCAGTAAACTGCTGAAACGCTGAACAGCTCAGTGTAACAGCAGTTTGCAAATTTTTGGTTTAAAGATGCCAAAGTTTCTACTTTCAACCTGATATTTTGTCATTACTTTATTAAACAGTTCATAAATGATCATTACTTTCTGTAGTAAAGTCAACTTTACTGTGATATTGCTGCAAAAACAGTAAAGCCGTTATGCATATGTGCATGCAGAGTAGAAAATAGCTTGTTTATTTAAAGGACGAGTTCACAAGTCTGTCTTAAAACAATAGTCAGGAGCCCAAATGAACACTGAAACAGGTTTTTCTTGCCATAATCATTCCTCCTGTTCATACTGACCATTAGAAGATCCCTTCATAATGCACTTACAATGTTAAGTGATGGGGGCCAAAATCCACAGTCCACAAAGAGGGAATTTGATGCTAAAAAGACTGTAAATGTGGCAGATATCCACTTGATATGACTAACTCAGACTGCTGAAGCCTCATATAAGCTTCAGATAAATATTTAAATGCATTTTTGCACAAAATGACTGTGTGGACACACTGTGGATTTTGTCCCCCATCACTTACATTGAAAGCACCTTTGAAGGGGATCTTTTAATAGCCAGTATAAACAGGAGGAATGATTACAGCAAGGAAAACCTCTTCTAGTGAAAAATTGTAAAACCTCTATCCTTCAAGGAAAACATCAGTGTGCTCAGCAGGTTCAAAAGACGAACTAATTTATTCAATGTTCAGTTTAGTCGAGTTGTGTTGAGTTAAGTAGAGTCCCATCCTAAACTGTACATTAATGGTTACAGATGTGTGATGTGCCAACTCACCTCCATGATCACACCTACTGGAGGAGAGAGCCCAGCACGAGCCAAATGAGCACCAACACCAACAAGGTAAAACTCTTGGCTTGACAGTGAAAGTGTGTATCCTGTTAGATTTGTTAGGAGCTTGTGCTTATTTGAAATATTATTTTGAATGTTGTCTTTAGTTTTTTGTGTAATACTTTATCATTTTCAGCGACTATAGGCGTAATTGTCCATAACATCAGTGAATATATGCAGGCTACATATTATAAAATGTTAATGTAGGATTGAGGGAAAATCAGCACTCACAGTCACATGGGGTGTCATGTTGGTAACCCTGGGACAAGCATGAAACCATGCACCTTGTCAGAGGTTACCAACAAATGTAGACACTGAAACTGTCTTTTTGATGACATCTAGTGGTGGAAGAAGTACTCAGATCCTTAATTCAGATCCTTTACTTAATTAAAAGTAGCAATAGAGTAATGTGAAAATACTCCATTATAAGTAAAAGTCCTGCATGAAAAATCCTACTTAAGTAAAATTACATAAGTATTAGCAGCTTGATGTAGTTAAAGTATTGCAGTAAAAGTAGTGGTTTGTTCCCTCTGACTGATATATTATTATATATGACATCATTAGATTATTAATACTGAAGCATCAGTGTGTAAGCAGCATGTTACTGTTGTAGCTGCTGGAGGTGAAGCTAGTTTGAACTACTTTATATAGAGTTAGCTAGTTTAGTCCAGTGATTCCCAACCTAGGGGTGGGGCCCCTCCAAAGTGTCACCAGATAAATCTGAGGGGTCGTGAGATGATTATGGGAGAGGGAGAAAAAGGAGGAGGAGAGGTTTTTGGTGAAATACTGGATCATTTGAACATTTATTGAAATGAAACCATGTGAGAAGTTTAGAGGGAAAAATCACTATTTGGTGGAGCTGTTAACAACTCATAGACATCTGAAATGTGACCCCGACTACACACTGCTTCTTGTAAGATGTCAAAAGCCAAAAAGGTTGGAAACCACTGGTTTCATCTTTAACAATGTGTTGTATTTTAAAAGCTTGTTATATTACCCATTGTTTCAAATCTTCATCTGAAAAGTATCTAAAGCCGTCAAATAAATTTAGTGGAGTAGAAAGTACAATATTTTCCTCTGACATGTAGTGGAGTGGAAATATAAAGTAGCATCAAATGGAAAGACTCATGTAAAGTACAACTCCCTCAAAATTGTACATAAGTACAGTACTTGAGTAAATGTACCAACTGACAACCTAGAGCCCGGTTCTGCTTGAGGTTTCTTCCCGTTAAAGGGGAGTTTTTCCTTGTTGCTGTCGCCAAGTGCTTGCTCATGGGGAAATGTTGGGTCTCTGTAAATTAAAGAGTACAGTCTAGACCTCCAGACTCTATGTGAAAAGTGCCCTGAGATAACTAACCTGAGATAGCACTATATAAATAAAACTGACTTGAAATTGACTATTTAGTTACTTTCCACCGCTGATGACGTCAAGTATGTGTGAATATTGAACATTCGTGTAAAAGAGCATTCGTGCTCAACAAATCTACAAAGAATCTGATTAATAAACCAATCATTATTAATCATCAATTATTTAAGTTTTACACTAAAGCATTACACTGTGACCCTCTATTTGAGATTAAGACTGTTTGCTATCACAAAATCAAAAAACAGTCTGAAAAGTTATAAAATAGAAAGAAATCATCGCTCAGTTGTTTTATTGGGTCATTTGTGTCACTTTACAGTTCAGATTGTGTGCTACTTTGGTGGCAGCTGTGTGTCGTGTTGCATTCAGAGCTGTAGTAATTCTGCCTTTGTATCCTCTGAACGTACGCCGGGGATCACAATGGACTGAAGGTTGCATCATGGACTCTCAGAGAACATGAGCATATTAGGGGAAAAGGTGTTTTATTTAATTATGTAACGAAGGTCAACTGTTGGGGGGAAAATTGATCTTTCCTTTGTTTTATATTTGTTACATTAAACTTATCATTTGAATTTTACCTGAAGAGTACCAAGTAAAGTTTTACTGTGGGAGTCAGCTGAGATATTGGAGAGAAGAAAACTCTGTTCTAGTCACGCCTCAGTTCATGAGGATGAGATGGACATCAAGTATGAAGCATCCTCTGCTGGAGAAATGGTGGGAGGCAGAATGTGTCTGTGTCCTATCCTGTGAGAATACAGCTCCTGAAAACTGAAGTCTGTGTGGAAGTGTGAAACAGACGGGCGTCTCACCTCGCAGCCCTGAACCTCGTTCAGCGGTGAGATAAGTTGAAGGTAAGATTTTCATCATCAGTGATCAGGTCAAAACATTACATGACCATCCCTGATGTGACACTGCAGTCCAAGCATTACCCAGGACAAGATGTCTGTCTGCATAGGAAATACACTGCTTTGAATAATAATTTGTGTCTGATATGGTTTTTCCACAAGAAAGGTTTAAGTACCTTGTTAGAAAGATGTCATCTACTCCTTCTCCCTTATTGGGAAATCCAGAAGTTTAACAGCTGGATTCAAAATGTCTCCTACTTCACTGAAAAGTCCATTTTCAGTGTATGTGTATGTGAACCTTCAAGTTGCCACATCACATTTCTGTAAGTTGCATACTGGACCATGATTGGCTCCAAATAAGTTGTGATGTCACAATTCATGCTTGTAGTTACACATCTTAAACTCCTGGGTGAGCAGAGAGAAACTTTCTTTCTTTCCCCTTTCAGCAGAGGAATATGAGAATAAACTCTGCACATACATCATTCTGCACACTGAAGCTCAAACATCCAATTGAAGGAGCAAGAAGAAAAACGTATTTGAGTGGAGTGGACTTTAAGTTTCATAAAGATTCTCAAGATTTACTGCAGTGCTTTCAGTTTTCTTTTTATTGGATTGGTTCTGTTGTAGTGTGTTCAAAAAATTAAGAGTCCTTAAACAGCCGGTATTTCCGGTTCACCATCTTTTATTTTACAATTTTTGTCACTTGCTGAGTACTGCTTGATTTTATGATTATGATAACTAATAAAAACAGTATTTTACACAGACACTGTGACATTTTGCTGTGATTTCTTAACCCCTAATTGCATCAGTGTATAGCATATACATCATTTTTTCCCTTAACACTACTGAGTGGTGAAGCCAGTGTGTCTGAAGAAGATATTTGTTAGGTTTAACAGTGCATGAAAAGAAACATTAGTAAGGGATCTTCCACCCCACTAGGATGTAATCTAGGGTTAATACACACAAAGTACAGCTGAGGCTGATGGGATTGTCATTTGTTTTGCAGGTATTTGGTTGTAAATCAAAATATTGAACAAATAAAAATTGATTGATTGATTTGTTTATTTAAGTGTTGCAACTTTCTGATGCCCAGCCTATATGGGCTTACAAGACACTAGACAATAATAACCAGGATGGTCACATGACAGATGTACAGTTCCACAGATTGAAAAAGAACATTTCAGAACATTTAGTTTACATGGCAGAGATGTCCTGTTATGATAGATACAGTGCTCTCTTTTTTAGCAGCCAAGCCTCTCCTATAAATCTGGCTAAAAGAAAAATCTCCATATTAAAAAGCCAACTCAACATATCAGCTTCAGACAACTAAAACAAATCAGGTTTTTTCAATTGGATCATTTCAAACAAACAATTCCTCAAGTCACTGCACAAAGGGCAATGAAATACAAAATGAAATTCATCCTCGACAACACCAAGATCACAAAAAACACATAAACGTCGCTCTTCAGGAATACCTTTATATCTGCCTACCTCAATTGCCAGTTGTAAAGTACCAGTTCTTAACTGAGCACACATGGACCTTTGCCTTCTCTGTACATTTAAGATTATATATGATTCTTGAAATGGTTGATGAAAATGGTGTTAATCTGGCACCTGGTGCTAATTTCTTTGATTATCTGTCAACCCCTATTTAACTGGCAGCCTAACTTCCAGTTTCACTGACTCGGCATGATGGTGGGCCGTTGTCCAGATGAAGGCCAAAGGGATGACCCTATCAGCCATAGCAAGACAAGTTGGTTGTTCCAAATCTGTGATTTCAAGAATATTGAATCTTAACAACATCACAAACTCATTCAAGTCCCCCAAGAAGGCTGGTCATCCACAGAAGACAAATACAAGAGAGGACAGGATACTGCGGAGGATCTCAATGGGCAATCGTTTCCACACTGCAGCTGGAATTGCTCGCCAGTTCAGCGCTGAACAAGGTAAGGATCTGTCTCGTCATACAGTGTCTCAACGTTTTTAAGAGCATTTGGACTGAAAGCCCACTCTGCAGTGACCAAACCTCTCATTAGCAGAAAGAATCAAAATCTCTCTCTTTTGCGAGAGAGACCTGAGTACAGAGGGAAAGAAAACAAGCATCGCCAGGCATAACAAAAAGGACAAAGACATACAGCACACAGCCAGACAAACAAAATCCCATACCGCATCAGAAACAATCACAGACATCACTTAATAGACTCGAGGTTAAAAAATGGACATGACATATTTCTGTCTCTAAACCAATAAATATCCTGTAATTGAATGATGTCAGTAATGCTGGTTACTGATTGGATGCTGATTATCCAATCACAATCATGTCATGACTTGAGCACGCTCTGAGAGAGACAGACCTCGGACAAGACGAGCATGGCGCAGTGACTGCAGAGAGGGAGGATTAAGTGCCCATTTTCAATCAAAAATATACATTTATGTTCATGTTGGCCAAACAAATTTGCTGTCAGCATAATTGTAACTGTTAAAAGTGAATATTTGAAATAATTTTGAACATATATCATTTGATTAATTTACAGGATTTTTTCAAAGACAAGGACTGAGATAGGTGGTAAATTTAGAAATTAAGAGTGTTTTTAATTCTTACGTGGTTTTCATCAATTTAATGTCTTATATGTAAGATCTAAAGGGAACGCATAACAGTCCAAGAGTGAGAATACATAAAATGAGTAAAAATGTGATTGTTTTGTTATTAGATTCAGAGAGGGACAGTGGAGAAGTTACATGCATGCCAGAAGAACTTGATGTGGCAGATGAGATTGAGACTGATGTGGCAGATGAGATTGGGATAGAGGAGACAGACAGCACAGGGACAGGAGGAGATGACAGTAACCAGGAAGGAAGAAATCAAGTGGCGTCACAGGCCGTTCACTACAATCATTGACACTTCCTTTGAGAATCCTCCAATTCATGAGGATCATCCCATGAGACCCTACAAATACTTGAAACGGTATATACCAGATGAGATCTTCAATTTGATGGCCCAGTATGTTTCCAGAACCACAGCATGTCCCCCAGAGACCAGTTTGCAGACCAATCCAGGATGTAAGGCCTCTACCTGAAGTGCAGTATGACATGGTTGACCACATGCCAAATTATGATAAAAAGAAAGAGGCTAGCAGATGCAAGATGCCAAACTGTACAGGAAAAACACACGTCTTTTGTGACAAGTGCAACATCCACTTGTGCTTTGTGCCACAACAAAACTGCTTCAAGGCTGCTCATCGAAAATGAGAATACATGAAACCATCCACAAGCTGATGTCTTCTCAAGTTCAGCTTCCAGTTCCATTCCAAGTTAACGTGTTATCAGTTCATTAACCTACTATAAAAACAACATACATCTACTAAAATCATACATCTATTGTGTTCATGTGCATGTTCAGATTACATTATTTACCTCTCTTCTTACTGTACACGGACTCAAACACATGCAAAAACACCCAGTTCCAGATGTTTAGGTCATATCTGATTGATTACTATGTGGAAAAACATAGTAGTAGAAGTTTTTTTTAAAGGACATGAAAAAATACTATTAAAAATATGAGTTAGCCAAAAAAAAAAGTTTCCAGTTTGTTTTTATGTTGAAGAGGAGTCAGAATCAGTTAAAATAAATTGTTTTGCCCAGCAGAAAAAATGCAGGTCTGAAGGGGTTAAATCGTCCAGTGGGATAAGACATTCAAGTTCTTAAATCCTCTGTAATTTATTCCATTTATATGGTGCAAAGTGATGGAAGGTGTCTTCCCAATTTCAGTATTTACCCGAGGGGTAACAGTTATACTTCTCCCTTCCCTGTGTTTTTCCCATGGTTTTCCCTTCCTAGTGTTTCATGTTTGTCCCCAGTCTGTCTCTCTCTGTGTTTGTGTGTGTGGGCGTATGCTGGGCGTGGCCTCTTGGTTTCCCTCTCCCATTCAACTTGAACACCTGCAGCTCATCTACTAATCAACAGCAGTATAAAACCCCAGTTCATCTCTCCAGACTCTGCCAGATTGTTCAGTCACTAATGCGGCACAGATGCTACGGCCAAGCTTCTTGTAAGCTGTTTGTTTGTTTTTCTGATCTCCTGAATGCTGCTAATTCTGTTCTCTGCCTGTGCCTCAGGTTCACTACTCCAGTTCCCAGTACACCTGCCACGTCAGCCTCATCCTCACCTGCCGGGTGAGCTGTGGTTTTGGATTTGCAAAGTGCAGTGATACACTGAGGCAACTTTTGTAGGAGACATTTATAAATAAAAATGATAGAATGTAGTCCTTCTTGTTGCTAGTGAGGACCAGCCTACTTTTTCATATAGAACACAGTGATGTGTATCTTAAGCTCCTGTAATGAAATGTGAAGCATGATGATATACTGTATCAAGTTGTTTAAAGGCAGAGCGAGCAGCGTGAGAATAAAACATAACTCCTCAAACACAGGCATGATAGTTGACTGTACAATCATTTTCCTGTCCTCAAGACAGAAACATGCTTTATTTCATTACAGGCACCTTTTTTTTTATCTTAACCTTCTGTACCAGTTGCTCCACATACTGTTTGAGTTAGACTGCTATCAAGCCAAATTCCCAGGTATTTATAAATTTGGAAAATTTCAATATTTTCATATGAGGAACTGACTCATTTTATTTTAGTTATAACCACTGTGACTGGAGTCAGCTCAATTCAGTTCAGCTCTGTTATGACCTGGCCACAACAAAAGGGAGACACACCAGTGTTAAGTTTTAACAAAAGATCTTTTATTAACCAAATTAAACTAAATTGAGTAAATTCAAATGCCAATTAAGGATTAATAAGTTGTGGGGTGTGTATGTCAGTATAGTCAGTGGTGTAAGAGTGCATGAGTGATGGATGTGTGTGTAGGGGGGTGATGTAAGATGCGAAACCAGACATAAGAATAAACTTAAAGTAACATAGTCAATAAAACAAACGTTGTGGCTGAAGGGAAAAGGGAGAGAGGGCAGCTGCTGCAGCAGCTTGGCAGAGTGGCAGACAGAGAGAGAGATGCACTGCAGTCAGGCTTAAATAACCTGGAAACACACCGGGGCCCTCAGGTCTGCTAGGTTACACTAACAATCCACCTGCAGAGTGAACAGAGACAGATGAACCACACAGCAACACAAAATGACACAACAGAGGTCATCACAGCTCATAGATGATTTTAATAATGTTTGTTCTTGAATATATTTTGATGCTGTTTTCTATTGAAGATGTGAGTTTACACACTTTCTTTTATGAATTGAGGATAACAGCAAATTACCCAAAGTACCATACTACTGTATGTTAGTGTGACAAATCATCAAAATGCAGAAGCATACAATTTAAATAACATTTATTGGACTTACACTACAACTTTATGATGTATACAATGCCTGTTTGCCTCTAGTTGTGTTTTCTACTGTTACTGCTACTACTACTTCTAATACTGAACTTTATGATGGATACAAAATGCCTGTTTGCCTCTAGCTGTGTTTTCTACTGTTACTGCTACTACTACTTCTAATACTGTTGCTAGGTCCAAAATGGTGTGAAGGACGATGTGAATTAGGTATTTTTTTTTAAATATCTGAACGATATAGAAACCCTGAAGCTGTAAAGAAAGAATGAAACACACAAATATTACACAAGCTCCATTAAGCTCATTACAATGTCTTAATTAACTAAAATACATCACTGTGATCAACATAGTAGAGGTTTGGGACTGGTAGTTCAGTATGGGCAGAAATGTGTGTCCCTGGAAACTGAATTTGAATCACATCATTTGAATGTGCACTCCTGACCTCTAGTGGCCAAAGTCTGCATTTTCTAAGAACTTTCTCCTCCATCAATACACTGACATTGAAACAATAAGGTCAAACTTATGATCACAGTAGAAAATATTTTTGATAATTTTCACTCATTATACTGATTTTTTAGAAGAAACAGAGTGAAAAATTGCTCTTTGCCATGGTTATGAAGTGATTAAACCTACTGTTTCCACTGGTGGTAAAGCTACCTGTTGAAGAGCTGAAATATCACTAGTACCACTGCTACTACTATCACTACTGCTATTGTTTCTTCCAGTGGTACTACTGTTGGTAACTGAACTTCATGTTTATTAGGGAGAAGAAAGAAGTGATGAAGGGAGTGAGGGAGACAGGCTCAGTCAGTTAATTACTTAATGATCACAACATGGTCTGTTAAGTCTATCGGGGTTTACAAAGCCAGTGCATAATCTGGCTACTTTATATTCACTACAGGACATAAGATGGTGTGGGGTGCTCCAGTAGTTAAACTGAGTAAAGTATAGCCACACAGCAACTGTTAGCACATCTACATCAGCTGAAAACGTGTATTTATGTTTGTTTAACACCAAAAATGTCACCAAAACAACTGTAAACCGTGACTGAGTCGGAACTCAACCAGAATGCGACGCAGCCAGATTCTGTGGACGTTGGAGAGTAACACATTTTATAGTTTCTCTTTTGAAAGCTGTTTGAAAGCAGAAGGAAAGACCTTTAGGAGGGTCTAACCCTCCCTAACCCTAACCCTTTGACAATGCTCCATCCAAATATATGTGTCCTGTTCTTCATAAAGTGATGTAGTTCATCTATCAGAGGTCTACAGCTTCTGGACATATGTTTCTAATGCTCATCAGTTAACATACTGAGATATGACCAAATAACTTTTCTCTCTGTCTTTAAATAATGCCATTAAATAATGATCTATAAACAACAATAAAGAAAATTCAAATGGAACATTGTCTACAGACCCTCTTAAAAATCTTCTCTTCTCAAACATACAAGGAATTTGAAGTTATTACCAAGTTACAAAATGATTTCATCAAATTAACTTAAAGTAATTAGTAATTAACAAATTACACTTTAAGAGCTACTACTAGTCCATCCATTTTATCACTCCTGACTGATAGAACTGCTGCTACTGTTATTATCAATACTATTGATACTTTCTACATGATCTTTTAATATTTTAATATCTGTATTAGATTCTTTTTTTAGATTATTGATACATTTTATAGTTTCCCTTTCAAAGGGTATTTTAATTCTGCTGTTGCTATTGAAACTACCACAGTTATAAAATCTGCTACAAATAATACAACTACTGCTGCTCATTAATGAATGAAATGTTCCATCTAAACTTGTTGTGTTATAACGAGTTCACCTGTGTTGAACTCTTTGTTACAGAAGGAAAGATCTTTAGGAGGGTCTAACCCTCCCTAACCCTAACCCTTTGACAATGTTCCATTCAAATATTTGTCTTGTTGTTCATATTGTCATCACATGACAAGACACTTGTTAAATAAGCTATCAAATGCTGGCCTATTTTCTGGCAAAATTTTAAATTGCTCATCATTCAATATACTGAGACATAAACAAAAAAGTGGTTATTATTTAGAATTAGTATGAAGAAACATTTTTCACTTGTTTTCCATTAAATATTGGCCTGTGTACAACAGCAAAGAACATTTGAATGGAACATTGTCTACTTAAAGATCTTTCCTTCTTTTACAAAGTCATTATGACGAGTTCACCACAAGAGAGAAAACAATTTGGACAAAGCTTAGTTACTACAAACACTTTAAGTGCTACTACTGTACTAGTCCATCTATTAGTTGTTAGTAATGTTATCACTCCTGATTCTGAGGAGCCAGTAAGACGTCCATCACAGCTGCTAATACAGTCTCTTACTACTACAAAGAGCTGAAATGTCTCTAATATTACTGATACAACTGCTGCTACTGATAACATCACCACTCTCATAGTTTTCATGACTTTTTGAAATCATTTTTTAAAATTATAGTACTGCTACCCATCAGTGAAATAAATGTTTCTATTTTTAAGCTGTATCAACTTAAATTCACTTGAGGAAATTCATCAGACTTTGGACAGCTCCCTCTGGAGCCACAAAAGGCTTTATACAACTTTTTTAAACATATGCAGCAGTACTCCCCAATACCTGTAAAGATACTTGATGTGTAAATTCCCATTTCGTCTTTCAACTTTGATACTGGGTAAAATTATCCCATTATACTGGTCTGACCCTCCCTAACCCTATTGCAATGTTCCATCCAAAACATACACTTAAAAACGTATATGCAGACACAGTTAAATTGATTCCAGTAAGAAATATTAATGATGAACATTTGTCTTCCTCATTAAATACTGACATATGTACGACAGTAAAAAGGATTTGAATGAAACATTGCCTCCAGACCCTCTTGAAACCCTTCCCTTTTTTTACAAAGTCATTATAAGATAAGATCAACTTAAGTGATCCCATCCAAACCTTAAGATATTTTTTCCTGTCCAGAAAGAATTTCAAATTCAATTTAAACAATAAAACTAACAATTTAAATAATAAAACTGAAAAGATCTTTAGGAGGGTCTAACCCTCCCTGACCCTAACCCTTTGACAATGTTCCATCCAAATATATGTTTCCTTTTCTTCATATAGTGAACAAACTGTTGAACACTGAACTGTTTTCAGGGATTTTTTCAACTGTTGATAATTCAATAACTTTAAACAACCAAATAACTTTAATGGTAATCAGCAACATTATCAGATAATGTTTTTCACTTCTAAAGTCATTAAATACTGACCGGTGCACAACAGCAACAAAATATTTGAATGGAACATTGTCTACAGACCCTCTTAAAGATCTTTCCTTCTTTTAGTCATTATGACGAGTTCACCACAAGACAGAAAAAAATATGGACAAAACTTGGAAAAAAAAGCACCAAAGTGAAAGGAGTGAGTTGGAAGGAAAAGAGTTGCAGCGTGTCTGACTTACCATTATTTCTTTTGTTTTTCAAAGAATGTGTAGAAGCTATCAAAGACTTAAAAGACTTAAGACTTATCTACATACTAAAAATAAATGAAATAGTTAAAAAAAGCAACATCTACAATGATTTTGTAGAACTTTTTTGGAAACTTTAGAAATAAGTGAAAGAAAAGAGGTTGAACATGTCTGTGTGTAAAGAATTACCATCTCTTTTTGTGTTAGATTTTTTCGCACAAAGTGTAGAAGGTATCAGTCAAAGAGTTAAACAGAGTTACAAAACTGTATAATGTATAAAACAGTTAAAACTTATGTACATACTAAAGAGGAGTGAAAGTTAAAACTTATCTAAGGTTTCTTCTTTTAGGAAAGAGGAATGAAAGAGTTCAAACTTCTCTACATACAAAAAAGGAATGAAAGTTAAAACTTATATATATACTAAATATGTATAAAAGTTTAAAGTTATCTACATACTAAAAATGTATAAAAGAGTTCAAACTTATCTACATACTGAAAAGGAATGAAAGAGTTAAAACTTATCTAAGGTTTTTTTTTAAGAAGGAGGAAGAAAGAGTTAAAACTTATCTACAAATTAATAATGTATAAGAGTTAAAACTTATCTACATACTAAAAAGTAATGAAAGTTAACACTTATACATATACTAAAAATGTATAAAAGTTAAAACTTATCTATATACTAAAAAGGAATGAAAGAGTTAAAACTTATCTACATGCTAAAAAGGAATGAAAGAGTTAAAACTTATCTAAGGTTTTCTTTTTTTTTTTTTTAGGATAGAGGAAGAAAGAGGGAATAAAAGGTTTACACTGTGTGTGCAGTGTGCGTGTATGTGTGTGTATGTTACATCTCTGGGTTGTACGGAGAGTCAGTCATCCATGCCATGACCATCTCTGCCACTACATTAAAAGCAGAGGGTGGGGGTCCACCGGGCTGGGGTCCATAAGGGCCGGGCCAGAGGGGCGGGGCCGTGACATCATCATGCTGAATGTCATCCACATGCTCCTGGGGGGCTCTGGGCTGGATCTCCTGCTGCTTTCCTTCTGCTGTCCTTCCCTGAACCTTTTAGAGAGACAGAGAGGAGGAGAGGAAGAACCAAGTCAGACTAGTTCAGTTACACCCTTTAGACTGATGCAGTATTGCTGTTGAACTGGATGTATCATGGATCAGGATAGAACAGTTTGGACCACCGTGGGCATGTTTGGACTGCTAACCTCCAGCTGGACACCCTCCAGGTTGGCCTGTGGGGCAGAGGTGGAGGGCTGGGGGCTGGGGCTCCTCTCTGACAGGACAGCAGCATTCTCACGGAGTCTTCTCTCCGGAGGTTCCTCGAAGGCTCTGGAGGTGCTCTCCTGCTCCCTCCGTCTCTTCCTGCTAGCACCAACCTGTTAGTTACACAGAGAGACAGGGATGACTCCAACTGTATGATTACTAGACTGTTAGTAATTAAAGGAAAACTAGGAGCCTATATATCATGGAGGAGACAGAGAAAGTAGCTGAAATCAGCTACTTTAAGTGAGACTGTAACTTTTGCTGAACAATGGCTACTGTGGCCACAAGTGGTAATTACAGGGTAATGGTGAATGATAAGACATACAGTAGAATAAGTAGAGAATACTCATAAATCAGCAAACTGACTCAGTAGTTGTAGTATCTCAGTAGTCACACAGGAATATTTATCTAAAGGTCAAGTGAAAATTTTTTTTTGCAAAGTATGTTTCAAGTACACTTATATAAATGTGATTGATAGTATAATCATGAAATACTCAATAGTATATTTTCACCACATTTAATTCAAATTGAAATATAGTGTACTCTTAATAAATACACTGCTGTTAAATTTTACTAGTACAATTTGAGTTCAATATTTAAATTGCACTTTTAAGATAACTGCTGTCAATGCAAACTGCTGTCAATGCAAAAATGACACATTTAAAAAATTTAAACATATTTTATTACTCTAAGCCCCAGTGATAAAATAATACACTAAAATATACTAAATGTTAATATGCTACAGCACACTAACGTGTACTTGCGTCCAGACTATTAAATAGTGTACTTAAAGTGTGCTCATTTTGTACTTTTACACTTAAATAGTATTAAAGTTGTACAAAAGCCCTACTTTAATTGTGTTAAGTATACTTGTGTTGGTCCTCGACCATGAGGTCAGACAAAGGCAGGCCTACATGTAGAAGCTGAAGCCTGACCACGAGGCTTCCTTTGTCCTTTGTCCCCTGAAACAAAGGGAGCAGCACCAAAATGCTGCTCGCAGAGCCCTCCTCCCACAATGCTTTGCCAGTTCGCACCTAAGTGAGAAATCACAGCGGGAGCTCAAACCCAGGTCGCGGATTGGCAGAAATCCGCAACCACCACCAGGAGTCACGGCAACACAGCCGTGACGTCACCGCCCCCTTAAGAAGCGGCTGCACGGAGTTGCCGTCGCCTTTCCACAGTAACCGCGCCAGGAGGAAGTTCGCTTTCTTCACCGGCCAGATTTACTAACGGAGGTAACCGTACACGTGTATTCCCCCTTTTTCTTTTTGGAGTTTCTCCCCTCGCTGGACGAGACGAAACCACGACCCGTGTTCATCCACAACACAATCATCGGATCCACAGAGAGCGCTGCGTGCAACCCAGCCCTCTCACCTTGCCTGCAGAAGGAAGAAAGGATTTTCTTCACGGAGAAGCGGATAACTTCTATGCCCCGCTATCTACCGACCAAGTCGACCACCCTGAAAGAAGAGGGATTTTCTCGCGGAGAAGCGGATAACTTCTATGCCCCGCTGTCTACCGACCACGTCGACCACCCTGAAAGAAGAGGGATTCTCTCGCGGAGAAGCGGATAACTTCTATGCCCCGCTGTCTACCGACCACGTCGACCACCCTGAAAGAAGAGGGATTTTCTTGCGGAGAAGCGGATAACTTCTATGCCCCGCTGTCTACCGACCACGTCGACCACCCTGAAAGAAGAGGGATTTTCTCGCGGAGAAGCGGATAACTTCTATGTCCCGCTATCTACCGACCACGTCGACCACCCTGAAGGAAGGGGGATTTTCGTCACGGAGAAGCGGATAACTTCTATGCCCCGCTATCTACCGACCAAGTCGACCACCCTGAGTTTCCTCGCTGCCCCACCGAGAAACCAGCCGCCGTTGTCCCCGAGGAATTGAACGGCACCGCCAGTACCACACACCACAGGCCCCCCCCCGTGGTGTACACCGACGGACTAAACACACATCAGTTCGCTATAAGAGCGACACAAGTAAGAGGTTGTCTGGGCAGAGACTATAATATTTTATGTGTGTTCATAAGCTTAGTGCTTATTGTATGTTATTGATGTTTAACGGACCGCCGAGTCCTTGTCTGTTTACTCTAGCGAGTAATCTGAAGTTGCTACCTGTTTAGTTAGTGTTCACCACGCTAAACTGTTGTTTTGTCCCGTTCGGGACCACTGTGTTTGTGCCACCGTGAGAGGAGAGTAAGTTACTTTATCCGCTAACCACCAGACAACGGGCGCACAGATTGCTATCCGTGCGCGCGCTCTCTGTAGATAAAGTAACCGCTGCCTTCCCCCTACGGTCGTGAGACTCCGCCGAGAGTCGGTTTTTCCCTTTCTCTCTCTTTCCCCTCTCTCTCTTCTCCTACTAACCCGCACACACGCACACCTACATAACCGCACATCTCTTTTACACATCTGGTGGTAAGATAGCGTGGGACAGAGCGTTGCTCTGTCCCTCATTATCCGCCATCAGACACGTGTGCTTGTGAACATAAATTGGGTGAGTGCAGAACCGCGATTGCTAGGTGGCGCCATTTTGCCATTGTACTGTTTGAATACCGCGGCACTTCCGCCGGTTCATTGTCGCGTGACGTGACTTCCTCACGAGGCCACGCCCGCCATCTCAATTTCATACAACGTCATCTCCCCAGGTCACGCCCGCTACCGTAAGGTGCGCGACGTCAGCTGGTCAGATCACGCCCACCATTCCTGGTCCTGCACGACCACTCACTCACACATCCACTCACTCACATACACGCGCACACATACACATACACATACACATACACACACACACACACACACACACTTTGCTTACACATGTGGAACTTGTTTATGCTGTTATCTGTGTATTTGTTGTAGCATTAGCTGGTAGTGCAGTGTGAATTAATCGAAACATTCGTTAACTTTGTTGATTTTGTGGAGATTAATAAATACTGTTATAGCTTTAAAGAGAAGTCCTTCTGTCATTATTGTGTAGTTGTATTGTGATAAGTGGCTGATTGAGAGAGTCAGAGCTCGAATTCAAACCTTCTTTGTTCACCTTGAATGTGGATGTCACTCAGACTCACATCCAAGGTGAACACTTTTATGAGACTACCTTTCTACCTGGTTATTGGTCCCGGTTTCCGGGTGGTGCCCCGTAATTGTTAATCAAAATTAATAATTTTATTTGTTTTATAATTAATAATTACCTCTGATAATCATTAATTATTGCTAATAACCAGCCGTGCTTCTTGAGAACCAACAAATTGGTGCCCAATGTGGGGCTCTTGATATATCAGCCCTGTCATAATATTGATTCACAATAATCCAGAATTAACAATTTAGTTAAATTTTTCTTTCAAAAAAAAATTTTTTTTTTGGAATTATGATTTCTCTAGTGCTCTGCCAAGCATATGCTATAGAGTGGTTGTACGGTATACAGTGTGCACTAGTAGTTGTTTACAGAGAGTTACTAGCAGTTGCATGCTAATAGGAATAATCCCTAACACAACACCGTTATTGGTTGAAATTCATGTTAGTGCTAAAAGTCACTACTAAGGTCCTGCTAAGACAGAAATAGGTTGCAGTCCTTGAATAATCAACCGTGTAAGTCACAGGTTAACCTCTCACCTGTGCATTTAACAACAATTAACAGGAGTCACAACATCCAGCCACCGTGTGGAGTGTGCCAACATGAGCTACCAGAGACCCCACGTGGCTGGAGCTGAAGCTCTACAGTGGGAGGACTCATACATGCAGGATGTGGTCTCTAACCTCATTTGCCTCTCCACACAAGAGAGGGACAACCTGGCTAACTGTAGCCTCAGTGCATGCAATGACATGCTCAAGGAACTGAGGGATTACATAAATAACCCAGCCGGGAACCCGAGCATGCCCTCGCACACGCGATGGGGCAAATGCTCCTGCTCGACCAGCGCAGAAACCAACTACAGCTAGCCGAAACCCAAATACAGGAGGCCGAAACCCAACTACAGCTAGCCGAAACCCAACTACAAATAGCCAAAGCCAAACTACAGATAGCTCAGCTGCAGCACAGGAACAAAACTAGGCAAACTTCCTACTTCAAGTTGCAGCAGGAAGCCACAAGCACCCAGGCTGACCTAACCCAAGTGAAGGGGGACACGGAGAGCCTGCGTTCCCAGCTCAAATGTCTCCAACAGGACAGCGACGAGTCCCAAGCCATCCAGGTAAGGGAGCAGATGACCCCATTCTTCCAGGAGGTGCAAGCTAGAAGCCCAGCAACCCCTGGTGATGCAGTTGCTGACCTTCCCAGCCCAGATGACTGCAAGGTGCCTCCATCAGCTCACTTGATGGATGTAGATGCTCCACCCTCTGATGGTGCACCCCTCTCACTCCCCAGCCAAAGCCTGCTCCAGGAAGCAGCCCAGGTAACGGAGCCGGTGACTCCAGTCTACCAGGGGATGCAAAGCCTAGCAACCCCTGGTGATGCAGTCGCTGACCTTCCCAGCCCAGATGACTGCAAGGTGCCTCCATCAGCCCACTTGATGGATGTAGGTGCTCCACCTTCTGATGGTGCACCCCTCTCACTCCCCAGCCAAAGCCTGCTCCAGGAAGCCGCCCAGGTAACGGAGCCGGTGACTCCAGTCCACCAGGGGATGCAAAGCCTAGCAACCCCTGGTGATGCAGTCGCTGACCTTCCCAGCCCAGATGACTGCAAGGTGCCTCCATCAGCTCACTTGATGGATGCAGGTGCTCCACCCTCTGATGGTGCACCCCTCTCACTCCCCAGCCAAAGCCTGCTCCAGGAAGCTGCCCAGGTAACGGAGCCGGTGACTCCAGTCCACCAAGGGATGCAAAGCCTAGCAACCCCTGGTGATGCAGTCGCTGACCTTCCCAGCCCAGATGACTGCAAGGCGCCTCCATCAGCCCACCTGATGGATGTAGGTGCTCCACCCTCTGATGGTGCACCCCTCTCACTCCCCAGCCAAAGCCTGCTCCAGGAAGCCGCCCAGGTAACGGAGCCGGTGACTCCAGTCCACCAGGGGATACGAAGCCTAGCAACCCCTGGTGATGCAGTTGCTGACCTTCCCAGCCCAGATGACTGCCAAGTGCCTCCATCAGCCCACTTGATGGATGTAGGTGCCCCACCCTCTGATGGTGCACCCCCCTCAATACTCAGCCACGCCACCTCCTGCCCTGACCAAAGGGGGGAGGATCACGCCCAAGCTGAGAGCGGCGTGGGTGCCTCCGGGCCCCCCTTAACCAGCGAGCTGCATGCACCGCAGAGCTTGCACCCCTGTCCTGATGAGACTCCATCCCCACCACGAAGGAGGAGAAGTCGCCCTCCTCGCCATGATGACCTGAGCGACTCTGGAGTCTCTGATCTGTCAGACAGCCCGCCGCCACATCGACACAGAGGCTTGCACACCCAACAACTTGAGTCCCCTGCAAGCAATGCCGCATGCTTCGACCCAGATAATCATGAGTCAGACATCAATGATTATCTCAGGGAAGTCGAATGCTGCCCGGGTGACTCACCTCACCCCAAGCGCCCTGCCAGAGGGCACAAAGACCATGCTGAAGTCCTGTGGGTACACACCTCAGCAGACGCCAACCTAGTGCGGGAAGGCAACAAGACGCCTCGCACCAAGATGGATGGCAGAACAGGACCTCTCAGGCACAGACCACCTCGCAAATGGGGTGGGAACAATGCCGGCGGGATGATGACCAGACCCATCCCCCAGCTAACCTCCATGAACTGTGTCTACTCTCTAAATGGGTGGAGCAGCCTCCACACCAAAGGGGGGTGGACCCACCATGGTAGTGTCCCCTGCAGTTAAGCTTAGCATGCTGTTTCCACAACCGCAGCATGCCATAATGCTTAACACCACTCCATCCGGTACCATAGCTCCCATTAAGTGACATCCTGTCCAACCCAGATCGGGTTCTGTAAGCCATTCGCACCCCCTCAAAAGGTGGAGCAGACTCAACCCCAAAGGGTAGAAGACGCACGACAGTAGCGTCATAGGGATAGCTGCATGCCCCAACTCACCCATAAACATGCACTAACTCCTAATACCTTCCCATCAAGAGATGTAACAGGGACTCCCCCTCTAACACCGTGCATGCTTTAGTTACTATGTCAGAAGTGTGAGGTCAGAAATAACTTAGGTGAGTATGTAGTTTAGACTAAATCCTTAGCTCCGCTACTACCACTGTTATGCCACCTTCACAAACACATCTGGTATATGGTCTTGGCAATGCACTCCTGCAAATCCTGTTAGGACTAGGATTCACACATCACCTACAGGTACACCCCAAACACACACAGGCCAGACTGGACTCCCTCCTTCCCATTCAGCACACCAGTCTGCGCCATTCCACGGGCTAACTCCAACCTCTTTCAGGAGTGAGCCTACTAGTCTAACAATCTTTCTTTTTCCTTCTTTTCTTTTTATGACTTTGTGTTATTGTGGATAACCAAAAGCAGCAAAAGAATTGTTTGTTAATATTTTGGTGTGTACCTAGATGTAGTTAGTAACTGCCCAGACATTACCTCAAGTTTAACTGTCCAGACATTACCTCAAGTTAACTGTCCAGACATTACCTCAAGTTTAACTGCCCAGATGAACCTCTGCAAACCCATGAACTGTTGAACTGACTTTCTGACTCTCCCCTCAGGGATTAAGGACTCTGTGTTTCAGGAACATGGACTGTATAACCCATAGGTCACGCACCCTGTGTGGACCAGTCGGCCATTGGGTTGCTCTGAAGATTGTGGCCGGCACCCCATTCTTCAGACCAAAAGGGGGGATGTTGGTCCTCGACCATGAGGTCAGACAAAGGCAGGCCTACATGTAGAAGCTGAAGCCTGACCACGAGGCTTCCTTTGTCCTTTGTCCCCTGAAACAAAGGGAGCAGCACCAAAATGCTGCTCGCAGAGCCCTCCTCCCACAATGCTTTGCCAGTTCGCACCTAAGTGAGAAATCACAGCGGGAGCTCAAACCCAGGTCGCGGATTGGCAGAAATCCGCAACCACCACCAGGAGTCACGGCAACACAGCCGTGACGTCACCGCCCCCTTAAGAAGCGGCTGCACGGAGTTGCCGTCGCCTTTCCACAGTAACCGCGCCAGGAGGAAGTTCGCTTTCTTCACCGGCCAGATTTACTAACGGAGGTAACCGTACACGTGTATTCCCCCTTTTTCTTTTTGGAGTTTCTCCCCTCGCTGGACGAGACGAAACCACGACCCGTGTTCATCCACAACACAATCATCGGATCCACAGAGAGCGCTGCGTGCAACCCAGCCCTCTCACCTTGCCTGCAGAAGGAAGAAAGGATTTTCTTCACGGAGAAGCGGATAACTTCTATGCCCCGCTATCTACCGACCAAGTCGACCACCCTGAAAGAAGAGGGATTTTCTCGCGGAGAAGCGGATAACTTCTATGCCCCGCTGTCTACCGACCACGTCGACCACCCTGAAAGAAGAGGGATTCTCTCGCGGAGAAGCGGATAACTTCTATGCCCCGCTGTCTACCGACCACGTCGACCACCCTGAAAGAAGAGGGATTTTCTCGCGGAGAAGCGGATAACTTCTATGCCCCGCTGTCTACCGACCACGTCGACCACCCTGAAAGAAGAGGGATTTTCTCGCGGAGAAGCGGATAACTTCTATGCCCCGCTATCTACCGACCACGTCGACCACCCTGAAGGAAGGGGGATTTTCGTCACGGAGAAGCGGATAACTTCTATGCCCCGCTATCTACCGACCAAGTCGACCACCCTGAGTTTCCTCGCTGCCCCACCGAGAAACCAGCCGCCGTTGTCCCCGAGGAATTGAACGGCACCGCCAGTACCACACACCACAGGCCCCCCCCGTGGTGTACACCGACGGACTAAACACACATCAGTTCGCTATAAGAGCGACACAAGTAAGAGGTTGTCTGGGCAGAGACTATAATATTTTATGTGTGTTCATAAGCTTAGTGCTTATTGTATGTTATTGATGTTTAACGGACCGCCGAGTCCTTGTCTGTTTACTCTAGCGAGTAATCTGAAGTTGCTACCTGTTTAGTTAGTGTTCACCACGCTAAACTGTTGTTTTGTCCCGTTCGGGACCACTGTGTTTGTGCCACCGTGAGAGGAGAGTAAGTTACTTTATCCGCTAACCACCAGACAACGGGCGCACAGATTGCTATCCGTGCGCGCGCTCTCTGTAGATAAAGTAACCGCTGCCTTCCCCCTACGGTCGTGAGACTCCGCCGAGAGTCGGTTTTTCCCTTTCTCTCTCTTTCCCCTCTCTCTCTTCTCCTACTAACCCGCACACACGCACACCTACATAACCGCACATCTCTTTTACACATCTGGTGGTAAGATAGCGTGGGACATAGCGTTGCTCTGTCCCTCATTATCCGCCATCAGACACGTGTGCTTGTGAACATAAATTGGGTGAGTGCAGAACCGCCGATTGCTAGGTGGCGCCATTTTGCCATTGTACTGTTTGAATACCGCGGCACTTCCGCCGGTTCATTGTCGCGTGACGTGACTTCCTCACGAGGCCACGCCCGCCATCTCAATTTCATACAACGTCATCTCCCCAGGTCACGCCCGCTACCGTAAGGTGCGCGACGTCAGCTGGTCAGATCACGCCCACCATTCCTGGTCCTGCACGACCACTCACTCACACATCCACTCACTCACATACACGCGCACACATACACATACACATACACATACACACACACACACACACACACACTTTGCTTACACATGTGGAACTTGTTTATGCTGTTATCTGTGTATTTGTTGTAGCATTAGCTGGTAGTGCAGTGTGAATTAATCGAAACATTCGTTAACTTTGTTGATTTTGTGGAGATTAATAAATACTGTTATAGCTTTAAAGAGAAGTCCTTCTGTCATTATTGTGTAGTTGTATTGTGATAAGTGGCTGATTGAGAGAGTCAGAGCTCGAATTCAAACCTTCTTTGTTCACCTTGAATGTGGATGTCACTCAGACTCACATCCAAGGTGAACACTTTTATGAGACTACCTTTCTACCTGGTTATTGGTCCCGGTTTCCGGGTGGTGCCCCGTAATTGTTAATCAAAATTAATAATTTTATTTGTTTTATAATTAATAATTATCTCTGATAATCATTAATTATTGCTAATAACCAGCCGTGCTTCTTGAGAACCAACACTTGACTGTGCTAAAATGGAACAACTTTAAGTATACCTAATATACTGCAAATGTTCTAATTATTTTTAAGGTTTGTATACTGTTTCACACAGCAAATGCCACATATTTCATGCATGTGTCTGTTGTTAAAGGCATTCAATTTTAAATATGATATATGCTTTGGCATATGGCATTAGTTGTCCCTAAACAAATAAACGTTGAATGAACTAAACTGATAATGAGACCAGATGTGTGAGGATCTTACCACCTTAACTAAACTATTTCCTGGTGGACTTGCTAGAGCCCAATCTACAAGCCCCCACTGACCACAGTCATAAAGGAAATCAGACTTGTAACACTCAGCACACAGCACACACTTCCACTCCATGACATTTGGGGGTATCATACAACCACTCCCACTGGTCTCTGAAGCAGCAGCGACACGTCAAACCTACTGATAACTTAGTGTAAAACACGGACCGGGGCGGAACTATACGCGTAGTCGGCGGAACAATACGTCATCGTCCAGGCGGTGCATGATGACCTGCAGGAGGACAAACAATCAGTGGGTCATCTGCTTGTAGTACAAACAACTGCTGCTCCCAGGAGAAGGAGAGAGGACAATATGAGGAATCACACTTCTTTTATCAGGAACACATCATGACAACTTGGCTCTGTGTTGTGACTGGCTGCCATGGCAACAGTGGAGAGGAGGAAGTGTAATCTCCTATGCAGACAAAGTAGCACACAATCTGAACTCTAAAGTGACACAAATGACCCAATAAAACAACTGAGCGATGATTTCTTTCTATTTTATAACTTTTCAGACTGTTTTTTGATTTTGTGATAGCAAACAGTCTTAATCTCAAATAGAGGGTCACAGTGTAATGCTTTAGTGTAAAACTTAAATAATTGATGATTAATAATGATTGGTTTATTAATCAGATTCTTTGTTTTTGTAGATTTGTTGAGCACGAATGCTCTTTTTCAAGAATGTTCCATATTCACACATACTAGACGTCATCAGTGGTGGAAAGTAAGTCAGTTTTATTTATATAGCGCTATCTCAGGTTAGTTATCTCAGGGCACTTTTCACATAGAGTCTGGAGGTCTAGACTGTACTCTTTAATTTACAAAGACCCAACATTTCCCCATGAGCAAGCACTTGGCGACAGCAACAAGGAAAAACTCCCCTTTAACCGGAAGAAACCTCAAGCAGAACCGGGCTCTAGGTTGTCACTTGGTACATTTACTCAAGTACTGTACTTATGTACAATTTTGAGGTAGTTGTACTTTACATGAGTCTTTCCATTTGATGCTACTTTATATTTCCACTCCACTACATTTCAGAGGAAAATATTGTACTTTCTACTGCACTAAATTTATTTGACAGCCTTAGTTACTTTTCAGATGAAGATTTGAAACAATGGGTAATATAACAAGCTTTTAAAATACAACACATTGTTAAAGATGAAACCAGTGGTTTCCAACCTTTTTGGCTTTTGACGTCTTAAAAAAAGCAGTGTGTAGTCGCATTTCAGATGTCTATGAGTTGTTAACAGCTCCACCAAATAGTGATTTTTCCCTCTAAACTTCTCACATGGTTTCATTTCAATAAATGTTCAAATGATCCAATATTTCACCAAAAACCTCTCCTCCTCCTTTTTCTCCCTCTCCCATAATCATCTCACAACCCCTCAGATTTATCTGGTGACACTTTGGAGGGGCCCGACCCCTAGGTTGGGAACCACTGGACTAAACTAGCTAACTCTATATAAAGTAGTTCAAACTAGCTCCACCTCCAGCAGCTACAACAGTAACATGCTGCTTACACACTGATGCTTCAGTATTAATAATCTAATGATGTCATATATAATAATATATCAGTCAGAGGGAACAAACCACTACTTTTACTGCAATACTTTAACTACATCAAACTGCTAATACTTATGTACTTTTACTTAAGTAGGATTTTTCATGCAGGACTTTTACTTATAATGGAGTATTTTCACATTACTGTATTGCTACTTTTAATTAAGTAAATGATCTGAATTAAGGAGCTGAGTACTTCTTCCACCACTAGATGTCATCAAAAAGACAGTTTCAGTGTCTACATTGTTGGTAACCTCTGACAAGGTGCATGGTTTCATGCTTGTCCCAGGGTTACCAACATGACACTCCATGTGACTGTGAGTGTTGATTTTCCCTCAATCCGACATTAACATTTTATAATATGTAACCTGCATATATTCACTGATGTTATGGACAATTACGCCTATAGTCGCTGAAAATGATAAAGTATTACACAAAAAACTAAAGACAACATTCAAAATAATATTTCAAATAAGCACAAGCTCCTAACAAATCTAACAGGATACACACTTTCACTGTCAAGCCAAGAGTTTTACCTTGTTGGTGTTGGTGCTCATTTGGCTTCTGCTGGGCTCTCTCCTCCAGTAGGTGTGATCATGGAGGTAAGTTGGCACATCACACATCTGTAACCATTAATGTACAGTTTAGGATGGGACTCTACTTAACTCAACACAACTCGACTAAACTGAACATTGAATAAATTAGTTCATCTTTTGAACCTGCTGAGCCCACTGATGTTTTCCTAAAAGGATAGAGGTTTTACAATTTTTCACTAGAAGAGGTTTTCCTTGCTGTAATCATTCCTCCTGTTCATACTGGCTATTAAAAGGTCCCCTTCAAAGGTGCTTTCAATGTAAGTGATGGGGGACAAAATCCACAGTGTGTCCACACAGTCATTTTGTGCAAAAATGCATTTAAATATTTATCTGAAGCCTATATGAGGCTTCAGCAGTCTGAGTTAGTCATATCAAGTGGATATCTACCACATTTACAGTCTTTTTAGCATCAAATTCCCTCTTTGTGTTTCCTCAGACAGTGTTTCCTGTTGAGCTGCGGTGGAAGTATAGTAACAAAAACCGGGACTTTGGCACTAAAAAGACTGTAACATTGAAAGATATCTACTTGATTTGACTCATTTGCACAGGAGGAGGACTGTGGATTTTGGCCTCCATCACTTAACATTGTAAATGCATTATGAAGGGATCTTCTAATGGTCAGTATGAACAGGAGGAATGATTATGGCAAGAAAAACCTGTTTCAGTGTTCATTTGGGCTCCTGACTATTGTTTTAAGACAGACTTGAACATTTGTGAACTCGTCCTTTAAGTAAACAAGCTATTTTCTACTCTGCATGCACACATGCATAACGGCTTTACTGTTTTTGCAGCAACTGCAACTTTTTGCAAACTGCTATTACACTGAGCTGTTCAGCGTTTCAGCAGTTTACTGAAGGTGGTGGTTAAATGCATCACTGTGTAATAAGCTAAGTTATATTTTTCTGAAGGAGTTTGAATGGTTACTGCAAACTGTATCAGTTTGCTTGTAAATCAACAGTCAGTTCAGGATTTTGCAGTTACTTCTGTCTTTACATTTCAGCAATGTATACACTGAAGATCTTACTTTAAATTTGTAAATGTAATATTTGTTTTTATGTTTTACTGAACAAACTACCACTGAATCAAAGTCAGTTGTTGCTGCCGTTGAACATTCGACGCCTCAAATACAGCTGAGGCGTCGAATAAAACGGCTTGAAAAAAGTCTTTGAATGATTTTAAACTGCCTAAATTCTCACGTTTTCCATGATGAAACAGTAAGAGAGTCGAGTTGAGGTCACTGTGGGTCCGTTTTTCGCTGGTCATTTGTATAGTTTTTCAGAAATCGTCGAGTGAAGTTTCTCCTCCAATGTTTCAGAGTAAAATGGTGATTTTGGAACTAGTTTCTGGAATATAGACGCTCCATAGCAACCAGAGTCCTACGTCAGCACTAACATTAAACTGCTTTAATTGGCAGTTTACAGTATTGTTTTTTATTGGCATTTTAAAATGTAATTATAGAAAATAAAATATATTTTTTAAATGAATTCCTTCAACACGGATTCAATAACGTTTTGTAGAGGCCCAGTGCATACACTACTGTTTTAGTCGGCATCCATTTCGTCAGCTATAAGGCAACATTTTGGCAATTTAGTTTATTTTATGTCCATTTAAGCTTCCGATGAATTAGAAGCAGAGTCAATAAACGTGATTAATATTGTTATTGATAGTTCAGCAACAAATAAATAGTCTCTGTCACTAGTTGAAAGGTAAAATACATGTGAAAATCCAAATAAGTCGTCAAAATGTAACTTAATTAGCTTTAAAAGTTAGTCGTAGCGGTTGTTAAATAATACCCTGTTGTATTTGTTAACCATATTTCAATAATTTCCAGTCAGTATTTCCTCTGGTCTGACTGGTCATATGTTTTGGACCTATAGTCACCTGCTTAGCTAACAAAATGAAAGTAAACACTACCTTACCTGACTGTCAGCTCACAAACTTCACACCAGAAGGTACATACAATCATATCATTCTGGAGGGTGTCCACTTTGAGCCTACCGTATATGGGGCCAAAACAGCGACAGTTAAATTTGGCAAATTGGAAAAAAAAGGAGGTTCAATGCCAAATTTTATTTTCAATGGCAAAATGTAACTGTCACTCTAGCCCCATAAGCCTATTGCTTGAGGCATGTGAGACATTATTATTTCTAAATTGTCCGTTTTTAATAGTATATCTTGTAACATTATAATAAAAAGCCTCACCATTAGCTCCTTCAGGACTTTGCATTCACAGCATACAAAAGATTAGAAATACTGCCATGTTGTGGGACTCCTATGTTACTACTACATGTTGGGTATGATGTCACCAAAGCAGTGAGCGCACTCTGTGTTACTGACAGGTGTTTCAGATATAAAGTTAGAAACATCTCACAGCATATTGCAGTCTCCAAACAACCCTCTTGGTTAAATCTGAATATGTTAAAGGTCCCTTCCAGACAGGTTTTTTAGACACATGAAATACACTGCTTTGAATAATAATTTGTGTCTGATATGGTTTTTCCACAAAAAAAGGTTTAAGTATCTTGTTAGAAAGATGTCATCTACCCCTTCTCCCTCATTGGGAATTCCAGAATCCATGAAAAGTTTAACAGCTGGATTCAAAATGTCTCCTACTTCACTGAAGAGTCCATTTATTAGTGTATGTGTATGTGAACCTTCAAGTTGCCACATCACATTTCTGTAAGTTGCATACTGGACCATGATTGGCTCCAAATAAGTTGTGATGTCACAATTCATGCTTATAGTTACACATCTTAAACTCAGATTTAAGGTGAACACAGAGAAACTTTCCCCTTTCAGCAGAGGAATATGAAAATAAACTCTGCACATACATCATTCTGCACACTGAAGCTCAAACATGATCTTTTCAAACAAACAATTCCTCAAGTCACTGCACAAAGGGCAATAAAATACAAAATGAAATTCATCCTCGACAACACCAAGATCACAAAAAACACATAAACGTCGCTCTTCAGGAATACCTTTATATCTGCCTACCTCAATTGCCAATTGTAAAGTACCAGTTCTTAACTGAGCACACATGGACCTTTGCCTTCTCTGTACATTTAAAATTATATATGATTCTTGAAATGGTTGATGAAAAGTCAGGAGGTCACCAAAGTTAATAAAATTCCTCCTATGGAGAGCACGAATATCTGAGCAAAATTTTATGGCAATCCATCCAGTAGTTGAGATATTTCAGTCTGGCCCAAAGTGATGGACTGGCTGAGAGACTGGCATTGCTATCCATACAGTGAAAAACATACATTTAAGGATGACTGGACTGAGAAATACATGTTCATTTTTCCTGAGGGAAGTATGAGACCATTGTGCTTGAATTGCAATCATGCAAACATGAACATCATGCAACATCATGTGTGTGTGTCTATATATACGTGTGCATATATATGTGTGTGTGTGTAAAATGTATATTCCTAGAATTCTGCTTTCAGAGCTAGTTATTAAGTTATTACTAAAACTAATAATAATTGGATGCAGAGGCAATTATGTCATATGATAATAAGCAGATATCTGAATCAACACTTATTGTTATTTTGACTATTACATACCATTATACTACTTTGTATATTTCATTTTTTAAATAAATTGTATAATAGTTGTACACCTGAATGTCTGCTTGCATTATTTTTCCTAGAATTCTGCTTTCAGAACTAGCTATTAATTATTAAGTGATTACTAAAATCAATAATAATCGAATGTAGAGACAATTATGTAATATGATAACAAGTAGATACATTTATATAGTCTTACATTTAGAACCGGCCCTTTGAAAGCTACCATAATGTTGATGTGGCCCAAGATGAAATTGAGTTTGATCCCCCCGCTTTAGAATAAATCCTTACCCATAATAAAGTCACAATTCTGCTATGCCATCTGTTATCTATTATGCTATTATCTTAAATATCTCAATCAAATCAGTCACGAAAAACATTTTCCATAAAATGTGTGAGTGTTGTTTGTATTGTAAGTATTGTTGAAGAAATCAGTCCTGTTCACAAGTTTTTCAATGGTATGGTTATAATGGTATAGCAGTATACTGTGAGCTTACAGACACGCACACACAAACACACACACATATATATGTGTGTGTGTGTGTGTGTGTGTGTGTGTGTGTGTGTGTGTGTGTGTGTGCATGTATGTATGCATGTATATATATGTATGTATGTGTGTGTATGTACACTGGAGATCAAAATTAGAGAACAATTTATAAACAACTGATTTTTTCTGAAGTAATGTCATCCTTACTGCTCAACAGTTGAAGGACTTTTTGTTGTGTCTATACCATGCTACTAGAACACTTTTTCCACAAAATAACTAAGGCATTTCAACAAAAAACATTATTTTGCAGAAAACACACTGATCAAAATTAGAGAACACTTTCAGATGTCCTTGATTATCTGTCAACCCCTATTTAACTGGCAGCCTAACTTCCAGTTTCACTGACTCGGCATGATGGTGGGCCGTTCTAAAGTGACTGAAAGCCTCCGGCAGCAGGTTGTCCAGATGAAGGCCAAAGGGATGACCCTATTAGCCATAGCAAGACAAGTTGGTTGTTCCAAATCTGTGATTTCAAGAATATTGAATCTTTACAACATCACAAACTCATTCAAGTCCCCCAAGAAGGCTGGTCGTCCACGGAAGACAAATACAAGAGAGGACAGGATACTGCGGGGGATCTCAATGGGCAATCGTTTCCACACTGCAGCTGGAATTGCTCGCCAATTCAGCGCTGAACAGGGTAAGGATCTGTCTCGTCATACAGTGCCTCGACGTTTAAGAGCATTTGGACTGAAAGCCCACTCTGCAGTGACCAAACCTCTCATTAGCAGAAAGAATCAAAAGGCTAGACTAAGCTTTGCTGAGGAGCATGTTGTGTTGACAGAGGAGAACTGGTCCAAAGTTCACTTGAGTGTAAAAAGCAAGTTTAATTTATTTGGGTCCGATGGGAAACATTATGTTCGGCGACAAACTGGAGAAAGACTGAACCCAAAGTGTATAAAGAAGTCAGTGAAAGGTGGAGGAGGAAGTGTCATGGTTTGGGGCATGTTTTCTGCAGCAGGAGTTTGGCCTCTTATACAGCTACATGGCAGAGTGAATGCAAATGTTTATCAGAACCTTCTTCAACAACATATGGTTCCTTCCCTGCGTTCATCACCCAATCAGCCCGCAGTGTTCATGCAGGACAACGCTCCATGTCACACAGCAAAAAGGGTAAAGCGGTTCCTTGAAACTGAAAACATTGAAATAATGACATGGCCTGCCCAGAGTCCTGATCTCAACCCAATAGAGAACCTCTGGAAAATCCTTGGCGACAAAGTTATGGCCAAGAAACCCACTACAGTCACCGAACTGTGGAGGAGACTGGAAGAAGAGTGGACCAAAATCACACCAGAGCAGTGTGACAGACTAGTGCTGTCCTATGGCCGCAGATGTGCTGAAGTCATTCAGAGCAGAGGCCTGTACACTTCCTACTAATTGCTGACTATATATATGTGCATGTTTTGTTTTTTAACTCAAGCCATTTTTAACTCAAGCCTAATAATCAACCCTCGACCTAAACTTAATTATAACTCATTCGAAAGCCCCGTTCTTAGTCTTTCACACCCAACCAGGAAAACTTTACAGCCAATTCTATTTGTTATAGTGTACCGCCCTCCTGGCCCGTACTCTGAATTTTTATCCAAATTTTCAGAGTTTTTATCAAACTTAGTCCTTTGTACAGATAAAGTAATTATAGTAGGTGACTTTAATATCCATGTGGACGTCGATATTGATAGTCTTAGCACTGCGTTTATCTCATTGTTAGACTCAATTGGCTTCTCTCAGAGTGTAAATAAACCTACGCACTGTCTTAACCACACCCTCGACCTTGTTCTGACTTATGGCATTGAAATTGAACATTTAATAGTTTTTCCACAAAATCCTATTTTATCAGACCATTACTTAATAACTTTTGAATTCCTATTAATAGACTACACACCATTAGACAAAAACATCTTTACTAGATGTCTTTCTGATAGTGCTGTAGCTAAATTCAAAGAAGCGATCCCACTAGTACTAAATTCAGTGCCATGTCTCAATACTACAAAGGAGTCTTATGCTAACTTTAGTCCCTCTGAAACCAAAGATCTTGTTGATAGTACCGCAGGCTCACTGCTTGACTCTATCGCCCCTTTAAAAAGGAAGATAATAAAACATAAGAAGCTAGCTCTGATGGAATAATTATGTAAGTTATCTCATATCTGCTGTGTATTATCATTATTGTGTTGTATTTGACGCTGTCCCACTAACGGTGGGACAGCACGCTGTGCTATGTTTGAATTGTTCTCAGGGAAGATAGCAACCGACCAAGGACTCAGCATACGCATATGCTCAGCATACTATCGGTGTGAAGCGGAAACATCAGGAGGAGCTGGAGCCAGTCCGGACTGATTCCAGCCAGCACTTCATGGACAATAAGTTATCCTACACAAACAAGGACAGATGACATGTCACCTTTCTTGATAATGTATCTGAAACACGTCAGTGCTACTGCTACTTTCCCCTTTCCCTTAGAGCAGTAGTACTCATGTAACTAGGGAACTCCCAAAATGAATAAATAGAGAGGGTCCGGCGAGATATGCCTCAGAGCGGTTGGAGATTGTAACTGAGCATATCTCTGTCCGTTCTCCTTGCAAGTATAAACTCTAACGCTGTGTGTCTTGTCCTCCTTTGTCTAGTATTTTACAATGTTTTAGGTTGCCTAAACCTGACATTAACTTGGTCCTTCGAGCCGGATGCCAACATACTTGAAGATCCCAGCAGGTGCGGTGGACTCCAGAAAGACCGTGGCCACGGCGGGCTCTGTAGTGTGAGCTCTTGAGATCCTTTTTCGAGGACTGGACATCGACCTGTCTGCTGGGATCTGACGGTTGACGGCATTCCGAGAGTGGGAGGGACAACAGCGGTGAGTAGAGTTTGGTTAAAAGAGCGAATGGCGCGTCTTACAAGCCCTGAATATTCTAGACCCTGGCAGGTAACGAGGGATGGCAGAGTCCGAAAAATTCCGCGTGAGGACGACGGAGTCCTGTAGCGTACTTAAGTTCCGTGTTTGTTAATTGTCCGTGTTTGTATTGTTAACTGTAAAAGTAAAGGACGGCGGAGTCCTGTAGCGCACTTAAATTCCTCATTTTCTGTTTAATGTTAAAACAAAAATAAAAGGACGGCAGAGTCCTGTAGCGCACTTAAGTTCCGTGTTTGTTAATTGTCCGTGTTTGTGTTGTTAACTGTAAAAGTAAAGGACGACGGAGTCCTGTAGCGCACTTAAATTCCGCATTTTCTGTTTAATGTTAAAAGAAAAATAAAAGGACGGCGGAGTCCTGTAGCGCACTTAAGTTCCGTGTTAATGTTAAAGTTTTCAAATCATCAGTCTGTCTGTGTCCTTGTCTGCGTAAAACCCGCGGTAAAACAAACTGTGTGATTGTGAGGGTGTGTGGAGATTAAAATACCACTAGGTATTTTGTCTCATTGCAAAATAGTAGGGTTGTAAACAACAAACCTCTTGTGGATGCGAAGGCAAGAATTCTCCACTCGAAAGAGTTGAAGTGAGAATTACCACAACAGGTACTTTTATTGTTGTCCTACTAATACAAAACCAGTTTTTAGAATACCCTAGGTATTGACAAACTGGGCCAAAATTTTCTAAAATGGGGAACAAAGCGAGCAAACAAAAACGTTAAAGATGAACTGTCCTCAAAAGACTGGAAATACATCGAAATCCAGGATCCTGGTAAAATTAAACATTTGGACAAATGGATAAATAAATACGAATTTAATGGCCGACTAAATACGCAAAAAATAATCGTGTTACAGGATGCAATTAAAACAAAAACTAAAGGAAATCCTAAAAAGATGAAAAAAAGAAGGGTATGAGGATACAGAGTTTTGGAGGAAAGCGGCAGAAAGGAGAGAAGAGGGAGAGAGAAAGTACAGGAGAAAGAGAGAGGGACAGCAGCTTCCTGCTCTTGCACATAGTGCAAATAATGTTACAGATGCGTTTCCAAGTACTTCAGCTTTCCCAATGATTGAAGTAGCAAATCCGTTAGTGGATGACAGTGAAAACAGAACTATGTTAGTCTATAGGACTTGGACTATAGAGGATGTTAAAAAAGCAGTAGCTGGTGTGGCTAACTTTAAAGAGGATGTTGATCAATTTTGTGTTGTCATGGAGAGTGTTAGACGCTCTTATCATCTGAATGGTGAAAAAGTGCAGCAAATATGGATGGCTGCGTTGGGGCCAGAGTGGCATCATGTCAGAGGGCAGTGGGACCCTATGGGCGCCCCCTCAAGTGGTGGAAGAAGAGGGTTGGCTCACGATAGTGAGACTTTGAACCACCAAGTTCGCCAGCTTATGGAGAGAGTTACTCAACGCTTTAAGCGTAAAGCTAACTACATTGAAATAGGGAGAGTGAAACAAAGAGATGATGAGCAGTTCGAAGACTATAGAATTCGAATGACGACTGCTTTTAAGACCCATAGCGGGTTACCAGAAGATGGTGATGTGAACGGCACATACCAACAGCAGCTAAAAAATGCGCTACATGCGGGGTCCAAAGACGGGGTACGCGGTTGGGTAACTAGACATTACATAGGGCTGTCAACAGGGAACCTAGAAGAGTATGTTAACCACGCAATACATGCTGAAAAGGTTATAAAAGAGAAAGAGAAAAACAACAAGAAAAATACAGAAACCTTTTACCAGAATGAAGAAGGGGTGTTCTACCAGAAGGGAGGTAAAAGAAGAGGGGGACACAATAAAGGCAGTAGGGGAGGAAGAGCACAATATAAATATCAGAATTGCTCCGGTTGTTGGTGTTGTGGCAAGGATGGTCACATTGCGAGGAACTGCCCAGAGAATAATAATAACACCAACAACAGTTCAAATAGCTCAGCATGACTAAGCAAAAAGGTTGAGGAATCATAGTCATGTGACAATAAAAACGATGCTGATAATGATGAGATAAACGGAGACATTTTAAACCTACAAGACCTGCTTTCAATGGATGATGTGAAACCTGAGATAACGTTGTTGGTAAATGGGAAACGTATCACTTTCTTGTGTGACACTGGGGCATGCAGAAGCACCTGTAAAGAGGTAATACCGCAAGCTAGACCAAGCGGTAACCTTGTGATGGTGAGATCTGCTAGTGGAAAATTAACTGAAGTTGAAGAGTCTGAACCAGTGTGGATGAGAGATCCATCTGGATCATCATGCCACCTGTCCATTCTCATGTTTCTGAGCTGTCCTGTTAATCTGCTAGGGAGAGATGGGTTGTTGTTGTTAGGGCTAGCATTAGTGCCTATATCTGAGGGCCGAATTGCAGTGAAAAGAAAATCAGAACTGCAAAATGGGGACTTTTATGTCCTCAAAGGGGAGGGACCGCCATATTACCACTACTCCCTTGACATTCCTAACACACAGCCTCATGAAAGTGCGAAAGCACTAATGACAGAAGGAAGGCAGATTATAACAAAACCAGACATTGAGATGAGTAAGGATGACTTGCACATCACTCTTCACTACAAAACGACACCCGGCCCAGACAAAGACTATGAAGCTAAGTTGACCAGAATGACTCCCACCAGAGTCACAGTAACTTATCTGTACAGCGACGGAGAGAGCACAGCTGTTGCAGCTGTAACACTATCAGATGCATTGACGCAAATGCACAAATCATGGTATCCACCCCATATATCACTGTACAAAAACAAATACAAAGACTGGAAAGAGTTGGGGAAAATAGCACATCAAGGGGAAATGGCAAATGACTGGGTGGCAGCTTCCAACAACACATGGACTAGTGCTTCCACAGGACTGTCTAGAAAGGCTCTGTTTTGGCAGATACAGGTACAGGAGGGAATCCATTTGCATGCAAAAAGACAATGATACGTTATGTTAACTGAAGCAGACGAAGACCTTCTGAAAGACATTGCTGATAAACTATGGTCTAAAGGACCAACTGATGTTGGTCTAGTCAAAGGAGCCCTGCCTGTACAAATCAGACCCAAAACAGAGTATAGACCCTGTGTAAGACAATATCCACTAAAACAAGATGCACATGAAGGCATTAAGCCAGTAATTGAAGACCTCATTTCAGCAGGGGTAATAATTAAGTGTAATGACTCACCTTGCAACACTCCCATATTTCCTGTTAAAAAGCAAGCACCATCTGTAGGATGGCGTATGGTACAAGATTTACAAGCAGTAAACAATGCAGTAATTGCGAGAGCTGCATGTGTCCCTGATCCTTATACTTTGCTTAACTCTCTGTGACCACAAGCTAAAGTATTCACTGTAGTAGATATCAGTAATGCATTCTTCTCTGTACCGTTAGACAAAGACAGTCAGTTTTGGTTTGCATTCACTTTTGGGGGTCAAAGATACACCTACACTAGGCTACCTCAGGGTTATTGTGAAAGTCCTACTATTTACTCTCAAGTCATGAGTGCTAGTATGGCTAAGTTTGAACCTCCAGTAGGTAGTCAAGTTTTAGTGTATGTTGATGACATTTTGTTGGCATCTCCTGATTTGAAAACTTGCGAAAAAGACACCTTGGCACTGCTAAAACACTTAGCTGAGGAGGGTCATAAGGTCAGTAAAAATAAACTTCAAATATGCAAACAGCAAGTAAAATATTTAGGCCATAATCTGAGTGCTGGAGGAAGAACAATAGTAGAAGATAGAAAGACTGCAATCCTGCGGGCTCCAAAACCTTTGACAAAGAAACAAATGATGGCGTTTCTGGGATTGACCAACTACTGTAGAAATTGGGTGCCAAATTATGCTGAAATAACGGCTCCCTTACAAAAACGAATGTATGAAGAAAACCTTAAGATGACATCACTGCTTAAATGGACTGAAGACGCTGAAAAGGCTTTTAATGAAGTTAAAAAGATTCTAGTGTCAAGTACAGCGCTAGCATTGCCAGACTACAACAAACCATTTGTTCAAATGGTTGACTGCAAAGGTCATTTTATGACCTCTGTGTTAGTACAACAACATGGGGATAAAATGAAACCTATAGCTTATTTTTCATCCAAGCTAGACAGTGTAGCTTGTGCTTTACCTCATTGCGTAAGAGCTGTCATTGCGGCATCTATGGCAGTGGAAACAAGTGCGACTATAGTATTGTTTCACCCGTTGACGCTGAAAGTACCACATGCTGTTTCAGCACTATTACTACAGACAAATATGACGTTTTTGTCACCTGCAAGACACCTGTCTTGCATGTCTACCTTGTTGTCTCAACCACATCTTACTATTGCAAAATGCACGACTCTAAACCCTGCTACTTTACTACCGTTACCTGAAGATGGTGTAAAGCATGATTGCCAAGACTTAGCAGAACAAATGGCAAAAAGTAGAAATGACTTAAAAGACCAACCATTACAAATAGGAGAAGTTTTGTTTGTAGATGGTTCATCAAAAAAGAATGAGCAAGGGAAAACAGGTTGCAGACGTATAGAGTCTGTGTAAATCTGAAAGTCAGTGAAGTTGTTACAAGACACCAAACGAAGTAGAGGAACATTTCAGCCGAAATGACTCTTAGATGGCTGTGTGACATGATCCGCTGTGGGGCGGTGTTTGTCATGACAGTCCTGATCTTTCTGTTTGTATGGTATGCGTTGGAAGCACCAAAACCTGACACATCGACTGGTCATATCGAAATTAATGCAAAGGTAAACTTAAAACTCACTTCGAACCAAACTCAGTACGGCAACAACACGGGAAAATTATATAGAAGCAAACGAGAAGCGAATGATAGGTCAAACTGTGGAGATAATAGAGCGCATGTAAACATACCGAGAACATGTTTGGCTACAAACAAGATCACAATGATTAAATTTCCAATTAAGGGTTTCAGGACTAAAGGAACTGAGAGTTTCACTGACTGGACATGTTCAAATTTATGGTACCTGACAAATGATCAACAAAAAACTGATTGGAGTACGTTAGTAGCGGACCCGACAAATCATGATTGGTCAGAATATACTAGCGATCCTATAGCACAATATCAACGATCTATTATAAAAATGGACTGCACCGACAGCAACATAATAGTGACTGTGAATCTTACTAATGGACGAACTATCAGACCGCGGGGACATAAAGGGCTCGGGCTCTGTTGGAACTTTGTGCTGTGGGGATGGTCAAAAATCGGAATTGATCCACATAGCTACCTGCAGTTGTGTGACGTGGATGAAATGTTAAAAACATCAATTAGGGAAACAAAAACGGAACTGTCAAGAGCAGCATGGAACCATGGTGTCCGTGCTGTGATGGAACCTTCCGTGGATGACTGGTTTCAGGTTACAACTGGAGTATCTGGAACTAATAACAATTGGCTGTTAATGGTAGAACAAGCTGCAAACATGACAAAGGCTGATTGTGTTGTTTGTATGGGTGCAAGACCACTTTTGCAAATCATACCTGCTGCAATTTCACCAAAATGTGTAACTGATGTTATGAACGCTACAAACCCAAATGAAAACTGCAAAATATGGGATTCAGTATTCCCAGTGACTACAGCGGCAAAGAAGAAGCCATTGTTTTCCAAAAAAGTTGCTCCAGGCAACTTCACGTGTATCAACATGACTGGGAGCGAAAAACAGCGTCTAGGTAGCCTTACAGAAAAATGGTGTACTGACATTATATCAGTTACTAGAGACTTCAACCCAGTGTCTCGAGGAGACATCTGGTGGTGGTGTGGTGATGAAAGGTTGTTTGACAACTTACCTAGAAATGTGATTGGCTATTGTGCTATTGTGACACTACTGTTACCTGTAACTGTAGTTCCTATGTCAGTTGAAGACTTACTGGATAAGACTAACGACGTTGTGCCAAAACATTGGCGCCTTAGGAAACGATCTGCTCCATGGTTAGCAGGAAATGACCCAACTTACATTGATGCTATCGGCGTTCCACAGGGTATACCTAGCGAGTATAAATTAGTTAATCAGATCGCGTCTGGATTTCAATCAAGCATTTGCTGGTGGTGTACTATAAACAAAAACGTAGACAGGATTAACTACATCCACTACAACGTTCAAAAACTGGCAACTGGACTGAGAAAGGGTTTGAGGCCGTGCATGGCCAACTGGCTGCTACTTCCCTTATGGCTTTTCAGAACAGAATTGCGCTGGATATGTTGTTGGCTGAGAAGGGAGATGTGTGTGCAATGTTCGGTGAACAGTGCTGCACGTTCATCCCCAACAACACAGCCGCTGATGGCAGCCTGACGAAGACAATTGAAGGCTTGCGTGCTCTGAATGGCAGAATGAAAGATCACTCTGGTGTTGATACCAGCTTGTGGGCCTCCTGGATGGATGCCTTTGGGAAATATAGAGCCCTAGTGTCCTCTGTCTTAGTCTCGATTGCAGTGTTTGCAGCCATTTTAACCTTGTGTGGATGTTGCTTTATTCCTTGTCTGCGAGGCCTATTGAACAGATTGATAACTACTGCTATTTCACCCATGGAAAGTTGTATAGCTCAAATGTATCCTTTGTTTGAACGCGACGAAAGTGACGAAGATGACGATGATTTTAAATTGAATGATCTATTTTCCATCACAGACTACAACGATCAGTAATGTAGTCAACATAACCTCTGAGTGTAAACTTATTTGTGCTCATAAAAATGACCTTACAACCGAAAATCATGTGAAGTGGTTGATTAAGTGATATGAGAATTTGAGCAAATATGTGATAAACAGGAGGGAAATGATGGAATAATTATGTAAGTTATCTCATATCTGCTGTGTATTATCATTATTGTGTTGTATTTGACGCTGTCCCACTAACGGTGGGACAGCACGCTGTTCTATGTTTGAATTGTTCTCAGGGAAGATAGCAACCGACCAAGGACTCAGCATACGCATATGCTCAGCATACTATCGGTGTGAAGCGGAGACATCAGGAGGAGCTAGAGCCAGTCCGGACTGATTCCAGCCAGCACTTCATGGACAATAAGTTATCCTACACAAACAAGGACAGATGACATGTCACCTTTCTTGATAATGTATCTGAAACACGTCAGTGCTACTGCTACTTTCCCCTTTCCCTTAGAGCAGTAGTACTCATGTAACTAGGGAACTCCCAAAATGAATAAATAGAGAGGGTCCGGCGAGATATGCCTC
Organism: Scomberomorus guttatus; assembly: GCA_038419695.1. NCBI lineage: Eukaryota > Metazoa > Chordata > Actinopteri > Scombriformes > Scombridae > Scomberomorus > Scomberomorus guttatus. The sequence goes on along the minus strand of CM076467.1, from coordinate 920,329 downwards.
AGAGCGGTTGGAGATTGTAACTGAGCATATCTCTGTCCGTTCTCCTTGCAAGTATAAACTCTAACGCTGTGTGTCTTGTCCTCCTTTGTCAAGTATTTTACAATGTTTTAGGTTGCCTGAACCTGACAAGCTCCATGGTATAACTCCCAAACCCGTAAATTAAAGCAAACATTGCGAAATTTTGAAAGGATTTGGCGTTCCACCAAACTGGAAGAATCTCGTTTAGTCTGGCAAGATAGTCTTAAAACATATAGGAAGGCCCTCTGTAATGCCAGAGCTGCCTACTACTCATCATTAATAGAGGAGAATAAAAACAGCCCTCGGTTCCTTTTCAGCACTTTGGCCAGGCTGACAAAGAGTCATAACTCTATTGATCCATGTATTCCTATAGCTCTCAGTAGTAATGACTTTATGAGCTTCTTTAATGACAAAATTCTAACTATTAGAGACAAAATTCATCACCTCCTCCCCTTAACAGGCACTGATTCACCCTCCAATTCAGGAACCTTAGAAACAGCTGCAAAACCCGATATATATATTTAGACTGTTTCTCTCCAATCGACCTTCGTGAATTAATTTCAATGATTTCGTCCTCTAAACCATCATCCTTGGACCCCATCCCAACTAGGCTGCTTAAGGAAGTCTTACCCTTAGTTAGCACTTCTTTACTAGATATGATCAATCTGTCTCTAGTAACAGGCTATGCACCACAGTCCTTTAAAGTAGCTGTAATTAAACCTCTTCTTAAAAAGCCTACACTGGATTCAGCCGTTTTAGCCAACTATAGATCTATATCTAACCTTCCCTTTCTCTCTAAGATCCTCGAGAAAGCAGTTGCCAATCAGTTATGTGCCCTTCTGCATAACAATAGTTTATTTGAGGATTTTCAGTCAGATTTTAGAGCGCATCATAGCACAGAGACAGCATTGGTGAAAGTTACGAATGACCTCTTAACTGCATCGGACAAAGGACTTCTCTCTGTACTTGTCTTGTTAGATCTTAGTGCTGCATTCGACACCATTGACCATCACATCCTGTTACAGAGACTGGAACATTTAATTGGTATTAAAGGAACTGCATTAAGCTGGTTTAAATCCTATTTTTTATTTTTTTTTCAGTTTGTACACATTAACGATGAATCCTCCACCCACGCAAAAGTTAGACACGGAGTTCCACAAGGTTCTGTGCTTGGACCAATACTGTTCACCTTATATATGATTCCTTTAGGTAATATTATTCGGAAACAGTCCATAAATTTTCATTGCTACGCTGATACCCAATTATATTTATCAATGAAGCCAGATGAATTAAATCAGTTAACTAAACTTCAAGCGTGCCTTAAGGACATAAAGACCTGGATGACCGCCAATTTTCTGCTACTGAACTCAGACAAAACTGAAGTTATTGTGCTTGGCCCTCAACACCTTAGAAACACATTATCTAATGACATAGCTACTCTGGATGGCATTACCCTGGCCTCCAGCTCCACCGTAAGGAATCTGGGAGTTACCTTTGACCAGGATATGTCCTTCAGCCATCATATAAAACAAATTTCAAGGACTGCTTTTTTTCACCTCCGTAATATAGCAAAAATCAGGCACATCCTGCTTCAAAAAGATGCAGAAAAACTAGTCCATGCATTTGTTACTTCTAGGTTGGATTATTGTAATTCTTTATTGTCAGGCTGCCCTAACAAGACCCTAAAGACTCTCCAGCTGGTCCAGAATGCAGCTGCACGTGTATTAACAAAAACTAGGAAAAGAGATCATATTTCTCCTATTTTAGCTTCGCTACATTGGCTTCCGGTAAAATCCAAAATACAATTTAAAATACTTCTCCTTACTTATAAAGCTCTTAATGGTCAGGCGCCACTATATCTTAAAGAGCTCATAGTACCCTATTACCCCACTAGAACACTGTGCTCCCAAAATGCAGGCTTACTTGTGGTTCCTAGAATATCTAAAAGTGGAATGGGAGGCAGAGCCTTCAGCTATCAGGCTCCTCTCCTGTGGAACCATCTCCCAGATTCAATCAGGGGGGCAGACACCCTCTCTACGTTTTAAGAGTAGGCTTAAAACTTTCCTTTTTGAAAAAGCTTATAGTTAGGGCCGGCCAGGCTCGCCTTGGACCGGCCCCTAGTTATGCTGCTATAGGATTAGACTGCCGGGGGACTTCCCATGATGCACTGAGCTCCTCTCTCCTCCTCCTCCTCTCCATTTGTATGCTTTCATGTACCATTAATGCATGTTACTAACTTGACTTCTTCCCCGGAGTCTCTGTGCTTTCTCGTCTCACAGGAAGATCCAGTGCCTGAACAGTGGGCCATGGCCGTGGGGACTGTGGTGTGGTCCTGTGGATGTCCTGCTTCCATTTCTGCTACTGCTATTATTGCTATTACTATTATAAAGTCATAGCTCTACTTCTATTGCTGTTGTTATGGTTATTGTTGTTGTTGTTGTTATTATGCTTCTCTGTGTCTCTCTCCAATCCACTCCCCTTCCCCCGTCCCCCTCCCTCCTTCTTTCTCTGTAAACCCAACCGGTAAAGGCAGATGGCCGCCCACCTAGAGCCTGGTTCTGCTTGAGGTTTCTTCCCGTTAAAGGGGAGTTTTTCCTTGCCACTGACGCCAAGTGCTTGCTCATGGGGGGAATTGTTGGGTCTCTGTAAATAAATGAGTACGGTCTCGACCTGCTCTATGTGTAAAGTGCCCTGAGATAACGTTTGTTGTGATTTGGCGCTATATAAATAAAATTGAATTGAATTGAATTTTTGTCTTGTAAAGAAAGACAAAAAAACTACATTGAAATGGATGTGAAAGAATATCCATTTTAATTTTTTTCAGTAAATTCACTTAACTAAATCATTTTCAAAAATCAGTTTACATGTTTTTTTGTTTTGTTTTTTACAAATCCACCTACGGTTTCAAATTCATATTCTTGACAATCAATATTGTTAACCTTTATTTAATGAGGTAATGTTAAAGGAAAGAAAACAAGCATAGCCAGGCATAACAAAAAGGACAAAGACATACAGCACACAGCCAGACAAACAAAAGCCCATACAGCATCAGACACAATCACAGACATCACTTAATAGACTCACGGTTAAGAATGGACATTAGAGTTGTGACGTTCACGAACGAACCAAATCTTTTGACCGGCTCATTTACATGAACGATGGCAACCGAGTCGTGTTTGGTTGGGAGCCGTTCTTTTTTTTCTCTCTCCCTGAGTTCACACCTATGGTTGAAGGAGAGAGAGCATGGGGAGGAGTTGTGCATAAGTGCATAAGTTCTGCACGCTCCCTGCACAACTTATACTGAGTGAGTGCCTCAGTAAAAAAAAAAAAAAAAAGTGAGTGCGTCGGAATCGGCAGACGGAGAGAGCATGGGGAGGAGCGCTTATTTCATATGCAAATGTCGCATGAGTTGTGCACGCTCCCTTCACATGAGTGCCTCAGTGAAAAACAAAGAAAAAAAAGCGTGTTTAGGTGTTGCATGAATAACATAAGTCAAAGTAGTTTTACACACATACACACACTTTATACAAAGGGTAAATAATGATCTCACTGTCAACTCAGAGGGATATGGCAGTGGAATATTTACAATGAATCCATATCAGACTTTAAAATCTTGTCCACACATGTCAAATGAAGCTATAATCAATATTTCAGAATGATTCAAACTCAAATATTGGTGGGAAATCTGAATTCGAAATTATTCTGATCCACATCTCAGCCCATCATTCCTCCCTGTGATTATTTCCAGGATAAAATGAAGTAACCCTGGGTTGGCTTCTTAAAAATGAATAAATATAAAAATGAGCCAAATGAGCCAAATAAGCCAGTCTCTTGAATGGCTCTTTGAAATGAACGGATCCCAAAGATCCGGCTCCCTCCAAAGAGCCATAAATCCCATCTCTAATGAACATGACATATTTCTGTCTCTAAACCAATAAATATCCTCTAATTGAATGATGTCAGTAATGCTGGTTACTGATTGGATCCCGATTATCCAATCACAATCATGTCATGACTTGAGCACGCTCTGAGAGAGTGACAGACCTCGGACAAGACAAGCTTGGCGGAGCACTGCAGAGAGGAAGGAGTAAGTGCCCATTTTCAATCAAAAATATACATTTATGTTCATGTTGGCCAAACAAATTTGCTGTCAGCATAATTGTAACTGTTAAAAGTGATAATATTTGAAGTAATTTTGAACATATATCATTTCATTAATTTACAGGATTTTTTCAAAGACAAGGACTGAGATAGGTGGTAAATTTAGAAATTAAGAGTGTTTTTAATTCTTCGTATGTAGTTTTCATCAATGTAATGTCTTATATGTAAGATCTAAAGTGAACGCATAACAGTTCAAGAGTGAGAATACATAAAATGAGTAAAAATGTGATTGTTTTGTTATTAGATTCAGAGAGGGACAGTGGAGAGGTTACATGCATGCCAGAAGAACTTCATGTGGCAGATGAGATTGAGACTGATGTGGCAGATGAGATTGGGATAGAGGAGACAGACAGCACAGGGACAGGAGGAGGACAGGAGGAGGACAGGAAGAGATGACAGTAACCAGGAAGGAAGAAATCAAGTGGCGTCACAGGTCGTTCACTACAATCATTGACACTTCCTTTGAGAATCCTACATGCCAAATTATGATAAAAGTGCAACATCTACTTGTGCTTTGTGCCACAACAAAACTGCTTCAAGGCTGCTCATCGAAAATGAGAATACATGAAAACATCCACAAACTGATGTCTTCTCAAGTTCAGCTTCCAGTTCCATTCCAAGTTAACGTGTTATCAGTTCATTAGCCTACTATAAAAACAACATACATCTACTAAAATCATACATCTATTGTGTTCATGTGCATGTTCAGATTACGTTATTTCCCTCTCTTCTTACTGTACACAGACTCAAACACATGCAAACATCCAGTTCCAGATGTTTAGGTCATATCTGATTGATTACTTTTTTATGACATTTTATGCCCATTGTGTCGTGGCGTCCATTGTAATGGACATGAAAAAATACTATTAAAATTATGAGTTAGCCAAAAAAAAATGTTTCCAGTTTGTTTTTATGTTGGAGAGGAGTCAGAATCAGTTAAAATAAATTGTTTTGCCCAGCAGAAAAAATGCAGGTCTGAAGGGGTTAAATCTTCCAGTGGGATAAGACATTCAAGTTCTTAAATCCTCTGTAATTTATTCCATTTATATGGTGCAAAGTGATGGAAGGTGTCTTCCCAATTTCAGTATTTACCCGAGGGGTAACTAGAGTCAAACAGTGTTAGGAGGGCAGTTATACTTCTCCCTTCCCTGTGTTTTTCCCATGGTTTTCCCTTCCTAGTGTTTCATGTTTGTCCCCAGTCTGTCTCTCTCTGTGTTTGTGTGTGTGGGCGTATGCTGGGCGTGACCTCCTGGTTTCCCTCTCCCATTCAACCTGAACACCTGCAGCTCATCTACTAATCAACTTTCCAAGCCAGCAGTATAAAACCCCAGTTCATCTCTCCAGACTCTGCCACATCGTTCAGTCACCAATGCGGCACAGATGTTACGGCCAAGCTTCTTGTAAGCTGTTTGTTTTTCTGATCTCCTGAATGCTGCTAATTCTGTTCTCTGCCTGTACCTCAGGTTCACCACTCCAGTTCCCAGTACACCTGCCACGTCAGCCTCATCCTCACCTGCCTGGTGAGCTGTGGTTTTGGATTTGCAAAGTGCAGTGATACACTGAGGCAACTTTTGTAGGAGACATTTATAAATAAAAGTGATAAATGTGAAGCATGATGATATACTGTATCAAGTTGTTTAAAGGCAGAGCGAGCAGCATGAGAATAAAACATAACTCCTCAAACACAGGCATGATAGTTGACTGTACAATCATTTTCCTGTCCTCAAGACAGAAACATGCTTTATTTCATTACAGGAACCTTTTTTTAAATCTTTACCTTCTGTGCCAGTTGCTCCACATACTGTTTAAGAGTTAGACTGCTATCAAGCCAAATTCCCAGGTATTTATAAATTTGGAAAATTTCAATATTTTCATATGAGGAACTGACTCATTTCATTTTAGTTAGAACCACTTTGACTGGCTTCAGCTCAATTCAGTTCAGCTCTGTAATGACCTGGCTCAAGGGGCCACAACAAAAGAGAGACACACCAGTGTTACGTTTTAACAAAAGATATTTTATTAACCAAATTGAGTAAATTCAAATGCCAATTAAGGATTAATAAGTTGTAGGGTGTGTATGTCAGTATAGTCAGTGGTGTAAAAGTGCATGAGTGATGGATGTGTGTGTAGGGGGGTGATGCAAGATGCGAAACCAGACATAAGAATAAACTTAAAGCAACATAGTAAATAAAACAAACGGGTGGCTGAAGGGAAAAGGGAGAGAGGGCAGCTGCTGCAGCAGCAGTTCGGCAGAGTGGCAGACAGAGAGAGAGAGAGAGAGAGAGAGAGAGATGCACTGCAGTCAGGCTTAAATAACCTGGGAACACACTGGGGCCCTCAGGTCTGCCAGGTTATACTAACAATCCACCTGCAGAGTGAACAGAGACAGATGAACCACACAGCAACACAAAATGACACAACAGAGGTCATCACAGCTCATAGATAATTTTGATAATGTTTGTTCTTGAATATATTTTGATGCTGTTTTCTATTGAAGATGTGAGTTTACACACTTTCTTTTATGAATTAAGGATAACAGCAAATTCCCCAAAGTACCATACTACTGTATGTTAGTGTGACAAAACATCAAAATGCAGAAGCATACAATTTAAATAACATTTATTGGACTTACACTACAACTTTATGATGGATACAAAATGCTTGTTTGCCTCTAGCTGTGTTTTCTACTGTTACTGCTACTACTACTACTTCTAATACTGTTGCAAGGTCAAAAATGGTCTGAAGGACGATGTGAATTAGGTATTTTTTTTAAATATCTGAACGATATAGAAACCCTGAAGCTGTAAAGAAAGAATGAAACACACGAATATTACACAAGCTCCATTAAGCTCATTACAATGTCTTAATTAACTAAAATACATCACTGTGATCAACATAGTAGAGGTTTGGGACTGGTAGTTCAGTATGGGCAGAAATACGTGTCTCTAGAAACTGACTGAATCCCCACTTATATAGGCTAGTTGTTTATCCTGATACCAAGGTAAAACAATAACCCTTATCTACAACTGATCTCACCTTAAACCGATGACCATAGGAAAGACAAAAACTAATTTCCTGGAGACCTTAACCTCTGAACCTTTAACTTTTGGACCTTATCTTTATGGCCTGGGGTCTGTTACTTTCTTACTCGTACTTAAACATTCCTCAGTAATAAAACCCAATGTAGCGGTTCAGACACTACAGAATCACATCATTTGAATGTGCACTCCTGACCTCTAGTGGCCAAAGTCTACATTTTCTCCTCCATCAATACACTGACATTGAAACAATAAGGTCAAACTTTAAAAAATGATCACAAATATTTTGATAATTTTCACTCATTATACTGACATATGAACTGTAAGAAGAAACAGAGTGAAATATTGCTCTTTGCCATGGTTATGAAATGATTAAACCTACTGTTTCCACTGGTGCTAAAGCTACCTGTTGAAGAGCTGAAATATCACTAGTACCACTGCTACTACTATCACTACTGCTATTGTTTCTTCCAGTGGTACTACTGTTGGTAACTGAACTTCATGTTTATTAGAGAGACGAAAGAAGTGATGAAGGGAGTGAGGGAGACAGGCTCAGTCAGTTAATTACTTAATGATCACAACATGGTCTGTTAAGTCTATCGGGGCTTACAAAACCAATGCATAATCTGGCTATTTTATATTCACTACAGGACATAAGATGGTGTGGGGTGCTCCAGTAGTTCACCAAAACAACTGTAAACCGTGACTGAGTCGGAACTCAACCAGAATGCGACGCAGCCAGATTCTGTGGACGTTGGACAGTAACACATTTTATAGTTTTTCTTTTAAAAGCTGTTTAAAAGCAGAAGGAAAGACCTTTAGGAGGGTCTAACCCTCCCTAACTCTAACCCTTTGACAATGCTCCATATGTGTCCTGTTCTTCATATAGTGATGTAGTTTAACCATCAGAGGTCTACAGCTTCTGGACATGTGTTTCTAATGCTCATCAGTTAACATACTGAGATATGACCAAATAATTTTTCTCTCTGTCTTTAAATAATGGCATTAAATAATGATCTATAAACAACAATAAAGAAAATTCAAATGGAACATTGTCTACAGACCCTCTTAAAGATCTTCTCTTCTCAAACATACAAGGAATTTGAAGTTATTACCAAGTTACAAAATGATTTAATCTAATTAAAAGTAATTAGTAATTAACAAATTACACTTTAAGAGCTACTACTAGTCCATCTATGACCTGTTAGTAATTTTATCACTCCTGACTGATAGAACTGCTGCTACTGTTATTATCAATACTATTGATACTTTCTACATGACTTTTTAATATCTGTATTAGATTCTTTTTTTAGATTATTGATACATTTTATAGTTTCCCTTTCAAAAGGTATTTTTATACTGCTGTTGCTATTGAAACTACCACAATTATAAAATCTGCTACAAATAATGCAACTACTGCTGCTCATTAATGAATGAAATGTTCCATCTAAACTTGTGTTATAATGAGTTCACCTGTGTTGAGCTCTTTGTTACAGAAGGAAAGATCTTTAGGAGGGTCTAACCCTCCCTAACCCTAACCCTTTGACAATGTTCCATCCAAATATGTGTCTTGTTGTTCATATTGTCATCACGTAACAAGACACTTGTTAAATAAGCTATCAAATGCTGGCCTATTTTCTGGCAAAATTTTAAATTGCTCATCATTCAATATACTGAGACATAAACAAAAAAGTAGTTATTATTTAGAATTAGTATGAAGGAACATTTTTCACTTGTTTTCCATTAAATACTGGCCTGTGTACAACAGCAAAGAACATTTGAATGGAACATTGTCCACAGACCCTCTTAAAGATCTTTCCTTCTTTTACAAAGTCATTATGACGAGTTTACCACAAGAGAGAAAACAATTTGGACAAAGCTTAGTTACTACAAACACTTTAAGTGCTACTACTGTACTAGTCCATCTATTAGTTGTTGTAATGTTATCACTCCTGATTCTGCGGAGCCAGTAAGACGTCCATCACAGCTACTAATACAGTCTCTTACTACTACAGAGAGCTGAGATGTCTCTAATATTACTGATACAACTGCTGCTACTGATAACATCACCACTCTCAGTTTTCATGACTTTTTGAAATCATTTTTAAAAATTATAGTACTGCTACCCATCAGTGAAATAAATGTTTCTATTTTTAAGCTGTATCAACTTAAATTCACTTGAGGAAATTCATCAGACTTTGGACAGCTCCCTCTGGAGCCACAAAAGGCTTTATACAACTTTTTTAAACATATGCAGCAGTACTCCCCAATACCTGTAAAGATACTTGATGTGTAAATTCCCATTTCGTCTTTCAACTTTGATACTGGGTAAAATTATCCCATTATACTGGTCTGACCCTCCCTAACCCTATTGCAATGTTCCATCCAAAACATACACTTAAAAACGTATATGCAGACACAGTTAAATTGATTCCAGTAAGAAATATTAATGATGAACATTTGTCTTCCTCATTAAATACTGACATATGTATGACAGTAAAAAGGATTTGAATGAAACATTGCCTCCAGACCCTCTTGAAACCCTTCCCTTTTTTTACAAAGTCATTATAAGATAAGATCAACCTAAGTGATCCCATCCAAACCTTAAGATATTTTTTCCTGTCCAGAAAGAATTTCAAATTCAATTTAAACAATAAAACTATAATAGTTATTACACACTTTAATTGCTACAGCTGAAATATTTGTCATACTAATTACTGCTAATATTACTTCGTTTGACAGAAACAGAAGGAAACATCTTTAGGAGGGTCTAACCTTCCCTAACCCTAACCCTTTGACAATGTTCCATCCAAATATATGTTTCCTTTTCTTCATATAGTGAACAAACTGTTAAACACTGACCTGTTTTCAGGCATTTTTTCAACTGTTGATAATTCAATAGCTTTAAACATAACCAAATAACTTTAATGGTAATCAGCAACATTATCAGATAATGTTTTTCACTTCTAAAGTCATTAAATACTGACCGGTGGACAGCAGCAACAAAATATTTGAATGGAACATTGTCTACAGACCCTCTTAAAGATCTTTCCTTCTTTTAGTCATTATGACGAGTTCACCACAAGACAGAAAAAAATATGGACAAAACTTAGAAAAAAAAGCACCAAAGTGAAAGGACTGAGTTGGAAGGAAAAGAGTTGCAGCGTGTCTGACTTACCATTATTTCTTTTGTTTTTCAAAGAATGTGTAGAAGCTGTCAAAGATTTAAAAGACTTAAGACTTATATTCAAAATAAATGAAATAGTTAAAAAAAGCAACATCTACAATGATTTTGTAGAACTTTTTTGGAAACTTTAGAAATAAGTGAAAGAAAAGAGGTTGAACATGTCTGTGTGTAAAGAATTACCATCTCTTTTTGTGTTAGATTTTTTCAAAGTGTAGAAGGTATCAGTCAAAGAGTTCAACAGAGTTACAAAACTTATCTACATGCTGAAAAGGAATGAAAGTTAAAACCTATATATATCCTTAAAATGTATAAAAGAGTTAAAACTTATGTACATACTAAAGAAGAGTGAAAGTTAAAACTCATCTAAGGTTTCTTTTTTTAGGAAAGAGGAATGAAAGAGTTCAAACTTCTCTAAATACAAAAAAGGAATGAAAGTTAAAACTTATGTATATATATACTAAATATGTATAAAAGTTAAAACTTATCTACATACTGAAAAGGAATGAAAGAGTTAAAACTTATCTAAGGTTTTTTTTTAAGAAAGAGGAAGAAAGAGTTAAAACGTATCTACAAATCAATAATGCATAAGAGTTCAAACTTATCTACATGCTAAAAAGGAATGAAAGAGTTAAAACTTATCTAAGGTTTTCTTTTTTTTTTTTTTTAGGATAGAGGAAGAAAGAGGGAATAAAAGGTTTGCACTGTGTGTGCAGTGTGCGTGTATGTGTGTGAATGTTACATCTCTGGGTTGTACGGAGAGTCAGTCATCCATGCCATGACCATCTCTGCCACTGCATTAAAAGTGGAGGGTGGGAGTCCACTGGGCTGGGGTCCGTAAGGGCCGGGCCAGAGGGGCCGTGACATCATCATGCTGAATGTCATCCACGTGCTCCTGGGGGGCTCTGGGCTGGATCTCCTGCTGCCTTCCTTCTGCTGTCCTTCCCTGAACCTTTTAGAGAGACAGAGAGGAGGAGAGGAGGAACCAAGTCAGACTAGTTCAGTTACACCCTTTAGACTGATGCAGTATTGCTGTTGAACTGGATGTGGATCAGGACAGAACAGTTTGGACTACTGTGGGCACGTTTGGACTGCTAACCTCCAGCTGGACAGCCTCCAGGTTGGCCTGTGGGGCAGAGGTGGAGGGCTGGGGGCTGGGGCTCCTCTCTGACAGGACAGCAGCATTCTCACAGAGTCTTCTCTCCGGAGGCTCCTCGAAGGCTCTGGAGGTGCTCTCCTGCTCCCTCCGTCTCTTCCTGCTCGCACCAACCTGTTAGTTACACAGAGAGACAGGGATGACTCCAACTGTATGATTACTAGACTGTTAATAATTAAAGGAAAACTAGGAGCCTATATATCATGGAGGAGACAGAGAAAGTAGCTGAAATCAGCTACTTTAAGTGAGACTGTAACTTTTGCTGAACAATGGCTACTGTGGCCACAAGTGGTAATTACAGGGTAATGGTGAATGATAAGACATACAGTAGAATAAGTAGAGAATACTCATAAATCAGCAAACTGACTCAGTAGTTGTAGTATCTCAGTAGTTACACAGGAACATTTATCTAAAGGTCAAGTGAAAAAAAAAAAGTATGTATTGAAATATTGCAAAGTATGTTTCAAATTTATAGAAATGTGATTGAAAGTATAATCATGAAATACTCAATAGTATATTTTCACCACATTTAATTTAAATTGAAATATAGTGTACTCTTAATAAATACACTGCTGTGAAATATTATTAGTACAATTTGAGTTCAATATTTAAATTGCACTTTTAAGATAACTGCTGCCAATGCAAAAATGATGCATTTAAAAAATGTAAACATATTTTATTACTCTAAGCCCCAGTGATAAAATAATACACTAAAATATACTAAATGTTAGTATGCTACCGCACACTAAAGTGTACTTGCGTCCACACTATTAAATAGTGTACTTAAAGTGTGCTAAAATGCAACAACTCATTTTGTACTTTTACACTTAAGTAGTATTAAAGTTGTACAAAAGCCCTACTTTAATTGTGTTAAGTATACTTGACTGTGCTAAAATGGAACAACTTTAAGTATACCTAATATACTGCAAATGTACTAATTATTTTTAAGGTTTGTATACTGTTTCACACAGCAAATGCCACATATTTCATGCATGTGTCTGTTGTTAAAGGCATTCAATTTTAAACTTAATTGTAACAGTTTTTAAAGAGGGTTCAGCCATGTAGTCATGAGTGATCAGGTGCTTGTTTTATGAAACTTTTATGGTACCCTTATTTGTGAGTTGTTTGTGTTTTGTGCTGCTCTGTATGTACTTTCTTGTTGAGTTTTGTGCTTTAACGTATGTATTTGTATTGTTGAGTCTTGTGCAGTTCCAGATATATTTTAATGTTGAGTTTTATGTATTTTGAAGGCCCATCTAGGGATGGGCATTGAAAATTAGCTTAGGCTATAAATGCTGTAGCATATGGCATTAGTTGTCCCTAAACAAATAAATGTTGAATGAACTAAACTGATGATGAGACCAGATGTGTGAGGATCTTACCACTTTAACTAAACTATTTCCTGGTGGACTTGCTAGAGCCCAATCTACAAGCCCCCATTGACCACAGTCATAAAGGAAATCAGACTTGTAACACTCAGCACACAGCACACACTTTTACTCCATGACATTTGGGGGTATCATACAACCACTCCCACTGGTCTCTGAAGCAGCAGCGACACATCAAACTTACTGATAACTTAGTGTAAAACACAGACCGGGGCGGAACTATACGCGTAGTCGGCGGAACAATACGTCATCGTCTAAGCGGCGCATGATTACCTGCAGGAGGACAAACAATTTAGTGGGTCATCTGCTTGTAGTACAAACAACTGCTGTTCCCAGGAGAAGGAGAGAGGACAATATGAGGAATTACATTTCTTTTATCAGGAACACATCTTGACAACTTGGCTCTGTGTTGTGACTGGCTGCCATGGCAACAGTGGAGAGGAGGAAGTGTAATCTCCTATGCAGACAGACATCTTGTCCTGGGTAATGCTTGGACTGCAGGGTCACATCAGGGATGGTCATGTAATGTTTTGACCTGATCACTGATGATGAAAATCTTACCTTCAACTTATCTCACTGCTGAACGAGGTTCAGGGCTGCGAGGTGAGACACCCGTCTGTTTCACACTTCCACACAGACTTCAGTCTTCAGGAGCTGTATTCTCACAGGATAGGACACAGACACATTCTGCCTCCCACCATTTCTCCAGCAGAGGATGCTTCATACTTGATGTCCATCTCATCCTCATGAACTGAGGCGCGGCTAGAACAGAGCTTTCTTCTTTCCAATATCTCAGCTGACTCCCACAGTAAAGCTTTACTTGATACACTTCAGGTAAAATTCAAATGATAAGTTTAATGTAACAAACATAAAACAAAGGAAAGATCAATTTTCCCCCCAACAGTTCACCTTCATTACATAATTAAATAAAACACCTTTTCCCCTAATATGCTCATGTTCTCTGAGAGTCCATGATGCAACCTTCAGTCCATTGTGATCCCTGGCGTACGTTCAGAGGATACAAAGGCAGAATTACTACAACTCTGAATGCAACACGACACACAGCTGCCACCAAAGTAGCACACAATCTGAACTTATGTACAATTTTGAGGTAGTTGTACTTTACATTCCATTTGATGCTACTTTATATTTCCACTCCACTACATTTCAGAGGAAAATATTGTACTTTCTACTCCACTAAATTTATTTGATGGCTTCAGTTACTTTTCAGATGAAGATTTGAAACAATGGGTAATATAACAAGCTTTTAAACTACAACACATTGTTAAAGATGAAACCAGTGGTTTCCAACCTTTTTGGCTTTTGAAGTCTTACAAAAAGCTCCACCAAATAGTGATTTTTCCCTCTAAACTTCTCACATGGTTTCATTTCAATAAATGTTCAAATGATCCAATATTTCACCAAAAACCTCCCCTCCTCCTTTTTCTCCCTCTCCCATAATCATCTCACGACCCCTCAGATTTATCTGGTGACACTTTGGAGGGGTCCGACCCCTAGGTTGGGAACCACTGGACTAAACTAGCTAACTCTATATAAAGTAGTTCAAACTAGCTCCACCTCCAGCAGCTACAACAGTAACATGCTGCTTACACACTGATGCTTCAGTATTAATAATCTAATGATGTCGTATATAATAATATATCAGTCAGAGGAAACAAACCACTACTTGTACTGCAATACTTTAACTACATCAAGCTGCTAATACTTATGTACTTTTACTTAGGTAGGATTTATTATGCAGGACTTTCACTTATAATGGAGTATTTTCACATTACTCTATTGCTACTTTTAATTAAGTAAAGGATCTGAATCAAGGATCTGAGTACTTCTTCCACCACTAGATGTCATCAAAAAGACAGTTTCAGTGTCTACATTGTTGGTAACCTCTGACAAGGTGCATGGTTTCATGCTTGTCCCAGGGTTACCAACATGACACCCCATGTGATTGTGAGTGTTGATTTTCCCTCAATCCTACATTAACATTTTATAATATGCAGCCAGATGTTATGGACAATTACGCTTATAGTCACTGAAAATGATAAAGTATTACACAAAAAACTAAAGACAACATTCAAAATAATATTTCAAATAAGCACAAGCTACAGGATACACACTTTCACTGTCAAGCCAAGAGTTTTACCTTGTTGGTGTTGGTGCTCATTTGGCTCCTGCTGGGCTCTCTCCTCCAGTAGGTGTGATCATGGAGGTGAGTTGGCACATCACACATCTGTAACCATTAATGTACAGTTTAGGATGGGACTCTACTTAACTCAACACAACTCGACTAAACTGAACATTGAATAAATTAGTTCGTCTTTTGAACCTGCTGAGCCCACTGATGTTTTCCTTAAAGGATAGAGGTTTTACAATTTTTCACTAGAAGAGGTTTTCCTTGCTGTAATCATTCCTCCTGTTTATACTGGCTATTAAAAGATCCCCTTCAAAGGTGCTTTCAATGTAAGTGATGGGGGACAAAATCCACAGTGTGTCCACACAGTCATTTTGTGCAAAAATGCATTTAAATATTTATCTGAAGCTTATATGAGGCTTCAGCAGTCTGAGTTAGTCATATCAAGTGGATATCTGCCACATTTACAGTCTTTTTAGCATCAAATTCCCTCTTTGTGTTTCCTCAGACAGTGTTTCCTGTTGAGCTGCGGTGGAAGTATAGTAACAAAAACAGGGACTTTGGCACTAAAAAGACTGTAACATTGAAAGATATCTACTTGATTTGACTCATTTGCACAGGAGGACTGTGGATTTGGGCCCTCATCACTTAACATTGTAAGTGCATTATGAAGGGATCTTCTAATGGTCAGTATGAACAGGAGGAATGATTATGGCAAGAAAAACCTGTTTTAGTGTTCATTTGGGCTCCTGACTATTGTTTTAAGACAGACTTGTGAACTCGTCCTTTAAATAAACAAGCTATTTTCTACTCTGCATGCACATATGCATAACAGCTTTATTGTTTTTGCAGCAATATCACAGTAAAGTTGACTTTACTACAGAAAATAATGATCATTTATGAACTGTTTACTAAAGTAATGAATGGGGGCTTTTTTCTTGACAAAATATCAGGTTGAAAGTAGAAACTTTGACATCTTTAAACCAAAAATTTGCAAACTGCTGTTACACTGAGCTGTTCAGCGTTTCAGCAGTTTACTGAAGGTGGTGGTTAAATGCATCACTGTGTAATAAGCTAAGTTATATTTTTCTGAAGGAGTTTGAATGGTTACTGCAAACTGTATCAGTTTGCTTGTAAATCAACAGTCAGTTCAGGATTTTGCAGTTACTTCTGTCTTTACATTTCAGCAATGTATACACTGAAGATCTTACTTTAAATTTGTAAATGTAATATTTGTTTTTATGTTTTACTGAACAAACTACCACTGAATCAAAGTCAGTTGTTGCTGCTGTTGAACATTCGACGCCTCAAATACAGCTGAGGCGTCGAATAAAACGGCTTGAAAAAAGTCTTTGAATGATTTTAAACTGCCTAAATTCTCCTCAAGTTTTCCATGATGAAACAGTAAGAGAGTCGAGTTGAGGTCACTGTGGGTCCGTATTTCGCTGGTCACTTGTATAGTTTTTCAGAAATCGTCGAGTGAAGTTTCTCCTCCAATGTTTCAGAGTAAAATGGTGATTTTGAACTAGTTTCTGGAATATAGACGCTCCATAGCAACCAGAGTCCTACGTCAGCACTAACATTAAACTGCTTTAATTGGCAGTTTACAGTATTGTTTTTTATTGGCATTTTAAAATGTAATTATAGAAAATAATCTTTTTTAAATGAATTCCTTCAACACGGATTCAATAACGTTTTGTAGAGGCCCAGTGCATACACTACTGTTTTAGTCGGCATCCATTTCGTCAGCTATAAGGCAACATTTTGGCAATTTAGTTTATTTTATGTCCATTTAAGCTTCCGATGAATTAGAGCAGAGTCAATAAACGTGATTAATATTGTTATTGATGGTTCAGCAACAAATAAATAGTCTCTGTCACTAGTTGAAAGGCTAAAATACATGTGAAAATCCAAATAAGTCGTCAAAATGTAACTTAATTAGCTTTAAAAGTTAGTCGTAGCTGCTGTTAAATTGTACTCTGTTGTATTTGTTAACCATATTTCAATAATTTCCAGTCAGTATTTCCTCTGGTATGTTTTGGACCTATAGTCACCTGCTTAGCTCACAAAATGAAAGTAAACACTACCCTACCTGACTGTCAGCTCACAAACTTCACACAAGAAGGTATATACAATCATATCATTCTGGAGGGTGTCCACTTTGAGCCTACCGTATATGGGGCCAAAACAGCGACAGTTAAATTTTGCAAATTGGAAATAAAAGGAGGTTCAATGCCAAATTTTATTTTCAATGGCAAAATGTAACTGTCACTCTAGCCCCATAAGCCTATTGCTTGAGGCATGTGAGGCATTATTATTTCTAAATTGTCCGTTTTTAATAGTATATCTTGTAATATTATAATAAAAAGCCTCACCATTAACTCCTTCAGGGGCATCATCATTTGACTTTTACGTTTTTAATTGGGTGCACTCTGTGTGCAGTAGGTGTCGCCTTTGCATTCACAACATACAAAAGATTAGAAATACTGCCATCTTGTGGGACTCCTATGTTACTACAACATGTTGGGTTTAATGTCACCAAAGCAGTGAGCGCACTCTGTGTTACTGACAGGTGTTTCAGATATAAAGTTAGAAACATCTCACAGCATATTGCAGTCTCCAAACAACCCTCTTGGTTAAATCTATGTTAAAGGTCCCTTCCAGACAGGTTTTTTAGACACATGAAATACACTGCTTTGAATAATAATTTGTGTCTGATATGGTTTTTCCACAAAAAAAGGTTTAAGTACCTTGTTAGAAAGATGTCATCTATTCCTTCTCCCTCATTGGGAAATACAGAATCCATGAAAAGTTTAACAGCTGGATTCAAAATGTCTCTTACTTCACTGAAAAGTCCATTTTCAGTGTATGTGTATGTGAACCTTCAAGTTGCCACATCACATTTCTGTAAGTTGCATACTGGACCATGATTGGCTCCAAATAGGTTGTAATGTCACAATTCATGCTTGTAGTTACACATCTTAAACTCAGATTTAAGGTGAGCACAGAGAAACTTTCCCTTTTCAGCAGAGGAATATCAAAATAAACTCTGCACATACATCATTCTGCACACTGAAGCTCAAACATCCAATTGAAGGAGCAAGAAGGAAAACATATTTGAGTGGAGTGGACTTTAAGTTTCATAAAGATTCTCAAGATTTACTGCAGTGCTTTCAGTTTTCTTTTTAATGGATTGGTTCTGTTGTAGTGTATTCAAAAAAATGAAGAGTCATTAAACAGCCAGTATTTGCGGTTCACCATCTTTTATTTTACAATTTTTGTCACTTGCTGAGTACTGCTTGATTTTATGATTATGATAACTAATGAAAACAGTATTTTACACAGATACTGTGACATTTTGCTGTGATTTCTTAACCCCTAATTGCATCAGTGTATAGCATATATCATTTTTTCCCTTAACACTACTGAGTGGTGAAGCCAGTGTGGCTGAAGAAGATATTTGTTAGGTTTAACAGTGCATTAAAAGAAACATTAGTAAGGGATCTTCCACCCCACTAGGATGTAATCTAGGGTTAATACACACAAAGTACAGGTGAGGCTGATGGGATTGTCAGTTGTTTTGCAGGTATTTGGTTGTAAATCAAAATATTGGACAAATAAAAATTGAGATGAAATTGATTGATTGGTGCCCAGCCTATATGGGCTTACAAGACACTAGACAATAATAACCAGGATGGTCACATGACAGATGTACAGTTCCACAGATTGAAAAAGAACATTTCAGAACATTTAGTTTACATGGCAGAGATGTCCTGTTATGATGGATACAGTGCTCTCGTTTTTAGCAGCCAAGCCTCTGGCTAAAAGAAAAATCTCCATATTAAAAAGCCAACTCAACATATCAGCCTGCATACCATTATACTACTTTGTATATTTTATTTTTTAAATAAATTGTATAATAGTTGTACACCTGAATGTCTGCTTGCCATTATTTTTCCTAGAATTCTACTTTCACAACTAGCTATTAATTATTAAGTGATTACTAAAATCAATAATAATCGAATGCAGAGGCAATTATGTAATATGATAACAAGTAGATACATTTATATAGTCTTACATTTACAACCGGCCCTTTGAAAGCTACCATAATGCTGATGTGGCCCAAGATGAAATTGAGTTTGATCCCTCCGCTTTAGAATAAATCATTACCCATAATAAAGTCACAATTCTGCTATGCCATCTGTTATCTATTATTATCTTAAATACCTCAATCAAATCAGTCACGAAAAACATTTTCCATAAAGTGAGTGTTAGAAAAGTATTGTTGAAGAAATCAGTCCTATTCACAAGTTTTTCAATGGTATGGTTATAATGGTATAGCAGTATACTGTGAGCTTACAGACACACACACACACACACACACACACACACACACATATATGTGTGTGTGTGTGTGTGTGTGTGTGTGTGTGTGTGTGCATGTATGTATGCATGTATATATACACACGTGGACAAAATTGTTGGTACCCCTCAGTTAATGAAAGAAAAAACCCACAATTCTCACTGAAATCACTTGAAACTTACAAAAGTAATAATAAATAAAAATGTGTTGAAAATTAAACAATCAAAACCAGCCATCACTTTTGAATTGTTGATTAACATAATTATTTAAAAAAACAAACTAATGAAACAGGCCTGGACAAAAATGATGGTACCCCTATAAAAGATTGAAAATAATTTGACCAGAGGGACATGTTTAACTCAGGTGTGTCCTTTAATTGACATCACAGGTGTCTTCAAGCTCATAATCAGTCAGTCTGCCTATTTAAAGGGTGACAAATAGTCACTGTGCTGTTTGGTGACAAGGTGTGTACCACACTGAACATGGACAACAGAAAGCAAAGGAGAGAATTGTCCCAGGACATTCGAAACAAAATTATAGACAAACATCTTAAAGGTAAAGGCTATAAGACCATCTCTAAGCAGCTTGAAGTTCCTGTGACAACAGTGGCACATATTATTCAGAAGTTTAAGATCCACGGGACAGTAGCCAACCTCCCTGGACGTGGCCGCAAGAAGAAAATTGATGACAAGTTGAAGAGACGGATAGTTCGAATTGTAACCAAAGAGCCCAGAACAACCTCCAAAGATATTAAAGGTGAACTCCAAGGCCAAGGTACATCAGTGTCAGATCGCACCATTCGTCGTTGTTTGAGCCAAAGTGGACTTCATGGGAGACGACCAAGGAGGACACCACTGTTGAAAGCAAATCATAAAAAAGCGAGACTGGAATTTGCAAAAATGCATGTTGACAAGCCACAAAGCTTCTGGGAGAATGTCCTTTGGACAGATGAGACAAAACTGGAGCTTTTTGGTAAAGCACATCAACTCTATGTTCATAGACTCAAAAATCAAGCGTATGAAGAAAAGAACACTGTCCCTACGGTGAAACATGGAGGAGGCTCAGTTATGTTTTGGGGCTGCTTTGCTGCATCTGGCACAGGATGTCTTGAATCTGTGCGAGGTACAATGAAATCTCAAGACTATCAAGGCATTCTGGAGAGAAATGTGCTGCCTAGTGTCAGAAAGCTAGGTCATGGGTCTTCCAACAGGACAACGATCCAAAACACACAGCCAAAAACACCCAAGAATGGCTAAGAGAAAAGCGTTGGACTATTCTGAAGTGGCCTTCTATGAGCCCAGATCTGAATCCCATTGAACATCTGTGGAAGGAGCTGAAACATGCCATCTGGAGAAGACACCCATCAAACTTGACACAACTGGAGCAGTTTGCTCATGAGGAGTGGGCCAAAATACCTGTTGATAGATCTAGAAGGCTCATTGACAAATATAGAAATCGTTTAATTGCAGTGATTGCCTCAAAAGGTGGTGCAACAAAATATTAAATTATGGGTACCATCATTTTTGTCCAGGCCTGTTTCATTAGTTTCATTTTTTAAAATAATTATGTTAATCAACAATTCAAAAGTAATGGCTGATTTTGATTGTTTAATTTTTATTCATGGTTACTTTTGTACATTTCAAATGATTTCAGTGAGAATTGTGGGTTTTTCTTTCATTAACTGAGGGGTACCAACAATTTTGTCTGTGTGTGTGTGTGTGTGTGTGTGTGTGTACACTGGAGATCAAAATTAGTGAACAATTTATAAACAACAGATTTTTTCTGAAGTAATGTCATCTTCACTGCTCAACAGTTGAAGGACTTTTTGTTGTGTCTATACCATGCTACTAGAACACTTTTTCCACAAAATAACTAAGGCATTTCAACAAAAAACATTATTTTGCAGAAAACACACTGATCAAAATTAGAGAACACTTTCAGATACCTCCCAGTTATTGGTGTTAATCTGGCACCTGGTGCTAATTTTCCTTGATTATCTGTCAACCCCTATTTAACTGGCAGCCTAATTTCCAGTTTCATTGACTCAGCATGATGGTGGGCCGTTCTAAAGTGACTGAAAGCCTCTGGCAGCAGGTTGTCCAGATGAAGGCCAAAGGGATGACCCTATCAGCCATAGCAAGACAAGTTGGTTGTTCCAAATCTGTGATTTCAAGAATATTGAATCTTTACAACATCACAAACTCATACAAGTCCCCCAAGAAGGCTGGTCGTCCACGGAAGACAAATACAAGAGACAGGATACTGCGGAGGATCTCAATGGGCAATCGTTTCCACACTGCAGCTGGAATTGCTCGCCAGTTCAGCGCTGAACAGGGTAAGGATCTGTCTCGTCATACAGTGTCTCGACGTTTAAGAGCATTTGGACTGAAAGCCCATTCTGTAGTGACCAAACCTCTCATTAGCAGAAAGAATCAAAAGGCTAGACTAAGCTTTGCTGAGGAGCATGTTGTGTGGACAGAGGAGAACTGGTCCAAAGTTCACTTCAGTGATGAAAGCAAGTTTAATTTATTTGGGTCCGATGGGAAACATTATGTTCGGCGACAAACTGGAGAAAAACTGAACCCAAAGTGTGTAAAGAAGTCAGTGAAAGGTGGAGGAGGAAGTGTCATGGTTTGAGGCATGTTTTCTGCAGCAGGAGTTTGGCCTCTTACATACATCTTATACAGCTACATGGCAGAGTGAATGCAAATGTTTATCAGAACCTTCTTCAACAACATATGGTTCCTTCCCTGCGTTCATCACCCAATCAGCCCGCAGTGTTCATGCAGGACAACGCTCCATGTCACACAGCAAAACGGGTAAAGCAGTTCCTTGAAACTGAAAACATTGAAATAATGACATGGCCTGCCCAGAGTCCTGATCTCAACCCAATAGAGAACCTCTGGAAAATCCTTGGCAACAAAGTTATGGCCAAGAAACCCACTACAGTCACCGAACTGTGGAGGAGACTGGAAGAAGAGAGGACCAAAATCACACCAGAGCAGTGTGAGAGACTACTGCTGTCCTGTGGCCGCAGATGTGCTGAAGTCATTCAGAGCAGAGGCCTGTACACTTCCTACTAATTGCTGACTATATATATGTGCATGTTTTGTTTTTTGTCTTGTAAAGAAAGACAAAAAAACTCAATTGAAATGGATGTGACACGCTCTGAGAAAGTGACAGACCACGGACAAGACAAGCATGGCGCAGCGATTGTAGAGAGGGAGGAGTAAGTGCCCATTTTCAATCAAAAATATACATTTATGTTCATGTTGGCCAAACAAATTTGCTGTCAGCATAATTGTAACTGTTAAAAGTGATAATATTTGAAGTAATTTTGAACATATATCATTTGATTAATTTACAGGATTTTTTAAAAGACAAGGACTGAGATAGGCGGTAAATTTAGAAATTAAGAGTGTTTTTGATTCTTCATATGTGGTTTTCATCAATTTAATGTCCTGCTTCTATTTCTGCTAATGATGTTATTGCTATTGCTATTATAAAGTCATAGCTCTACTTACACTACTGCTGTTATGGTTATTGTTGTTGTTGTTATTATACTTCTCTGTGTCTCTTCCAACCCCACCCCCCTCTCCCCTTCCCCCGTCCGCCTCCCTCCTTCTTTCTCTGTAAACCCAACCGGTCAAGGCAGATGGCCGCCCACCTAGAGCCCGGTTCTGCTTGAGGTTTCTTCCCGTTAAAGGGGAGTTTTTCCTTGCTGCTGTCGCCAAGTGCTTGCTCATGGGGGGAATTGTTGGGTCTCTGTAAATAAATGAGTACGGTCTCGACCTGCTCGATGTGTAAAGTGCCCTGAGATAACTTTTGTTGTGATTTGGCGCTATATAAATAAAATTGAATTGAATTGAATTATATGTAAGATCTAAATGGAACGCATAACAGTTCAAGAGTGAGAATACATAAAATGAGTAAAAATGTGATTGTTTTGTTATTAGATTCAGAGAGGGACAGTGGAGAGGTTACATGCATGCCAGAAGAACTTGATGTGGCAGATGAGATTGGGATAGAGGAGACAGACAGCACAGGGACAGGAGGAGGACAGGAGGAGATGACAGTAACCAGGAAGGAAGAAATCAAGTGGCGTCAAAGGCCGTTCACTACAATCATTCCTTTGAGAATCCTCCAATTCATGAGGATCATCCCATGAGACCCTGTGAATACTTCAAACGGTATATACCAGATGAGATCTTCAATTTGATGGCCCAGTATGTCTCCAGAACCAGAGCATGTCCCCCAGAGACCAGTTCGCAGACCAGTCCAGGATGTAAGGCCTCTACCTGAAGTGCAGTATGACATGGTTGACCACATGCCAAATTATGATAGAAAGAAAGAGGCTAGCAGATGCAAGATGCCAAACTGTACAGGAAAAACACACGTCTTTTGTGACAAGTGCAACATCCACTTGTGCTTTGTGCCACAACAAAACTGCTTCAAGGCTGCTCATCGAAAATGAGAATACATGAAAACATCCACAAGCTGATGTCTTCTCAAGTTCAGCTTCCAGTTCCATTCCAAGTTAACGTGTTATCAGTTCATTAACCTACTATAAAAACAACATACATCTACTAAAATCATACATCTATTGTTTTCATGTGCATGTTCAGATTACGTTATTTCCCTCTCTTCTTACTGTACACAGAATCAAACACATGCAAACATCCAGTTCCAGATGTTTAGATCATATCTGATTGATTACTATGTGGAAAAACTCAGCCTTATTGTTCTTAAGACATTTTAACGCTATCGTTTCGTGGCGTCCATTGTAATGGACATGAAAAAATACTATTAAAAATATAAGTTAGCCAAAAAAAAATGTTTCCAGTTTGTTTTTATGTTGGAGAGGAGTCAGAATCAGTTAAAATAAAAAATTTTTGCCCAGCAGAAAAAATGCGGGTCTGAAGGGGTTAAATCGTCCAGTGGGATAAGACATTCAAGTTCTTAAATCCTCTGTAATTTATTCCATTTATATGATGCAAAGTGATGGAAAGTGTCTTCCCAAGTTCAGTATTTACCCGAGGGGTAACTAGAGTTAAACAGTGTTAGGAGGACAGTTATACTTCTCCCTTCCCTCTGTTTTTCCCATGGTTTTTCCTTCCTAGTGTTTCATGTTTGTCCCCAGTCTGTCTCTCTCTGTGTTTGTGTGTGTGGGCGTATGCTGGGCGTGGCCTCCTGGTTTCCCTCTCCCATTCAACCTGAACACCTGCAGCTCATCTACTAATCAACTTTACAAGCCAGCAGTATAAAACCACAGTTCATCTCTCCAGACTCTGCCAGATCGTTCAGTCACCAATGCGGCACAGATGCTACGGCTAAGCTTCTTGTAAGCTGTTTGTTTGTTTTTCTGAAATCCTGAATGCTGCTAATTCTGTTCTCTGCCTGTACCTCAGGTTCACCACTCCAGTTCCCAGTACACCTGCCACGTCAGCCTCATCCTCACCTGCCTGGTGAGCTGTGGTTTTGGATTTGCAAAGTACAGTGATACACTGAGGCAACTTTTGTAGGAGACATTTATAAATAAAAATGATAGAATGTAGTCCTTCTTGTTGCTAGTGAGGACCAGCCTACTTTTTCATATAGAACACAATGATGTGTATCTTTAGCTCCTGTAATGAAATGTGAAGCATTTTGATATACTGTATCAAGTTGTTTAAAGGCAGAGCGAGCAGCGTGAGAATAAAACATAACTCCTCAAACACAGGCATGATAGTTGACTGTACAATCATTTTCCTGTCCTCAAGATAGAAACATGCTTTATTTCATTACAGGAACCTTTTTTTTCAACCTTTACCTTCTGTGCCAGTTGCTCCACATACTGTTTAAGAGTTAGACTGCTATCAAGCCAAATTCCAAGGTATTTATACATTTGGAAAATTTCAATATTTTCATATGAGGAACTGACTCATTTTATTTTAGTTAGAACCACTTTGACTGGATTCAGCTCAATTCAGTTCAGCTCTGTTATGACCTGGCTCAAGTGGCCACAACAAAAGGGAGACACACCAGTGTTAAGTTTTAACAAAAGATCTTTTAACTAAATTAAACCAAATTGAGTAAATTCAAATGCCAATTAAGGATTAATAAGTTGTGGGGTGTGTCTGTCAGTATAGTCAGTGGTGTAAGAGTGCATGAGTGATGGATGTGTGTGTAGGGGGGTGATGTAAGATGCAAAACCAGACATAAGAATAAACTTAAAGCAACACAGTAAATAAAACAAATGGGTGGCTGAAGGGAAAAGGGAGAGAGGGCAGCTGCTGCAGCAGAGTGGCAGACAGAGAGAGAGAGAGAGAGAGAGAGAGAGAGATATGCACTGCAGTTAGGTTTAAATAACCTGGGAACACACTGGGGCCCTCAGGTCTGCCATGTTACACTAACAATCCACCTGCAGAGTGAACAGAGACAGATGAACCACACAGCAACACAAAATGACACAACAGAGGTCATCACAGCTCATAGATGATTTTAATAATGTTTGTTCTTGAATATATTTTGCTGCTGTTTTCTATTGAAGATGTGAGTTTACACACTTTCTTTTATGTATTGAGGATAACAGCAAATTCCCCAAAGTACCATACTACTGTATGTTAGTGTGACAAAACATCAAAATGCAGAAGCATACAATTTAAATAACATTTATTGGACTTACACTACAACTTTATGATGGATCCAAAATGCCTGTTTGCCTCTAGCTGTGTGTTCTAGTGTTACTGCTACTACTACTTCTAATACTGTTTCTAGGTCCAAAATGGTCTGAAGGACGATGTGATTTAGGTATTTTTTTTAAATATGTGAACGATATAGAAACCCTGAAGCTGTAAAAAAAGAATGAAACACACAAATATTACACAAGCTCCATTAAGCTCATTACAATGTCTTAATTAACTAAAATACATCACCGTGATCAACATAGTAGAGGTTTGGGACTGGTAGTTCAGTATGGGCAGAAATATGTGTCCCTAGAAACTGAATTTGAATCACATCATTTGAATGTGCACTCCTGACCTCTAGTGGCCAAAGTCTGCACTTTCTAAGAGAACTTTCTCCTCCATCAATACACTTACATTGAAACAATAAGGTCAAACTTTAAAAAATGATCACAGTAGAAAATATTTTTGATAATTTTCACTCATTATACTGACTGTGAGAAGAAACAGAGTGAAATATTGCTCTTTGCCATGGTCATGAAGTGATTAAACCTACTGTTTCCACTGGTGCTACTACTATCACTACTGCTATTGTTTCTTCAAGTGGTACTACTGTTGGTAACTGAACTTCATGTTTATTAGAGAGAAGAAAGAAGTGATGAAGGGAGTGAGGGAGACAGGCTCAGCCAGTTAATTACTTAATGATCACAACATGGTCTGTTAAGTCTATTGGGGTTTACAATGCCAATGCATAATCTGGCTATTTTATATTCACTACAGGACATAAATTGGTGTACGGTGCTCCAGTAGTTAAACTGAGTAAAGTACAGCCACAAAGCAACTGTTAGCACATCTACATCAGCTGAAAATGTGTATTTATTTTTCTTTGACACCAAAAATGTCACCAAAACAACTGTAAACCGTGACTGAGTCGCAACTCAAACAGAATGCGACGCAGCCAGATTCTGTGGACGTTGGACAGTGTTGGTCCTCAACCATGGGGTCAGACAAAGGCAGGCCTACATGTAAAACCTGAAGCCTGACCACGAGGCTTCCCTTGTCCTTTGTCCCCTGAAACAAAGGGAGCAGCACCAAAATGCTGCTCGCAGAGCCCTCCTCCCACAATGCTTTGCCAGTTCGCACCTAAGTGAGAAATCACAGCGGGAGCTCAAACCCGGGTCGCGGATTGGCAGAAATCCACAACCACCACCGGGAGTCACGGCAACACAGCCGTGACGTCACCGCCCCCTTAAGAAGCGGCTGCACGGAGTTGCCGTCGCCTTTCCACAGTAACCGCGCCAGGAGGAAGTTCGCTTTCTTCACCGGCCAGACTTACTAACGGAGGTAACCGTACACGTGTATTCCCCCTTTTCTTTTTGGAGTTTCTCCCCTCGCTGGACGAGACGAAACCACGACCCGTGTTCATCCCGAGCACAATCATCGGATCCACAGAGAGCGCTGTGTGCAACCCAGCCCTCTCACCTTGCCTGCAGAAGGAAGAAAGGATTTTCTTCGCGGAGAAGCGGATAACTTCTATGCCCCGCTATCTACCGACCAAGTCGACCACCCTGAAAGAAGAGGGATTTTCGTCACGGAGAAGCGGATAACTTCTATGCCCCGCTATCTACCGACCAAGTCAACCACCCTGAAAGAAGAGGGATTATCGTCACGGAGAAGCGGATAACTTCTATGCCCCGCTATCTACCGACCAAGTCGACCACCCTGAGTTTCCTCGCTGCCCCACCGAGAAACCAGCCGCCGTTGTCCCCGAGGAATTGAACGGCACCGCCAGTACCACACACCGGAGCCCCCATGGTGTACACCGACGGACTAAACACACATCAGTTCGCTATCAAGAGCGACACAAGTAAGAGGTTGTCTGGGCAGAGACTATAATATTTTGTGTGTTTCATAAGCTTAGTGCTTATTGTACGCTGTTGATGTTTAACGGACCGCCGAGTCCATGCCTGCTTACTCTAGCGAGTAATCTGAAGTTGCTACCTGTTTAGTTAGTGTTCACCACGCTAAACTGTTGTTTTGTCCCGCTCGGGACCACTGTGTTTGTACCACCGTGAGAGGAGAGTAAGTTACTTTATCCGCTAACCACCAGACAACGGGCGCACAGATTGCTATCCGTGCGCGCGCTCTCTGTAGATAAAGTAACCGCTGCATTCCCCCCACGGTCGTGAGACTCCGCCGAGAGTCGGTTTTTCCCCTTCTCTCTCTTTCCCCTCTCGCTCTCCTCCTACTAACCCGCACACACGCACACCTATATAACCGCACATCTCTTTTACACATCTGGCGGTAAGATAGCGTGGGACATAGCGTCGCTCTGTCCCTCATTATCCGCCATCAGACACGTGTGCTTGTGAACATGCAGAACCGCCGATTGCTAGGTGGCGCCATTTTGCCATTGTACTGTTTGAATACCGCGGCACTTCCGCCGGTTCATTGTCGCGTGACGTGACTTCCTCACGAGGCCACGCCCGCCATCTCAATTTCGTACAACGTCATCTCCCCAGGTCACGCCCGCTACCGTAAGGTGCGCGACGTCAGCTGGTCAGATCACGCCCACCATTCCTGGTCCTGCACGACCACTCACTCACACATCCACTCACTCACATACACGCGCACACACACACATACACTTTGCTTACACATGTGGAACTTGTTTATGCTGTTATCTGTGTATTTGTTGTAGCCTTAGCTGGTAGTGCAGTGTGAATTAATCGAAACATTCGTTAACTTTGTTGATTTTGTGGAGATTAATAAATACTGTTATAGCTTTAAAGAGAAGCCTTTCTGTCATTATTGTGTATTTGTATTGTGATAAGTGGCTGATTGAGAGAGTCAGAGCTCGAATTCAAACCTTCTTTGTTCACCTTGAATGTGGATGTCACTCAGACTCTCACATCCAAGGTGAACACTTTTATGAGACTACCTTTCTACCTGGTTATTGGTCCCGGTTTCCGGGTGGTGCCCCGTAATTGTTAATCAAAATTAATAATTTTATTTGTTTTATAATTAATAATTATCTCTGATAATCATTAATTATTGCTAATAACCAGCCGTGCTCCTTGAGAACCAACAACAGTAAAACATTTTATAGTTTCTCTTTTAAAAGCTGTTTAAAAGCAGAAGAAAAGACCTTTAGGAGGGTCTAACCCTCCCTAACCCTAACCCTTTGACAATGCTCCATCCAAATATATGTGTCCTGTTCTTCCTATAGTGATGTAGTTTAACCATCAGAGGTCTACAGCTTCTGGACATGTGTTTCTAATGCTCTTCAGTTAACATACTGAGATATGACCAAATAATTTTTCTCTCTGTCTTTAAATAATGCCATTAAATAATGATCTATAAACAACAATAAAGAAAATTCAAATGGAACATTGTCTACAGACCCTCTTAAAGATCTTCTCTACCAAGTTACAAAATGATTTCATCAAATTAACTAAAAGTAATTAGTAATTAACAAATTACACTTTAAGAGCTACTACTAGTCCATCTATGACTTGTTAGTAATTTTATCACTACTGACTGATAGAACTGCTGCTACTGTTATTATCAATACTATTAATACTTTCTACATGACTTTTTAATATCTGTATTAGTCTTTTTTTAGATTATTGATACATTTTATAGTTTCCCTTTCAAAAGGTATTTTGATACTGCTGTTGCTATTGAAACTACCACAGTTATAAAATCTGCTACAAATAATGCAACTACTGCTGCTCATTAATGAATGAAATGTTCCATCTAAACTTGTGTTATAACGAGTTCACCTGTGTTGAACTCTTTGTTACAGAAGGAAAGATCTTTAGGAGGGTCTAACCCTCCCTAACCCTAACCCTTTGACAATGTTCCATTCAAATATGTATCTTGTTGTTCATATTGTCATCACGTAACAAGACACTTGTTAAATAAGCTATCAAATGCTGGCCTATTTTCTGGCAAAATTTTAAATTGCTCATCATTCAACATCCTGAGACAAAACAAAGTTTTCATGACTTTTTGAAATCATTTTTTAAAATTATAGTACTGCTACCCATCAGTGAAATAAATGTTTCTATTTTTAAGCTGTATCAACTTAAATTCACTTGAGGAAATTCATCAGACTTTGGACAGCTCCCTCTGGAGCCACAAAAGGCTTTATACAACTTTTTTTAAACATATGCAGCAGTACTCCCCAATACCTGTAAAGATACTTGATGTGTAAATTCCCATTTCGTCTTTCAACTTTGATACTGGGTAAAATTATCCCATTATACTGGTCTGACCCTCCCTAACCTATTGCAATGTTGCATCCGTCATCAGACACAGTTAATTCCAGTAAGAAATATTAATGATGAACATTTGTCTTCCTCATTAAATACTGACATATGCACGACCGTAAAAAGGATTTGAATGAAACATTGCCTCCAGACCCGCTTGAAACCCTTCCCTTTTTTTACAAAGTCATTATAAGATAAGATCAACTTAAGTGATCCCATCCAAACCTTAAGATATTTTTTCCTGTCCAGAAAGAATTTCAAATTCAATTTAAACAATAAAACTATAATAGTTATTACACACTTTAATTGCTACAGCTGAAATATTTGTCATACTAATTACTGCTAATATACTACGTTTGACAGAAACAGAAGGAAACATCTTTAGGAGGGTCTAACCCTCCCTAACCCTAACCCTTTGACAATGTTCCATCCAAATATATGTTTCCTTTTCTTCATATAGTGAACAAACTGTTAAACACTGACCTGTTTTCAGGCATTTTTTTAACTGTTGATAATTCAATAACTTTAAAAATAACCAAATAACTTTAATGGTAATCAGCAACATTATCAGATAATGTTTTTCACTTCTAAAGTCATTAAATACTGACCGGTGCACAGCAGCAACAAAATATTTGAATGGAACATTGTCTACAGACCCCCAGATCTTTCCTTCTTTTAGTCATTATGACGAGTTCACCAAAAGACAGAAAAAAATATGGACAAAACTTAGAAAAAAAAGCACCAAAGTGAAAGGAGTGAGTTGGAAGGAAAAGAGTTGCAGCGTGTCTGACTTACCATTATTTCCTTTGTTTTTCAAAGAATGTATAGAAGCTATCAAAGACTTAAAAGACTTAAGACTTATCTACATACTCAAAATAAATTAAATAGTTAAAAAAAGCAACATCTAAAATGATTTTGTAGAACTTGTGGGTTTTTTTGGAAACTTTAGAAATAAGTGAAAGAAAAGAGGTTGAACATGTCTGTGTGTAAAGAATTACCATCTCTTTTTGTGTTAGATTTTTTCAAACAAAGTGTAGAAGGTATCAAAGAGTTCAACAGAGTTACAAAACTTATCTACATGCTGAAAAGGAATGAAAGAGTTAAAACATATCTACATACAAAAAAGGAATGAAAGTTAAAACTTATATATATACTAAATATGTATAAAAGTTTAAAGTTATCTACATACTAAAAATGTATAAAAGAGTTCAAACTTATCTACATGCTACAAAGGAATGAAAGGTAAAATTTATATTTATATATAAGTTAAAACTTATCTAAGGTTTTATTTATTTATTTATTTTAGGATAGAGGAAGAAAGAGGGAATACAAGGTTTGCACTGTGTGTGCAGTGTGCGTGTATGTGTGTGTATGTTACATCTCTGGGTTGTACGGAGAGTCAGTCATCCATGCCATGACCATCTCTGCCACTGCATTAAAAGCAGAGGGTGGGAGTCCACCGGGCTGGGCTCCGTAAGGGCCGGGCCAGAGGGGCGGGGCCGTGACATCATCATGCTGAATGTCATCCACGTGCTCCTGGGGGACTCTGGGCTGGATCTCCTGCTGCCTTCCTTCTGCTATCCTTCCCTGAACCTTTTAGAGAGACAGAGAGGAGGAGAGGAGGAACCAAGTCAGACTAGTTCAGTTACACCCTTAGACTGATGCAGTATTGCTGTTGAACTGGATGTATCATGGATCAGGATAGAACAGTTTGGACCACTGTAGGCACGTTTGGACTGCTAACCTCCAGCTGGACAGCCTCCAGGTTGGCCTGTGGGGCAGAGGTGGAGGGCTGGGGGCTGGGGCTCCTCTCTGACAGGACAGCAGCATTCTCACGGAGTCTTCTCTCTGGAGGCTCCTCGAAGGCTCTGGAGGTGCTCTCCTGCTCCCTCCGTCTCTTCCTGCTCGCACCAACCTGTTAGTTACACAGAGAGACAGGGATGACTCCAACTGTATGATTACTAGACTGTTAATAATTAAAGGAAAACTAGGAGCCTATATATCAGGAGGAGACAGAGAAAGTAGCTGAAATCAGCTACTTTAAGTGAGACTAACTTTTGCTGAACAATGGCTACTGTGGCCACAAGTGGTAATTACAGGGTAATGGTGAATGATAAGACATACTGATACTGATAAGACTCTTAATAAATACATTACTGTGAAATATTATTAGTAAAATTTGAGTTCAATATTTAAATTGCACTTTTAAGATAACTGCTGTCAATACAAACTGCTGTCAATGCAAAAATGACGCATTTAAAAAATTTAAACATATTTTATTACTCTAAGCCCCAGTGATAAAATAATACACTAAAATATACCAAACGTTAGTATGCTACAGCACACTAAAGTGTACTTGCGTCCAGACTATTAAATAGTGTACTTAAAGTGTGCTAAAATGAAACAACTGATTTTGTACTTTTACACTTAGTATAGTATTAAAGTTGTACAAAAGCCCTACTTTAATTGTGTTAAGTATACTTGACTGTGCTTAAATGGAACACCTTTAAGTATACCTAATATACTGCAAATGTACTAATTATTTTTAATGTTTGTATACTGTTTCACACAGCAAATGCCACATATTTCATGCATGTGTCTGTTGTTAAAGGCATTTAGTACTAATTCAATTTTAAACTTAATTGTAACAGTTTTTAAAGAGGGTTCAGCCATGTAGTCATGAGTGATCAGGTGCTTGTTGTTTTATGAAACTTTTATGGTACCGTTATTTGTGAGTTGTTTGTGTTTTGTGCTGCTCTGTATGTACTTTCTTGTTGAGTTTTGTGCTTTAACGTATGTATTTTTATTGTTGAGTCTTGTGCAGTTCCAGATATATTTTAATGTTGAGTTTTATGTATTTTGAAGTCCCATCTAGGGATGGGCATTGAAAATTAGCTTAGGCTATAAATGCTGTGGCATATGTCATTAGTTGTCCCTAAACAAATAAATGTTGAATGAACTAAACTGATGATGAGACCAGATGTGTGAGGATCTTACCACCTTAACTAAACAATTTCCTGGTGGACTTGCTAGACCCTAATCTACAAGCCCCCACTGACCACAGTCATAAAGGAAATCAGACTTGTAACACTCAGCACACAGCACACACTTCCACACCATGACATTTGGGGGTATCATACAACCACTCCCACTGGTCTCTGAAGCAGCAGCGACACATCAAACTTACTGATAACTTAGTGTAAAACACGGACCGGGGCGGAACTATACGCGTAGTCGGCGGAACAATACGTCATCGTCCAGGCGGCGCATGATGACCTGCAGGAGGACAAACAATCAGTGGGTCATCTGCTTGTAGTACAAACAACTGCTGCTCCCAGGAGAAGGAGAGAGGACAATAGGAGGAATCACACTTCTTTTATCAGGAACACATCATGGCAACTTGGCTCTGTGTTGTGACTGGCTGCCATGGCAACAGTGGAGAGGAGGAAGTGTAATCTCCTATGCAGACAGACATCTTGTCCTGGGTAATGCTAGGACTGCAGGGTCACATCAGGGATGGTCATGTAATGTTTTGACCTGATCACTGATGATGAAAATCTTACCTTCAACTTATCTCACCGCTTCATACTTGATGTCCATCTCATCCTCATGAACTGAGGCGTGACTAGAACAGAGCTTTCTTCTCTCCAATATCTCAGCTGACTCCCACAGTAAAACTTTACTTCATACTCCTCAGATAAAAATTCAAATGATAAGTTTAATGTAACAAACATAAAACAAAGGAAAGATCAATTTTCCCCCCCGACAGTTCACCTTCATTACATAATTAAATAAAACACCTTTTCCCCTAATATGCTCATG
This sequence comes from Scomberomorus guttatus, assembly GCA_038419695.1. Classification (NCBI taxonomy): domain Eukaryota; kingdom Metazoa; phylum Chordata; class Actinopteri; order Scombriformes; family Scombridae; genus Scomberomorus; species Scomberomorus guttatus. The sequence continues at coordinate 886,114 of CM076467.1, read as the reverse complement.
TTCTCGGAGAGTCCATGATGCAACCTTCAGTCCATTGTGTTCCCTGGCGTACGTTCAGAGGATACAAAGCCAGAATTACTACAGCTCTGAATGCAACACGACACACAGCTGCCACCAAAGTAGCACACAATCTGAACTCTAAAGTGACACAAATGACCCAATAAAACAACTGAGCGATGATTTCTTTTTATTTTATAACTTTTCAGACTGTTTTTTGATTTTGTGATAGCAAACAGTCTTAATTTTCAAATAGAGGGTCACAGTGTAATGCTTTAGTGTAAAACTTAAATAATTGATGATTAATAATGATTGGTTTATTAATCAGATTCTTTGTTTTTGTAGATTTGTTGAGCACGAATGCTCTTTTTCAAGAATGTTCCATATTCACACATACTAGACGTCATCAGTGGTGGAAAGTAACTAAATAGTCAATTTCAAGTCAGTTTTATTTATATAGCGGTATCTCAGGTCAGTTATCTCAGGGCACTTTTCACATAGAGTCTGGAGGTCTAGACTGTACTCTTTAATTTACAAAGACCCAACATTTCCCCATGAGCAAGCACTTGGCGACAGCAACAAGGAAAAACTCCCCTTTAACGGGAAGAAACCTCAAGCAGAACCGGGCTCTAGGTTGTCACTTGGTACATTTACTCAAGTACTGTACTTATGTACAATTTTGAGGTAGTTATACTTTACATGAGTCTTTCCATTTGATGCTACTTTATATTTCCACTCCACTACATTTCAGAGGAAAATATTGTACTTTCTACTCCACTAAATTTATTTGACGGCTTTAGTTACTTTTCAGATGACGATTTGAAACAATGGGTAATATAACAAGCTTTTAAACTACAACACATTGTTAAAGATGAAACCAGTGGTTTCCAACCTTTTTTTTGTCTTACAAAAAGCAGTGTGTAGTCGGGGTCACATTTCAGATGTCTATGAGTTGTTAACAGCTCCACCAAATAGTGATTTTTCCCTCTAAACTTCCCACATGGTTTCATTTCAATAAATGTTCAAATGATCCAGTATTTCACCAAAAACCTCTCCTCCTCCTTTTTCTCCCTCTCCCATAATCATCTCACGACCCCTCAGATTTATCTGGTAACACTTTGGAGGGGCCCGACCCCTAGGTTGGGAACCACTGGACTAAACTAGCTAACTCTATATAAAGTAGTTCAAACTAGCTCCACCTCCAGCAGCTACAACAGTAACATGCTGCTTACACACTGATGCTTCAGTATTAATAATCTAATGATGAGGAAACAAACCACTACTTTTAATACTTTAACTACATCAAGCTGCTAATACTTATGTACTTTTAGTATTTTCACATTACTGTATTGCTACTTTTAATTAAGTAAAGGATCTGAATTAAGGATCTGAGTACTTCTTCCACCACTAGATGTCATCAAAAAGACAGTTTCAGTGTCTACATTTGTTGGTAACCTCTGACAAGGTGCATGGTTTCATGCTTGTCCCAGGGTTACCAACATGACACCCCATGTGACTGTGAGTGTTGATTTTCCCTCAATCCTGCATTAACATTTTATAATATGTAGCCTGCATATATTCACTGATGTTATGGACAATTACGCCTATAGTTGCTGAAAATGATAAAGTATTACACAAAAAACTAAAGACAACATTCAAAATAATATTTCAAATAAGCACAAGCTCCTAACAAATCTAACAGGATACACACTTTCACTGTCAAGCCAAGAGTTTTACCTTGTTGGTGTTGGCTTTGGCTTTGGCCCAGCATTTGGCTTCTGCTGGGCTCTCTCCTCCAGTAGGTGTGATCATGGAGGTAAGTTGGCACATCACACATCTGTAACCATTAATGTACAGTTTAGGATGGGACTTTACTTAACTCAACACAACTCGACTAAACTGAACATTGAATAAATTAGTTCATCTTTTGAACCTGCTGAGCCCACTGATGTTTTCCTTAAAGGATAGAGGTTTTACAATTTTTCACTAGAAGAGGTTTTCCTTGCTGTAATCATTCCTCGTGTTCATACTGGCTATTAAAAGGTCCCCTTCAAAGGTGCTTTCAATGTAAGTGATGGGGGACAAAATCCACAGTGTGTCCACACAGTCATTTTGTGCAAAAATGCATTTAAATATTTATCTGAAGCTTATATGAGGCTTCAGCAGTCTGAGTTAGTCATATCAAGTGGATATCTGCCACATTTACAGTCTTTTTAGCATCAAATTCCCTCTTTGTGTTTCCTCAGACAGTGTTTCCTGTTGAGCTGCGGTGGAAGTATAGTAACAAAAACCGGGACTTTGGCACTAGAAAGACTGTAACATTGAAAGATATCTACTTGATTTGACTCATTTGCACAGGACGGAACTGTGGATTTTGGCCCCCATCACTTAACATTGTAAGTGCATTATGAAGGGATCTTCTAATGGTCAGTATGAACAGGAGGAATGATTATGGCAAGAAAAACCTGTTTCAGTGTTCATTTGGGCTCCTGACTATTGTTTTAAGACAGAGTTGTGAACTCGTCCTTTAAATAAACAAGCTATTTTCTACTCTGCATGCACATATGCATAACAGCTTTATTGTTTTTGCAGCAATATCACAGTAAAGTTGACTTTACTACAGAAAATAATGATCATTTATGAACTGTTTAATAAAGTAATGAATGGGGGTTTTTTTCTTGACAAAATATCAGGTTGAAAGTAGAAACTTTGGCATCTTTAAACCAAAACTTTGCAAACTGCTGTTACACTGAGCTGTTCAGTGTTTCAGCAGTTTACTGAAGGTGGTGGTTAAATGCATCACTGTGTAATAAGCAATGTTTTATTTTTCTGAAGGAGTTTGAATGGTTAGTGCAAACTGTATCAGTTTGCTTGTAAATCAACAGTCAGTTCAGGATGCAGTTACTTCTGTCTTTACATTTTAGCAATGTATACACTGAAGATCTTACTTTAAATTTGTAAATGTAATATTTGTTTTTATGTTTTACTGAACAAACTACCACAGAATCAAAGTCAGTTGTTGCTTCGACGCCTCAAATACAGCTGAGGCGTTGAATAAAACGGCTTGAAAAAAGTCTTTGAATGATTTTAAACTGCCTAAATTCTCACGTTTTCCATGATGAAACAGTAAGAGAGTTGAGTTGAGGTCACTGTGGGTCCGTATTTCGCTGGTGACTTGTATAGTTTTTTAGAAATTGTCGAGTGAAGTTTCTCCTCCAATGTTTCAGAGTAAAATGGTGATTTTGAAACTAGTTTCTGGAATATAGACGCACTAACATTAAACTGCTTTATTTGGCAGTTTACAGTATTGTTTTTTATTGGCATTTTGAAATGTAATTATAGAAAATAATTTTTTTAAATGAATTCCTTCAACACGGATTCAATAACGTTTTGTAGAGGCCCAGTGCATACACTACTGTTTTAGTCGGCATCCATTTCGTCAGCTATAAGGCAACATTTTGGCAATTTAGTTTATTTTATGTCCATTTAAGCTTCTGATGAATTAGAAGCAGAGTCAATAAACGTGATTAATATTGTTATTGATTGTTCAGCAACAAATAAATAGTCTCTGTCACTAGTTGAAAGGTAAAATACATGTGAAAATCCAAATAAGTCGTCAAAATGTAACTTAATTAGCTTTAAAAGTTAGTCGTAGCGGTTGTTAAATAATACCCTGTTGTATTTGTTAACCATATTTCAATAATTTCCAGTCAGTATTTCCTCTGGTCTGACTGGTCATATGTTTTGGACCTATAGTCACCTGCTTAGCTAACAAAATGAAAGTAAACACTACCCTACCTGACTGTCAGCTCACAAACTTCACCAGAAGGTATATACAATCATATCATTCTGGAGGGTGTCCACTTTGAGCCTACCGTATATGGGGCCAAAACAGCGACAGTTAAATTTTGCAAATTGGAAATAAAAGGAGGTTCAATGCCAAATTTTATTTTCAATGGCAAAATGTAACTGTCACTCTAGCCCCATAAGCCTATTGCTTGAGGCATGTGAGGCATTATTATTTCTAAATTGTCCATTTTTAATAGTATATCTTGTAATATTATAATAAAAAGCCTCACCATTAACTCCTTCAGGGGCATCATCATTTGTCTTTGCTGGAACGTTTTAAATTGAGTGCACTCTTTGTGCAGTAGGTGTCGCCTTTGCATTCACAGCATACAAAAGATTAGAAATACTGCCATGTTGTGGGACTCCTATGTTACTACAACATGTTGGGTATGATGTCACCAAAGCAGTGAGGGCACTCTGTGTTACTGACAGGTGTTTCAGATATAAAGTTAGAAACATCTCACAGCATATTGCAGTCTCCAAACAACGCTCTTGGTTAAATGTGAATATGTTAAAGGTCCCTTCCAGACAGGTTTTTTAGACACAGCAGACACTGCTTTGATTAATAATTTGTGTCTGATATGGTTTTTCCACAAAAAAGGTTTAAGTACCTTGTTAGAAAGATGTCATCTACTCCTTCTCCCTCATTGGGAAATACAGAATCCATGAAAAGTTTAACAGCTGGATTCAAAATGTCTCCTACTTCACTGAAAAGTCCATTTTCAGTGTATGTGTATGTGAACCTTCAAGTTGCCACATGACATTTCTGTAAGTTGCATACTGGACCATGATTGGCTCCAAATAAGTTGTGATGTCACAATTCATGCTTGTAGTTACACATCTTAAACTCAGATTTAAGGTGAGCACAGAGAAACTTTCCCTTTTCAGCAGAGGAATATCAAAATAAACTCTGCACATACATCATTCTGCAAGATGCAAGAAGAAAAACATATTTGAGTGGAGTGGACTTTAAGTTTCATAAAGATTCTCAAGATTTACTGCAGTGCTTTCAGTTTTCTTTTTATTGCATTGGTTCTGTTGTAGTGTGTTAAAAAAAATGAAGAGTCTTTAAACAGCCAGTATTTGCGGTTCACCATCTTTTATTTTACAATTTTTGTCACTTGCTGAGTACTGCTTGATTTTATGGTTATGATAACTAATAAAAACAGTATTTTACACAGATACTGTGACATTTTGCTGTGATTTCTTAACCCCTGATTGCATCAATGTATAGCATATATCATTTTTTCCCTTAACACTACTGAGTAGTGAAGCCAGTGTGTCTGAAGAAGATATTTGTTAGGTTTAACAGTGCATTAAAAGAAACATTAGTAAGGGATCTTCCACCCCACTAGGATGTAATCTAGGGTTAATATACACAAAGTACAGGTGAGGCTGATGGGATTGTCAGTTGTTTTGCAGGTATTTGGTTGTAAATCAAAATATTGGACAAATAAAAATTGAGATGAATTTGATTGATTGATTTGTATATTTAAGTGTTGCAACTTTCTGATGCCCAGCCTATATGGGCTTACAAGACACTAGACAATAATAACCAGGATGGTCACATGACAGATGTACAGTTCCACAGATTGAAAAAGAACATTTCCGAACATTTAGTTTACATGGCAGAGATGTCCTGTTATGATGGATACAGTGCTTTCTTTTTTAGCAGCCAAGCCTCTCCTATAAATCTGGCTAAAAGAAAAATCTCCATATTAAATAGCCAACTCAACATATCATCTTCAGACAACCAAAACAAATCAGGTTTTTTCAATTGGAACTTTTGAAACAAACAATTCCTCAAGTCACTGCACAAAGGACAATGAAATACAAAATGAAATTCATCCTCGACAACACCAAGATCACAAAAAACACATAAACATCGCTCTTCAGGAATACTTTTATATCTGCCTACCTCAATTGCCAGTTGTAAAGTACCAGTTCTTAACTGAGCACACATGGACCTTTGCCTTCTCTGTACATTTAAAATTATATATGGTTCTTGAAATGGTTGATGAAAAGTCAGGAGGTCACCAAAGTTAATAAAATTCCTCCTATGGAGAGCACGAAAATCTGAACAAAATTTTATGGCAATCCATCCAGTAGTTGAGATATTTCAGTCTGGCCCAAAGTGATGGACTGACTGAGAGACTGGCATTGCTATCCATACAGTGAAAAACATGCATTTAATGATGACTGGACTGAGAAATACATGTTCATTTTTCCTGAGGGAAGTATGAGATCATTGTGCTTGAATTGCAATCATGCAAACATGAACATCATGTGTGTGTGTCTATATATATGTGTGTATATATATATATATATATATATATATACGTGTGTATATATGTGCGTGTGTGTAAAATGTATATTCCTAGAATTCTGCTTTCAGAGCTAGTTATTAAGTTATTACTAAAACTAATAATAATTGGATGCAGAGGCAATTATGTCATATGATAATAAGCAGATATCTGAATCAACACTTATTGTTATTTTGACTATTACATACCATTATACTACTTTGTATATTTCATTGTTTAAATAAATTGTATAATAGTTGTTGTTATAAGAATTTCTTTTATCACCTTAAATAATGAAGACTGGATCCGAAGAGTCAAAGTAAAAGTTCAATTTATTCACTTGTACAAGGAGGAGCGTTTAACAATGCAACATCAAGTAAGGTTACAAAGAAAAGGCTCCCATATGGAGCATCTACAATCAACCTTATATGCTGTTAAACTGGGCGGTTCAGTTACCATGGAATAATTACTGACACATAACTCTACTCACGTCATGGCACTCTCTAACTCCTCCAAATGTGGATCCTTAAATCAAGATAACCGTCTTCTGCCCCTCGTCCCTTCTAACTTCTCCAAACACACATATATTTTGCTGACACTTCTCTATGTTTTCCTGCTATCTACATTATTAATGCAGTAAAACAAAAGAGAACAGTGACATTCCTCATGACAAGTCTGTGCAGAAACATTCACATGGTAAAACCTTTAATCACAGTATAAACCAAATTTTTATAACAGTTGTACACCTGAATGTCTGCTTGCCATTATTTTTCCTAGAATTCTGCTTTCAGAACTAGATATTAATTATTAAGTGATTACTAAAATCAATAATAATCGAATGCAGAGGCAATTATGTATTATGATAACAAGTACATTTATATAGTCTTACATTTACAACTGGCCCTTTGAAAGCTACCATAATGCTGATGTGGCCCAGGATGAAATTGAGTTTGATCCACCCGCACACACACACGCACAAACACACACACATATATATATATGTATGTATGTGTGTGTATGTACACTGGAGATCAAAATTAGAGAACAATTTATAAACAACTGATTTTTTCTGAAGTAATGTCATCTTCACTGCTCAACAGTTGAAGGACTTTTTGTTGTGTCTATACCATGCTACTAGAACACTTTTTCCACAAAATAACTAAGGCATTTCAACAAAAAACACACTGATCAAAATTAGAAAACACTTTCAGATACTTCCCAGTTATTGGTGTTAATCTGGCACCTGGTGCTAATTTCCTTGATTATCTGTCTATTTAACTGGCAGCCTAATTTCCAGTTTCACTGACTCGGCATGATGGTGGACCATTCTAAAGTGACTGAAAGCCTCCGGCAGCAGGTTGTCCAGATGAAGGCCAAAGGGATGACCCTATCAGCCATAGCAAGACAAGTTGGTTGTTCAAAATCTGTGATTTCAAGAATATTAAATCTTTACAACATCACAAACTCATTCAAGTCCCACAAGAAGGCTGGTCGTCCACGGAGAGAGGACAGGATACTGCGGAGGTTCTCAATGGGCAATCGTTTCCACACTGCAGCTGGAATTGCTCGCCAGTTCAGCACTGAACAGGGTAAGGATCTGTCTTGTCATACAGTGTCTCGACGTTTAAGAGCATTTGGACTGAAAGCCCACTCTGCAGTGACCAAACCTCTCATTAGCAGAAAGAATCAAAAGGCTAGACTAAGCTTTGCTGAGGAGCATGTTGTGTGGAGAGAGGAGAACTGGTCCAAAGTTCACTTGAGTGATGAAAGCAAGTTTAATGTATTTGGGTCCGATGGGAAACATTATGTTCGGCGACAAACTGGAGAAAGACTGAACTCAAAGTGTTTAAAGAAGTCAGTGAAAGGTGGAGGAGGAAGTGTCATGGTTTGGGGCATGTTTTCTGCAGCAGGAGTTTGGCCTCTTATACAGCTACATGGCAGAGTGAATGCAAATGTTTATCAGAACCTTCTTCAACAACATATGGTTCCTTCCCTGCGTTCATCACCCAATCAGCCCACAGTGTTTATGCAGGACAATGCTCCATGTCACACAACAAAACGGGAAAAGCAGTTCCTTGAAACTGAAAACACTGAAATAATGACATGGCCTGCCTGTGCATGTTTTGTTTTTTAACTCAAGCCATTTTTAACTCAAACCTAATAATCAACCCTCGACCTAAACTTAATTATAACTCAATCGAAAGCCTCGTTCTTAGTCTTTCACACCCAACCAGAAAAACTTTACAGCCAATTCTATTTGTTATAGTGTACCGCCCCCCTGGCCCGTACTCTGAATGTTTATCCGAATTTTCAGAGTTTTTATCAAACTTAGTCCTTTGTACAGATAAAGTAATTATAGTAGGTGACTTTAATATCCATGTGGACGTCGATATTGATAGTCTTAGCACTGCGTTTATCTCATTGTTAGACTCAATTGGCTTCTCTCAGAGTGTAAATAAACCTACGCACTGTCTTAACCACACCCTCGACCTTGTTCTGACTTATGGCATTGAAATTGAACATTTAATAGTTTTTCCACAAAATCCTATTTTACCAGACCATTACTTAATAACTTTTGAATTCCTATTAATAGACTACACACCATTAGACAAAAACATCTTTACTAGATGTCTTTCTGATAGTGCTGTAGCTAAATTTAAAGAAGCGATCCCACTAGTACTAAATTCAGTGCCATGTCTCAATACTACAAAGGAGTCTTATGCTAACTTTAGTCCCTCTGAAACCGATGATCTTGTTGATAGTACCGCAGGCTCACTGCTTGACTCTATCGCCCCTTTAAAAAGGAAGATAATAAAACATAAGAAGCTAGCTCCATGGTATAACTCCCAAACCCGTAAATTAAAGCAAACATCGCGAAATTTTGAAAGGATTTGGCGTTCCACCAAACTGGAAGAATCTCGTTTAGTCTGGCAAGGTAGTCTTAAAACATATAGGAAGGCCCTCTGTAATGCCAGAGCTGCCTACTACTCATCATTAATAGAGGAGAATAAAAACAGCCCTCGGTTCCTTTTCAGCACTTTGGCCAGTCATAACTCTATTGATCCATGTATTCCTATAGCTCTCAGTAGTAATGACTTTATGAGCTTCTTTAATGACAAAATTCTAACTATTAGAGACAAAATTTATCACCTCCTGCCCTCAACAGGCACTGATTCCCCCCCCTTCAATTCAGGAACCTTAGAAACAGCTGCAAAACCCGATATATATTTAGACTGTTTCTCTCCAATCGACCTTGGTTAATTAATTTCAATAATTTCGTCCTCTAAACCATCATCCTGTCTCTTGGACCCCATCCCAACTAGGCTGCTTAAGGAAGTCTTACCCTTAGTTAGCACCTCTTTACTAGATATGATCAATCTGTCTCTAGTAACAGGCTATGTACCACAGTCCTTTAAAGTAGCTGTGATTAAACCTCTTCTTAAGAAGCCTACACTGGATTCAGCCGTTTTAGCCAACTATAGACCTATATCTAACCTTCCCTTTCTCTCTAAGATCCTCGAGAAAGCAGTTGCCAATCAGTTATGTGCCTTTCTGCATAACAATAGTTTATTTGAGGATTTTCAGTCAGATTTTAGAGCGCATCATAGCACAGAGACAGCATTGGTGACAGTTACGAATGACCTCTTAACTGCATCGGACAAAGGACTTCTCTCTGTACTTGTCTTGTTAGATCTTAGTGCTGCATTCGACACCATTGACCATCACATCCTGTTACAGAGACTGGAACATTTAATTGGTATTAAAGGAACTGCATTAAGCTGGTTTAAATCCTATTTTTCAGATCGACTTCAGTTTGTACACATTAACGATGAATCCTCCATCCACGCAAAAGTTAGACACGGAGTTCCACAAGGTTCTGTGCTTGGACCAATACTGTTCACCTTATATATGATTCCTTTAGGTAATATTATTCGGAAACAGTCCATAAATTTTCATTGCTACGCTGATGATACCCAATTATATTTATCAATGAAGCCAGATGAATTAAATCAGTTAACTAAACTTCAAGCGTGCCTTAAGGACATAAAGACCTGGATGACCGCCAATTTTCTGCTACTGAACTCAGACAAAACTGAAGTTATTGTGCTTGGCCCTCAACACCTTAGAAACACATTATCTAATGACATAGCTACTCTGGATGGCATTACCCTGGCCTCCAGCTCCACCGTAAGGAATCTGGGAGTTACCTTTGACCAGAATATGTCCTTCAGCCATCATATAAAACAAATTTCAAGGACTGCTTTTTTTCACCTCCGTAATATAGCAAAAATCAGGCACATCCTGCTTCAAAAAGATGCAGAAAAACTAGTCCATGCATTTGTTACTTCTAGGTTGGATTATTGTAATTCTTTATTGTCAGGCTGCCCTAACAAGACCCTAAAGACTCTCCAGCTGGTCCAGAATGCAGCTGCACGTGTATTAACAAAAACTAGGAAAAGAGATCATATTTCTCCTATTTTAGCTTCGCTACATTGGCTTCCGGTAAAATCCAGAATACAATTTAAAATACTTCTCCTTACTTATAAAGCTCTTAATGGTCAAGCGCCACTATATCTTAAAGAGCTCATAGTACCCTATTACCCCACTAGAACACTGCGCTCCCAAAATGCAGGCTTACTTGTGGTTCCTAGAATATCTAAAAGTGGAATGGGAGGCAGAGCCTTCAGCTATCAGGCTCCTCTCCTGTGGAACCATCTCCCAGATTCAATCCGGGGGGCAGACACCCTCTCTACGTTTTAAGAGTAGGCTTAAAACTTTCCTTTTTGAAAAAGCTTATAGTTAGGGCCGGCCAGGCTCGCTTTGGACCGGCCCCTAGTTATGCTGCTATAGGACTAGACTGCCGGGGGACTTCCCATGATGCACTGAGCTCCTCTCTCCTCCTCCTCCTCTCCATTTGTATGCTTTCATGTACCATTAATGCATGTTACTAACTTGACTTCTTCGTCTCTGTGCTTTCTCGTCTCACAGGAAGATCCAGTGCCTGAACGGTGGGCCATGGCTGTGAGGACTGTGGTGTGGTCCTGTGGATGTCCTGCTTCCATTTCTGCTACTGCTATTATTGCTATTACTATTATAAAGTCATAGCTCTACTTCTATTACTGTTGTTATTGTTATTGTTGTTGTTTTTGTTATTATGCTTCTCTGTGTCTCTCTCCACCCCACCCCCCTCTCCCCTTCCCCCGTCCCCCTCCCTCCTTCTTTCTATGTAAACCCAACCGGTCAAGGCAGATGGCCGCCCACCTAGAGCCTGGTTCTGCTTGAGGTTTCTTCCTGTTAAAGGGGAGTTTTTCCTTGCCACTGACGCCAAGTGCTTGCTCATGGGGGGAATTGTTGGGTCTCTGTAAATAAATGAGTACAGTCTCGACCTGCTCTATGTGTAAAGTGCCCTGAGATAACGTTTGTTGTGATTTGGCGCTATATAAATAAAATTGAATTGAATTGAATTTTTGTCTTGTAAAGAAAGACAAAAAACTACATTGAAATGGATGTGACAGAATATCCATTTTAATTTTTTTCACTAAATTCACTTAATTAAATCATTTTCAAAAATCAGTTTACATGTTTTTTTGTTTTGTTTTTTACAAATCCACCTACGGTTTCAAATTCATATTCTTGACAATCAATATTGTTAACCTTTATTTAATGAGGTAATGTTAAAGGAAAGAAAACAAGCATAGCGAGGCATAACAAAAAGGACAAAGACATACAGCACACAGCCAGACAAACAAAAGCCCATACAGCATCAGAAACAATCACAGACATCACTTAATAGACTCACGGTTAAGAATGGACATTAGAGTTGTGACGTTCACGAACGAACCAAATCTTTTGACCGGCTCATTTACATGAACGATGGCAACCGAGTCGTGTTTGGTTGGGAGCCGTTCTTTTTTTTCTCTCTCCCTGAGTTCACACCTATGGTTGAAGGAGAGAGAACATGGGGAGGAGTTGTGCATAAGTGCATAAGTTCTGCACGCTCCCTGCACAACTTATACTGAGTGAGTGCCTCAGTAAAAAAAAAAAAAAAAAAAAAAAAAAAAAGTGAGTGCGTCGGAATCGGCAGACGGAGAGAGCATGGGGAGGAGCGCTTATTTCATATACAAATGTCGCATGAGTTGTGCACGCTCCCTTCACATGAGTGCCTCAGTGAAAAACAAAGAAAAAAAAGCGTGTTTAGGTGTTGCATGAATAACATAAGTCAAAGTAGTTTTACACACATACACACACTTTATAAAAAGGGTAAATAGTGATCTCACTGTCAACTCAGAGGGATATGGCAGTGGAATATTTACAATGAATCCATATCAGACTTTAAAATCTTGTCCACACATGTCAAATGAAGCTATAATCAATATTTCAGAATGATTCAAACTCAAATATTGGTGGGAAATGTGAGTTCGAAATTATTCTGATCCACATCTCAGCCCATCATTCCTCCCTGTGATTATTTCCAGGATAAAATGAAGTAACCCTGGGTTGGCTTCTTAAAAATGAATAAATATAAAAATGAGCCAAATGAGCCAAATGAGCCAGTGTCTTGAATGGCTCTTTGAAATGAACGGATCCCAAAGATCCGGCTCCCTCCAAAGAGCCATAAATCCCATCTCTAATGGACATGACATATTTCTGTCTCTAAACCAATAAATATCCTCTAATTAAATGATGTCAGTAATGCTGGTTACTGATTGGATCCCGATTATCCAATCACAATCATGTCATGACTTGAGCACGCTCTGAGAGAGTGACAGACCTCGGACAAGAAAAGCATGGCGGAGCACTGCAGAGAGGGAGGAGTAATTGCCCATTTTCAATCAAAAATATACATTTATGTTCATGTTGGCCAAACAAATTTGCTGTCAGCATAATTGTAACTGTTAAAAGTGATAATATTTGAAGTAATTTTGAACATATATCATTTGATTAATTTACAGGATTTTTTCAAAGACAAGGACTGAGATAGTTGGTAAATTTAGAAATTAAGAGTGTTCTTAATTCTTCGTATGTGGTTTTCATCAATGTAATGTCTTATATGTAAGATCTAAATGGAACGCATAACAGTTCAAGAGTGAGAATACATAAAATGAGTAAAAATGTGATTGTTTTGTTATTAGATTCAGAGAGGGACAGTGGAGAGGTTACATGCATGCCAGAAGAACTTGATGTGGCAGATGAGATTGGGATAGAGGAGACAGACAGCACAGGGACAGGAGGAGGACAGGAGGCGATGACAGTAACCAGGAAGGAAGAAATCAAGTGGCGTCACAGGCCGTTCACTACAATCATTGACACTTCCTTTGAGAATCCTCCAATTCATGAGGATCATCCCATGAGACCCTATGAATACTTCAAACGGTATATACCAGATGAGATCTTCAATTTGATGGCCCAGTATATCTCCAGAACAGAGCATGTCCCCCAGAGACCAGTTCGCAGACCAGTCCAGGATGTAAGGCCTCTACCTGAAGTACAGTATGACATGGTTGACCACATGCCAAATTATGATAAAAAGAAAGAGGCTAGCAGATGCAAGATGCCAAACTGTACAGGAAAAACACACATCTTTTGTGACAAATGCAACATCCACTTGTGCTTTGTGCCACAACAAAACTGCTTCAAGGCTGCTCATCGAAAATGAGAATACATGAAACCATCCACAAGCTGATGTCTTCTCAAGTTCAGCTTCCAGTTCCATTCCAAGTTAACGTGTTATCAGTTCATTAGCCTACTATAAAAACAACATACATCTACTAAAATCATACATCTATTGTGTTCATGTGCATGTTCAGATTATGTTATTTCCCTCTCTTCTTACTGTACACTGACTCAAACACATGCAAACATCCAGTTCCAGATGTTTAGGTCATATCTGATTGATTACTATGTGGAAAAACTCAGCCACATTGTTCTTAAGTTTTTATGACATTTTACACCCATCGTGTCATGGCGTCTATTGTAATGGACATGAAAAAATACTATTAAAAATATGAGTTAGCCAAAAAAAAGTTTGTTTTTATGTTGGAGGGGAGTCAGAATCAGTTAAAATAAATTGTTTTGCCCAGCAGGAAAAATGCGGGTCTGAAGGGGTTAAATTGTCCAGTGGGATAAGACATTCAAGTTCTTAAATCCTCTGTAATTTATTCCATTTATATGGTGCAAAGTGATGGAAAGTGTCTTCCCAAGTTCAGTATTTACCCGAGGGGTAACTAGAGTTAAACAGTGTTAGGAGGACAGTTATACTTCTCCCTTCCCTGTGTTTTTCCCATGGTTTTCCCTTCCTAGTGTTTCATGTTTGTCCCCAGTCTGTCTCTCTCTGTGTTTGTGTGTGTGGGCGTATGCTGGGCGTGGCCTCCTGGTTTCCCTCTCCCATTCAACCTGAACACCTGCAGCTCATCTACTAATCAACTTTACAAGCCAGCAGTATAAAATCCCAGTTCATCTCTCCAGACTCTGCCAGATTGTTCAGTCACCAATGCAGCACAGATGCTACGGCTAAGCTTCTTGTAAGCTGTTTGTTTGTTTTTCTGATCTCCTGAATGCTGCTAATTCTGTTCTCTGCCTGTACCTCAGGTTCACCACTCCAGTTCCCAGTACACCTGCCACGTCAGCCTCATCCTCACCTGCCTGGTGAGCTGTGGTTTTGGATATGCAAAGTGCAGTGATACACTGAGGCAACTTTTGTAGGAGACATTTATAAATAAAAATTATAGAATGTGATAAATGTGAAGCATGATGATATACTGTATCAAGTTGTTTAAAGGCAGAGCGAGCAGCATGAGAATAAAACATAACTCCTCAAACACAGGCATGATAGTTGACTGTACAATCATTTTCCTGTCCTCAAGACAGAAACATGCTTTATTTCATTACAGGAACCTTTTTTTTTTATCTTTACCTTCTGTGCCAGTTGCTCCACATACTGTTTAAGAGTTAGACTGCTATCAAGTCAAATTCCCAGGTATTTATAAATTTGGAAAATTTTGGAACTGACTCATTTTATTGTAGTTATAACCACTTTGACTGGATTCAGCTCAATTCAGTTCAGCTCTGTAATGACCTGGCTCAAGTGGCCACAACAAAAGAGAGACACACCAGTGTTAAGTTTTAACTAAAGATATTTTATTAACCAAATTAAACCAAATTGAGTAAATTCAAATGCCAATTAAGGGATTAATAAATTGTGGGGTGTGTATGTCAGTATAGTCAGTGGTGTAAGACTGCATGAGTGATTGATGTGTGTGTAGGGGGGTGATGTAAGATGCGAAACCAGACATAAGAATAAACTTAAAGCAACATAGTAATAAAACAAACGAGTGGCTGAAGGGAAAAGGGAGAGAGGGTAGCTGCTGCAGTAGCTTGGCAGAGTGGCAGACAGAGAGAGAGAGAGAGAGATGCACTGCAGTCCGGCTTAAATAACCTGGGAACACACTGGGGCCCTCAGGTCCTCTGCCAGGTTACACTAACAATCCACCTGCAGAGTGAACAGAGACAGATGAACCACACAGCAACACAAAATGACACAACAGAGCTCACCACAGCTCATAGATAATTTTAATAATGTTTGTTCTTGAATATATTTTGATGCTGTTTTCTATTGAAGATGTGAGTTTACACACTTTCTTTTATGAATTGAGGATAACAGCAAATTCCCCAAAGTACCATACTACTGTATGTTAGTGTGACAAAACATCAAAATGCAGAAGCATACAATTTAAATAACATTTATTGGACTTACACTACAACTTTATGATGGATCCAAAATGCCTGTTTGCCTCTAGCTGGGTGTTCTAGTGTTACTGCTACTACTACTTCTAATACTGTTGCTAGGTCCAAAATGGTCTGAAGGACGATGTGAATTAGGTATTTTTTTTAAATATCTGAACGATATAGAAACCCTGAAGCTGTAAAGAAAGAATGAAACACACAAATATTACACAAGCTCCATTAAGCTCATTACAATGTCTTAATTAACTAAAATACATCACCGTGATCAACACAGTAGAGGTTTGGGACAGGTAGTTCAGTATGGGCAGAAATATGTGTCCCTGGAAACTGAATTTGAATCACATCATTTGAATGTGCACTCCTGACCTCTAGTGGCCAAAGTCTGCATTTTCTAAGAGAACTTTCTCCTCCATCAATACACTGACATTGAAACAATAAGGTCAAACTTTATAAAATGATCACAAATATTTTTGATAATTTTCACTCATTATACTGACATATGAACTGTAAGAAGAAACAGAGTGAAATATTGCTTTTTGCCATGGTTATGAAGTGATTAAACCTACTGTTTTCACTGGTGCTAAAGCTACCTGTTGAAGAGCTGAAATATCACTAGTACCACTGCTACTACTATCACTACTGCTATTGTTTCTTTCAGTGGTACTACTGTTGGTAACTGAACCTCATGTTTATTAGAGAGACGAAAGAAGTGATGAAGGGAGTGAGGGAGACAGGCTCAGCCAGTTAATTACTTAATGATCACAACATGGTCTGTTAAGTCTATCGGGGTTTACAAAGCCAATGCATAATCTGGCTATTTTATATTCACTACAGGACATAAGATGGTGTGGGGTGCTCCAGTAGTTCACCAAAACAACTGTAAACCGTGACTGAGTCGGAACTCAACCAGAATGCGACACAGCCAGATTCTGTGGATGTTGGACAGTAACACATTTTATAGTTTCTCTTTTAAAAGCTGTTTAAAAGCAGAAGGAAAGACCTTTAGGATGGTCTAACCCTCCCTAACCCTAACCCTTTGACAATGCTTCATCCAAATATATGTGTCCTGTTCTTCATATAGTGATGTAGTTTAACCATCTATCAGAGGTCTACAGCTTCTGGACATGTGTTTCTAATGCTCATCAGTTAACATACTGAGATATGACCAAATAATTTTTCTCTCTGTCTTTAAATAATGCCATTAAATAATGATCTATAAACAACAATAAAGAAAATTCAAATGGAACATTGTCTACAGACCCTCTTAAAGATCTTCTCTACCAAGTTACAAAATGATTTCATCAAATTAACTAAAAGTAATTAGTAATTAACAAATTACACTTTAAGAGCTACTACTAGTCCATCCATTTTATCACTCCTGACTGATAGAACTGCTGCTACTGTTATTATCAATACTATTGATACTTTCTACATGACTTTTTAATATCTGTATTAGATTCTTTTTTTAGATTATTGATACATTTTATAGTTTCCCTTTCAAAAGGTATTTTTATACTGCTGTTGCTATTGAAACTACCACAGTTATAAAATCTGCTACAAATAATGCAACTACTGCTGCTCATTAATGAATGAAATGTTCCATCTAAACTTGTTGTGTTATAACGAGTTCACCTGTGTTGAACTCTTTGTTACAGAAGGAAATATCTTTAGGAGGGTCTAACCCTCCCTAACCCTAACCCTTTGACAATGTTCCATCCAAATATGTGTCTTGTTGTTCATATTGTCATCACGTAACAAGACACTTTTAAATTGCTCATCATTCAATATCCTGAGACATAAACAAAAAAGTAGTTATTATTTAGAATTAGTATGAAGGAACATTTTTCACTTGTTTTCCATTAAATACTGGCCTGTGTACAACAGCAAAGAACATTTGAATGGAATATTGTCAACAGACCCTCTTAAAGATCTTTCCTTCTTTTACAAAGTCATTATGACGAGTTCACCACAAGAGAGAAAAAAATTTGGACAAAATTTAGTTACTACAAACACTTTAAGTGCTACTACTGTACTAGTCCATCTATTAGTTGTTAGTAATGTTATCACTCCTGATTCTGAGGAGCCAGTAAGACGTCCATCACAGCTACTAATACAGTCTCTTACTACTACAGAGAGCTGAAATGTCTAATATTACTGATACAACTGCTGCTACTGATAACATCACCACTCTCAGTTTTCATGACTTTTTGAAATCATTTTTAAAAATTATAGTACTGCTACCCATCAGTGAAATAAATGTTTCTATTTTTAAGCTGTATCAACTTAAATTCACTTGAGGAAATTCATCACACTTTGGACAGCTCCCTCTGGAGCCACAAAAGGCTTTATACAACTTTTTTAAACATATGCAGCAGTACTCCCCAATACCTGTAAAGATACTTGATGTGTAAATTCCCATTTCGTCTTTCAACTTTGATACTGGGTAAAATTATCCCATTATACTGGTCTGACCCTCCCTAACCCTATTGCAATGTTCCATCCAAAACATACACTTAAAAACGTATATGCAGACACAGTTAAATTGATTCCAGTAAGAAATATTAATGATGAACATTTGTCTCCCTCATTAAATACTGACATGTATGTACGACAGTAAAAAGGATTTGAATGAAACATTGCCTCCAGACCCTCTTGAAACCCTTCCCTTTTTTTTACAAAGTCATTATAAGATAAGATCAACTTAAGTGATCCCATCCAAACCTTAAGATATTTTTTCCTGTCCAGAAAGAATTTCAAATTCAATTTAAACAATAAATCTATAATAGTTATTACACACTTTAATTGCTACAGCTGAAATATTTGTCATACTAATTACTGCTAATATTACTACGTTTGACAGAAACAGAAGGAAAGATCTTTAGGAGGGTCTAACCCTCCCTAACCCTAACCCTTTGACAATGTTCCATCCAAATATATGTTTCCTTTTCTTCATATAGTGAACAAACTGTTAAACACTGACCTGTTTTCAGGCATTTTTTCAACTGTTGATAATTCAATAACTTTAAACAACCAAATAACTTTAATGGTAATCAGCAACATTATCAGATAATGTTTTTCACTTCTAAAGTCATTAAATACTGACCGGTGCACAACAGCAACAAAATATTTGAATGGAACATTGTCTACAGACCCCCAGATCTTTCCTTCTTTTAGTCATTATGACGAGTTCACCAAAAGACAGAAAAAAATATGGACAAAACTTAGAAAAAAAAGCACCAAAGTGAAAGGAGGGAGTTGGAAGGAAAAGAGTTGCAGCGTGTCTGACTTACCATTATTTCTTTTGTTTTTCAAAGAATGTATAGAAGCTATCAAAGACTTAAAAGACTTAAGCAACATCTAAAATGATTTTGTAGAACTTGTGGGGTTTTTTGGAAACTTTAGAAATAAGTGAAAGAAAAGAGGTTGAACATGTCTGTGTGTAAAGAATTACCATCTCTTTTTGTGTTAGATTTTTTTCAAACAAAGTGTATCAGTATGTATGAAGGTATCAGTCAAAGAGTTAAACAGAGTTACAAAATGCTGAAAAGGAATGAAAGAGTTAAAACATATCTACATACTAAAAAGGAATGAAAGTTAAAACCTATATATATCCTTAAAATGTATAAAAGAGTTAAAACTTATGTACATAATAAAGAGGAGTGAAAGTTAAAACTTATCTAAGGTTTCTTTTTTTAGGAAAGAGGAATGAAAGAGTTCAAACTTCTCTACATACAAAAAAGGAATGAAAGTTAAAACATATATATACTAAATATGTATAAAAGTTTAAAGTTATCTACATACTAAAAATGTATAAAAGAGTTCAAACTTATCTACATGCTACAAAGTAATGAAAGTTAAAATTTATATATATACCAAAAATGTATAAAAGTTAAAACCTATGTACATACTGAAAAGGAATGAAAGAGTCAAAACTTATCTAAGGTTTTTTTTTTAAGAAAGAGGAAGAAAGAGTTAAAACGTATCTACAAATCAATAATGTATAAGAGTTAAAACTTTTCTATATACTAAAAAGGAATGAAAGAGTTAAAACTTATCTACATGCTAAAACAAATAAAAGAGTTAAAACTTATCTACATGCTAAAAAGGAATGAAAGTTAAAATTTATACATATACTAAAAACATATAAGAGTTCAAACTTATCTACATGCTAAAAAGGAATGAAAGAGTTAAAACTTATCTAAGGTTTTCTTTTTCTTTTAGGATAGAGGAAGAAAGAGGGAATAAAAGGTTTGCACTGTGTGTGCAGTGTGCTTGTATGTGTGTGTATGTTACATCTCTGGGTTGTACGGAGAGTCAGTCATCCATGCCATGACCATCTCTGCCACTGCATTAAAAGCAGAGGGTGCGAGTCCACCGGGCTGGGGTCCGTAAGGGCCGGGCCAGAGGGGCGGGGCCGTGACATCATCATGCTGAATGTCATCCACGTGCTCCTGGGGGGCTCTGGGCCGGATCTCCTGCTGCCTTCCTTCTGCTGTCCTTCCCTGAACCTTTTAGAGAGACAGAGAGGAGGAGAGGAGGAACCAAGTCAGACTAGTTCAGTTACACCCTTTAGACTGATGCAGTATTGCTGTTGAACTGGATGTGGATCAGGACAGAACAGTTTGGACCACTGTGGGCACGTTTGGACTGCTAACCTCCAGCTGGACAGCCTCCAGGTTGGCCTGTGGGGCAGAGGTGGAGGGCTGGGGGCTGGGGCTCCTCTCTGACAGGACAGCAGCATTCTCACAGAGTCTTCTCTCCGGAGGCTCCTCGAAGGCTCTGGAGGTGCTCTCCTGCTCCCTCCGTCTCTTCCTGCTCGCACCAACCTGTTAGTTACACAGAGAGACAGGGATGACTCCAACTGTATGATTACTAGACTGTTAATAATTAAAGGAAAACTAGGAGCCTATATATCATGGAGGAGACAGAGAAAGTAGCTGAAATCAGCTACTTTAAGTGAGACTGTAACTTTTGCTGAACAATGGCTACTGTGGCCACAAGTGGTAATTACAGGGTAATGGTGAATGATAAGACATACAGTAGAATAAGTAGAGAATACTCATAAATCAGCAAACTGACTCAGTAGTCGTAGTATCTCAGTAGTTACACAGGAACATTTATCTAATGGTCAAGTGAAAAAAAAAAAATATATATATGTATTGAAATATTGCAAAGTATGTTTCAAGTACATTTATAGAAATGTGATTGAAAGTATAATCATGAAATACTTAATAGTATATTTTCACCACATTTAATTTAAATTGAAATATAAGTGTACTCTTAATAAATACACTGCTGTGAAATATTATTAGTACAATTTGAGTACAATATTTAAATTGCACTTTTAAGATAACTGCTGTCAATACAAACTGCTGTCAATGCAAAAATGACGCATTTAAAAAATGTAAACATATTTTATTACTCTAAGCCCCAGTGATAAAATAATACACTAAAATATACTAAATGTACTAAAGTGTACTTGCGTCCAGACTATTAAATAGTGTACTTAAAGTGTGCTAAAATGCAACAACTCATTTTGTACTTTTACACTTAAATAGTATTAAAGTTGTACAAAAGCCCTACTTTAATTGTGTTAAGTATACTTGACTGTGCTAAAATGGAACAACTTTAAGTATAGCTAACATGGACACGTGCCCCCATCGCTTAACATTGTAAGTGCATTATGAAGGGATCTTCTAATGGTCAGTATGAACAGGAGGAATGATTATGGCAAGAAAAGCCTGTTTCAGTGTTCATTTGGGCTCCTGACTATTGTTTTAAGACAGTCATATCAAGTGGATATCTGCCACAGTCTTTTTATTTACACTCTTTTTAGCATCAAATTCCCTCTTTGTGTTTTCTCAGACAGTGTTTCCCTGTTGAGCTGCGGTGGACGTATAGTAACAAAAACAGGGACTTTGGCACTAAAAAGACTGTAACATTGAAAGATATCTACTTGATTTCACTCATTTGCACAGGAGGAGGACTGTGGATTTTGGCCCCCATCACTTAACATTGTAAGTGCATTATGAAGGGATCTTCTAATGGTCAGTATGAACAGGAGGAATGATTATGGCAAGAAAAACATGTTTCAGTGTTCATTTGGGCTACTGACTATTGTTTTAAGACAGACTTGAACATTTGTGAACTCGTCCAAGCTATTTTCTACTCTGCATGCACATATGCATAACAGCTTTACTGTTTTTGAAGCAATATCACAGTAAAGTTGACTTTACTACAGAAAATAATTATCATTGAACTGTTTAATAAAGTAATGAATGGAGGCTTTTTTCTTGACAAAATATCAGGTTGAAAGTAGAAACTTTGACATCTTTAAACCAAAAATTTGCAAACTGCTGTTACACTGAGCTGTTCAGCGTTTCAGCAGTTTACTGAAGGTGGTGGTTAAATGCATCACTGTGTAATAAGCAATGTTTTATTTTTCTGAAGGAGTTTGAATGGTTACTGCAAACTGTATCAGTTTGCTTGTAAATCAACAGTCAGTTCAGGATTTTGCAGTTACTTCTGTCTTTACATTTCAGCAATGTATACACTGAAGATCTTACTTTA
This sequence comes from Scomberomorus guttatus, assembly GCA_038419695.1. Taxonomy (NCBI): domain Eukaryota; kingdom Metazoa; phylum Chordata; class Actinopteri; order Scombriformes; family Scombridae; genus Scomberomorus; species Scomberomorus guttatus. The sequence goes on along the minus strand of CM076467.1, from coordinate 863,651 downwards.
AATTTGTAAATGTAATATTTGTTTTTATGTTTTACTGAACAAACTACCACTGAATGAAAGTCAGTTGTTGCTTTGACACCTCAAATACGTCGAATAAAACGGCTTGAAAAAAGTCTTTGAATGATTTTAAACTGCCTAAATTCTCACGTTTTCCATGATGAAACAGTAAGAGAGTCGAGTTGAGGTCACTGTGGGTCCGTATTTTGCTGGTCACTTGTATAGTTTTTCAGAAATCGTCGAGTGAAGTTTCTCCTCCAATGTTTCAGAGTAAAATGGTGATTTTGGAACTAGTTTCTGGAATATATACGCTCGATAGCAAGCAGAGTCCTACGTCAGCACTAACATTAAACTGCTTTAATTGGCAGTTTACAGTATTGTTTTTTATTGGCATTTTAAAATGTAATTATAGAAAATCATTTTTTAAAATGAATTCCTTCAACACGGATTCAATAACATTTTGTAGAGGTCCAGTGCATACACTACTGTTTTAGTCGGCATCCATTTCGTTAGCAAGAAGGCAACATTTTGGCAATTTAGTTTATTTTATGTCCATTTAAGCTTCCGATGAATTAGAAGCAGAGTCAATAAACGTGACTAATATTGTTATTGATGGTTCAGCAACAAATAAATAGTCTCTGTCACTCGTTGAAAGGCTAAAATACATGTGAAAATCCAAATAAGTCGTCAAAATGTAACTTAATTAGCTTTAAAAGTTAGTCGTGGCGGTTGTTAAATAGTACTCTGTTGTATTTGTTAACCATATTTCAATAATTTCCAATCAGAATTTTCTCTGGTCTGACTGGTCATATGTTTTGGACCTATAGTCACCTGCTTAGCTAACAAAATGAAAGTAAACACTACCCTCCCTGACTGTCAGCTCACAAACTTCACACCAGAAGGTATATACAATCATATCATTCTGGAGAGTGTCCACTTTGAGCCTACCGTATATGGGGCCAAAACAGCGACAGTTAAATTTTGCAAATTGGAAATAAAAGGAGGTTCAATGCCAAATTTTATTTTCAATGGCAAAATGTAACTGTCACTCTAGCCCCATAAGCCTATTGCTTGAGGCATGTGAGGCATTATTATTTCTAAATTGTCAGTTTTTAATAGTATATCTTGTAATATTATAATAAAAAGCCTCACCATTAACTCCTTCAGGGGCATCATCATTTGTCTTTGCTGGAACGTTTTTAATTGGGTGCACTCTGTGTGCAGTAGGTGTCGCCTTTGCATTCATAGCATACAAAAGATTAGAAATACTTCCATGTTGTGGGACTCCTATGTTACTACAACATGTTGGGTTTAATGTCACCAAAGCAGTGAGGGCACTCTGTGTTACTGACAGGTGTTTCAGATATAAAGTTAGAAACATCTCACAGCATATTGCAGTCTCCAAACAACCCTCTTGGTTAAATCTGAATATGTTAAAGGTCCCTTCCAGACAGGTTTTTTAGACACATGAAATACACTGATTTGAATAATAATTTGTGTCTGATATGTTTTTTTCCACAAAAAAAGGTTTAAGTACCTTGTTAGAAAGATGTCATCTATTCATTCTCCCTCATTGGGAAATACAGAATCCATGAAAAGTTTAACAGCTGGATTCAAAATGTCTCCTACTTCACTGAAAAGTCCATTTTCAGTGTATGTGTATGTGAACCTTCAAGTTGCCACATCACATTTCTGTAAGTTGCATAGTGGACCATGATTGGTTCCAAATTAGGTGTGATGTCACAATTCATGCTTATAGTTACACATCTTAAACTCAGATTTAAGGTGAGCACAGAGAAACTTTCCCCTTTCAGCAGAGGAATATGAAAATAAACTCTGCACATACATCATTCTGCACACTGAAGCTCAAACATCCAATTAAAGGAGCAAGAAGGAAAACATATTTGAGTGGAGTGGACTTTAAGTTTCATAAAGATTCTCAAGATTTACTGCAGTGATTTCAGTTTTCTTTTTATTGGATTGGTTCTGTTGTAGTGTGTCCTTAAACAGCCGGTATTTGCGGTTCACCATCTTTTATTTTACAATTTTTGTCACTTGCTGAGTACTGCTTGGTTTTATGATTATATGATAACTAATAAAAACAATATTTTACACAGGTACTGTGACATTTTGCTGTGATTTCTTAACCCCTAATTGCATCAGTGTATAGCATATATCATTTTTTCCCTTAACACTACTGAGTGGTGAAGCCAGTGTGTCTGAAGAAGATATTTGTTAGGTTTAACAGTGCATTAAAAGAAACATTAGTAAGGGATCTTCCACCCCACTAGGATGTAATCTAGGGTTAATATACACAAAGTACAGGTGAGGCTGATGGGATTGTCAGTTGTTTTGCAGGTATTTGGTTGTAAATCAAAATATTGGACAAATAAAAATTGAGATAAAATTGATTGATTGATTTGTTTAGTTAAGTGTTGCAACTTTCTGATGCCCAGCCTATATGGGCTTACAAGACACTAGACAATAATAACCAGGATGGTCACATGACAGATGTACAGTTCCACAGATTGAAAAAGAACATTTCAGAACATTTAGTTTACATGGCAGAGATGTCCTGTTATGATGGATACAGTGCTTTCTTTTTTAGCAGCCAAGCCTCTCCTATAAATCTGGCTAAAAGAAAAATCTCCATATTAAAAAGCCAACTCAACATATCAGCTTTAGACAACCAAAACAAATCAGGTTTTTTCAATTGAATCTTTTGAAACAAACAATTCCTCAAGTCACTGCACAAAGGACAATGAAATACAAAATGAAATTCATCCTCGACAACACCAAGATCACAAAAAACACATAAACGTTGCTCTTCAGGAATACTTTTATATCTGCCTACCTCAATTGCCAGTTGTAAAGTACCAGTTCTTAACTGAGCACACATGGACCTTTGCCTTCTCTGTACGTTTAAAATTATATATGGTTCTTGAAATGGTTGAAGAAAAGTCAGGAGGTCACCAAAGTTAATAAAATTCCTCCTATGGAGAGCACGAATATCTGAGCAAAATTTTATGGCAATCCATCCAGTAGTTGAGATATTTCAGTCTGGCCCAAAGTGATGGACTAACTGAGAGACTGGCATTACTATCCATGCAGTGAAAAACATGCATTTAAGGATGACTGGACTGAGAAATACATGTTCATTTTTCCTGAGGGAAGTATGAGATCATTGTGCTTGAATTGCAATCATGCAAACATGAACACCATGTGTGTGTGTCTATATATATGTGTGTGTGTGTAAATATATATATATATATATATATACATATATATATAATGTGTGTGTGTAAAATGTATATTCCTAGAATTCTGCTTTCAGAGCTAGTTATTAAGTTATTACTAAAACTAATAATAATTGGATGCAGAGGCAATTATGTCATATGATAATAAGCAGATATCTGAATCAACACTTATTGTTATTTTGACTATTACATACCATTATACTACTTTGTATATTTCATTTTTTAAATAAACTGTATAATAGTTGTACACCTGAATGTCTGCTTGCCATTATTTTTCCTAGAATTCTGCTTTCAGAACTAGCTATTAATTATTAAGTGATTACTAAAATCAATAATAATCGAATGCAGAGGCAATTATGTATTATGATAACAAGTATATTTATATAGTCTTACATTTACAACCGGCCCTTTGAAAGCTACCATAATGCTGATGTGGCCCAGGATGAAATTGAGTTTGATCCACCCACTTTAGAATAAACCATTACCCATAATAAAGTCACAATTCTGCTATGCCATCTGTTATCTATTATGCTATTATCTTAAATACCTCAATCAAATCAGTCACGAAAAACATTTTCCATAAAGTGAGTGTTAGAAAAGTATTGTTGAAGAAATCAGTCCTGTTCACAAGTTTTTCAATGGTATGGTTATAATGGTATAGCAGTATACTGTGAGCTTACAGACACACACAAACACACACACACACACACACACACACACACACATATATATGTGTGTGTGTGTGTGTGTGTGCATGTATGTATGCATGTATATATATGTATGTATGTGTGTGTATGTACACTGGAGATCAAAATTAGAGAACAATTTATAAACTGATTTTTTCTGAAGTAACGTCATCTTCACTGCTCAACAGTTGAAGGACTTTTTGTTGTGTCTATACCATGCTACTAGAACACTTTTTCCACAAAATAACTAAGGCATTTCAACAAAAAACATTATTTTGCAGAAAACACACTGATCAAAATTAGAAAACACTCTAAGATACCTCCCAGTTATTGGTGTTAATCTGGCACCTGGTGCTAATTTCCTTGATTATCTGTCTATTTAACTGGCAGCCTAACTTCCAGTTTCACTGATTTGGCATGATGGTGGGCCATTCTAAAGTGACTGAAAGCCTCCGGCAGCAGGTTGTCCAGATGAAGGCCAAAGGGATGACCCTATCAGCCATAGTGTGGTGTAATTTCTAAAGACTTGTGATGTGCTGAAGGAAACAAAAATTGTGTTGCAGAATGATTTTTAATGTGATATTATATGATGAAGCCTTAAGTAAGGTTAAAACAATGTTATAACACTAAATTAATAATATTTCATGTATACCTCACAAGATGTTTTGATTTAGTGTGAAGGCACTTATTATGAAGTTGACAATCTCACTCAGTGCACTTGTTGAAATTTGAAGTGTGTGTGTATTAAACTTTAATATTTTTTATAAAAAATATACTTAAGAGAAGGTTTAGAAATAAGGGTGTAAAATAGGCGGTAAGAACTTTAAAAAAATAAGGCCAAAGGGAATTGTGAAGATATTGGTGTAAAAATAAGAAATAATCTTAAAAGAAAGAGGACATGCCTGGACAAAGTTCAGACATGCCTGGACATAACCTAGTCTGCTGAAACCTGTATCAGGAAAATTGACCTAACAACCAGACATAAAAATAATTTCTAATAGTGTAATTGGCTAGAACAAAGGGGTTGACCTAGAAGAAAAGGGTTGACCATAGGCGTAACCTTTGCAGACACAAGAATATAAAAGACAAGACAGAGGCCTCAGCAGACCAGAGTCATCTCAGATACACACTGTGTGATGATATGCTCTCCTTTTCTTGCCTGGCAATAAAAGAACACTTTTTGCTGCTCTGATCTCTGACTCCTGAAGATTTTTTGACACCAAAGAGAAGTTTTTCCTGATTTGGTTTTGTGATATTTATGTGAAACTTCTTCAAACTGAGACCCTAAGAATTTGACACAACAATAGCAAGACAAGTTGGTTGTTTCAAATCTGTGATTTCAAGAATATTGAATCTTTACAACATCACAAACTCATTCAAGTCCCCCAAGAAGGCTGGTCGTCCACGGAAGACAAATACAAGAGAGGACAGGATACTGCGGAGGATCTCAATGGGCAATCATTTCCACACTGCAGCTGGAATTGCTCGCCAGTTCAGCGCTGAACAGGGTAAGGATCTGTCTTGTCATACAGTGTCTCGACGTTTAAGAGCATTGGGACTGAAAGCCCACTCTGCAGTGACCAAACCTCTCATTAGCAGAAAGAATCAAAAGGCTAGACTAAGCTTTGCTGAGGAGCATGTTGTGTGGACAGAGGAGAACTGGTCCAAAGTTCACTTGAGTGATGAAAGCAAGTTTAATGTATTTAGGTCCGATGGGAAACATTATGTTCGGCGACAAACTGGAGAAAGACTGAACCCAAAGTGTGTAAAGAAGTCAGTGAAAGTTGGAGGAGCAAGTGTCATGGTTTGGGGCATGTTTTCTGCAGCAGGAGTTTGGCCTCTTATACAGCTACATGGCAGAGTGAATGCAAATGTTTATCAGAACCTTCTTCAACAACATATGGTTCCTTCCCTGCGTTAATCACCCAATCAGCCTGCAGTGTTTATGCAGGACAACGCTCCATGTCAAACAGCAAAACGGGTAAAGCAGTTCCTTGAAACTGAAAACATTGAAATAATGACATGTCCTGCCCAGAGTCCTGATCTCAACCCAATAGAGAACCTCTGGAAAATCCTTGGCGACAAAGTTATGGCCATGAAACCCACTACAGTCACCGAACTGTGGAGGAGACTGGAAGAAGAGTGGACCAAAATCACACCAGAGCAGTGTGAGAGACTAGTGCTGTCCTGTGGCCGCAGATGTGCTGAAGTCATTCAGAGCAGAGGCCTGTACACTTCCTACTAATTGCTGACTTTTAACTCAAGCCTAATAATCAACCCTCGACCTAAACTTAATTATAACTCATTCGAAAGCCTCGTTCTTAGTCTTTCACACCCAACCTGGAAAACTTTACAGCCAATTCTATTAGTTATAGTGTACCGCCCTCCTGGCCCGTACTCTGAATTTTTATCCGAATTTTCAGAGTTTTTATCAAACTTAGTCCTTTGTACAGATAAAGTAATTATAGTAGGGGACTTTAATATCCATGTGGACATCGATATTGATAGTCTTAGCACTGCGTTTATCTCATTGTTAGACTCAATTGGCTTCTCTCAGAGTGTAAATAAACCTACGTCTTAACCACACCCTCGACCTTGTTCTGACTTATGGCATTGAAATTGAACATTTAATAGTTTTTCCACAAAATCCTATTTTATCAGACCATTACTTAATAACTTTTGAATTCCTATTAATAGACTACACACCATTAGACAAAAAAATCTTTACTAGATGTCTTTCTGATAGTGCTGTAGCTAAATTTAAAGAAGCGATCCCACTAGTACTAAATTCAGTGCCATGTCTCAATACTACAAAGGAGTCTTATGCTAACCTTAGTCCCTCTGAAACCGATGATCTTGTTGATAGTACTGCAGGCTCACTGCGAACAACACTTGACTCTATCGCCCCTTTAAAAAGGAAGATAATAAAACATAAGAAGCTAGCTCCATGGTAACTCCCAAACCTGTAAATTAAAGCAAACATTGCGAAATTTTGAAAGGATTTGGCGTTCCACCAAACTGGAAGAATCTCGTTTAGTCTGGCAAGATAGTCTTAAAACATATAGGAAGGCCCTCTGTAATGCCAGAGCTGCCTACTACTCATCATTAATAGAGGAGAATAAAAACAGCCCTCGGTTCCTTTTCAGCACTTTGGCCAGGCTGACAAAGAGTTATAACTCTATTGATCCATGTATTCCTATAGCTCTCAGTAGTAATGACTTTATGAGCTTCTTTAATGACAAAATTCTAACTATTAGAGACAAAATTCATCACCTCCTGCCCTCAACAGGCACTGATTCACCCTCCAATTCAGGAACCTTAGAAACAGCTGCAAAACCCGATATATATATTTAGACTGTTTCTCTCCAATCGACCTTCGTGAATTAATTTCAATGATTTCGTCCTCTAAACCATCATCCTTGGACCCCATCCCAACTAGGCTGCTTAAGGAAGTCTTACCCTTAGTTAGCACTTCTTTACTAGATATGATCAATCTGTCTCTAGTAACAGGCTATGCACCACAGTCCTTTAAAGTAGCTGTAATTAAACCTCTTCTTAAGAAGCCTACACTGGATTCAGCCGTTTTAGCCAACTATAGATCTATATCTAACCTTCCCTTTCTCTCTAAGATCCTCGAGAAAGCAGTTGCCAATCAGTTATGTGACTTTCTACATAACAGTAGTTTATTTGAGGATTTTCAGTCAGGTTTTAGAGCGCATCATAGCACAGAGACAGCATTGGTGAAAGTTACGAATGACCTCTTAACTGCATCGGACAAAGGACTTCTCTCTGTACTTGTCTTGTTAGATCTTAGTGCTGCATTCGACACCATTGACCATCACATCCTGTTACAGAGACTGGAACATTTAATTGGTATTAAAGGAACTGCATTAAGCTGGTTTAAATCCTATTTTTCAGATCGACTTCAGTTTGTACACATTAACGATGAATCCTCCATCCACGCAAAAGTTAGACAAGGTTCCACAAGGTTCTGTGCTTGGACCAATACTGTTCACTTTATATATGATTCCTTTAGGTAATATTATTCGGAAACAGTCCATAAATTTTCATTGCTACGCTGATGATACCCAATTATATTTATCAATGAAGCCAGATGAATTAAATCAGTTAACTAAATTTCAAGCGTGCCTTAAGGACATAAAGACCTGGATGACCGCCAATTTTCTGCTACTGAACTCAGACAAAACTGAAGTTATTGTGCTTGGCCCTCAACACCTTAGAAACAGATTATCTAATGACATAGCTACTCTGGATGGCATTACCCTGGCCTCCAGCTCCACCGTAAGGAATCTGGGAGTTACCTTTGACCAGGATATGTCCTTCAGCCATCATATAAAACAAATTTCAAGGACTGCTTTTTTTCACCTCCGTAATATAGCAAAAATCAGGCACATCCTGCTTCAAAAAGATGCAGAAAAACTAGTCCATGCATTTGTTACTTCTAGGTTGGATTATTGTAATTCTTTATTGTCAGGCTGCCCTAACAAGACCCTAAAGACTCTCCAGCTGGTCCAGAATGCAGCTGCACGTGTATTAACAAAAACTAGGATCATATTTCTCCTATTTTAGCTTCGCTACATTGGCTTCCGGTAAAATCCAGAATACAATTTAAAATACTTCTCCTTACTTATAAAGCTCTTAATGGTCAGGCGCCACTATATCTTAAAGAGCTCATAGTACCCTATTACCCCACTAGAACACTGTGCTCCCAAAATGCAGGCTTACTTGTGGTTCCTAGAATATCTAAAAGTGGAATGGGAGGCAGAGCCTTCAGCTATCAGGCTCCTCTCCTGTGGAACCATCTCCCAGATTCAGTCCGGGGGGCAGACACCCTCTCTACGTTTAAGAGTAGGCTTAAAACTTTCCTTTTTGAAAAAGCTTATAGTTAGGGCCGGCCAGGCTCGCCTTGGACCGGCCCCTAGTTATGCTGCTATAGGACTAGACTGCCGGGGGACTTCCCATGATGCACTGAGCTCCTCTCTCCTCCTCCTCCTCTCCATTTGTATGCTTTCATGTACCATTAATGCATGTTACTAACTTGACTTCTTCCCCGGAGTCTCTGTGCTTTCTCGTCTCACAGGAAGATCCAGTGCCTGAACGGTGGGCCATGGCCGTGGGGACTGTGGCGTGGTCCTGTGGATGTCCTGCTTCCATTTCTGCTACTGCTATTATTGCTATTACTATTATAAAGTCATAGCTCTACTTCTATTACTGTTGTTATGGTTATTGTTGTTGTTGTTATTATGCTTCTCTGTGTCTCTCTCCACCCCACCCCCCTCTCCCCTTCCCCCGTCCCCCTCCCTCCTTCTTTCTATGTAAACCCAACCGGTCAAGGCAGATGGCCGCCCACCTAGAGCCTGGTTCTGCTTGAGGTTTCTTCCCGTTAAATGGGAGTTTTTCCTTGCCACTGTCGCCAAGTGCTTGCTCATGGGGGGAATTGTTGGGTCTCTGTAAATAAATGAGTACCGTCTCGACCTGCTCTATGTGTAAAGTGCCCTGAGATAACGTTTGTTGTGATTTGGCGCTATATAAATAAAATTGAATTGAATTGAATTTTTGTCTTGTAAAGAAAGACAAAAAAACTACATTGAAATGGATGTGACAGAATATCCATTTTAATTTTTTTCAGTAAATTCACTTAATTTTCGAAAAATAAGTTTACATGTTTTATTGTTTTTTTTTTTTTACAAATCCACCTACGGTTTCAAATTCATATTCTTGACAATCAATATTGTTAACCTTTAATGAGGTAATGTTAAAGGAAAGAAAACAAGCATAGCCAGGCATAACAAAAAGGACAAAGACATACAGCACACAGCCAGACAAACAAAAGCCCATACAGCATCAGACACAATCACAGACATCACTTAATAGACTCGAGGTTAAAAAATGGACATTTGAGTTGTGACGTTCACGAACGAACCAAATCTTTTGACCGGCTCATTAACATGAACGATGGCAACCGAGTCGTGTTTGGTTGGGAGCCGTACTTTTTTTTCTCTCTCCCTGAGTTCACACCTATGGTTGAAGGAGAGAGAGCATGGGGAGGAGTTGTGCATAAGTGCATAAGTTCTGCACGCTCCCTGCACAACTTATACTGAGTGAGTGCCTCAGTAAAAAAAAAAAAAAAAAAAAAAAAAAAAAGTGAGTGCGTCGGAATCGGCAGACGGAGAGAGCATGGGGAGGAGCGCTTATTTCATATACAAATGTCGCATGAGTTGTGCACGCTCCCTTCACATGAGTGCCTCAGTGAAAAACAAAGAAAAAAAAGCGTGTTTAGGTGTTGCATGAATAACATAAGTCAAAGTAGTTTTACACACATACACACACTTTATACAAAGGGTAAATAATGATCTCACTGTCAACTCAGAGGGATATGGCAGTGGAATATTTACAATGAATCCATATCAGACTTTAAAATCTTGTCCACACATGTCAAATGAAGCTATAATCAATATTTCAGAATGATTCAAACTCAAATATTGGTGGGAAATGTGAGTTCGAAATTATTCTGATCCACATCTCAGCCCATCATTCCTCCCTGTGATTATTTCCAGGATAAAATGAAGTAACCCTGGGTTGGCTTCTTAAAAATGAATAAATATAAAAATGAGCCAAATGAGCCAAATAAGCCAGTCTCTTGAATGGCTCTTTGAAATGAACGGATCCCAAAGATCCGGCTCCCTCCAAAGAGCCATAAATCCCATCTCTAATGAACATGACATATTTCTGTCTCTAAACCAATAAATATCCTCTAATTGAATGATGTCAGTAATGCTGGTTACTGATTGGATCCCGATTATCCAATCACAATCATGTCATGACTTGAGCACGCTCTGAGAGAGTGACAGACCTCGGACAAGACAAGCATGGCGGAGCACTGCAGAGAGGAAGGAGTAAGTGCCCATTTTCAATCAAAAATATACATTTATGTTCATGTTGGCCAAACAAATTTGCTGTCAGCATAATTGTAACTGTTAAAAGTGATAATATTTGTAGTAATTTTGAACATATATCATTTGATTAATTTACAGGATTTTTTCAAAGACAAGGACGGAGATAGGTGGTAAATTTAGAAATTAAGAGGTTTTTAAAAGTTTTTAATTCTTCGTATGTGGTTTTCATCATTTTTAATGTCTCATATGTAAGATCTAAATGGAACACATAACAGTTCAAGAGTGAGAATACATAAAATGAGTAAAAATGTGATTGTTTTGTTATTAGATTAAGAGAGGGACAGTGGAGAGGTTACATGCATGCCAGAAGAACTTGATGTGGCAGATGAGATTGAGACTGATGTGGCAGATGAGATTGGGATAGAGGAGACAGACAGCACAGGGACAGGAGGAGGACAGGAGGAGGACAGAGGAGGACAGGAGGAGATGACAGTAACCAGGAAGGAAGAAATCAAGTGGCGTCACAGGCCGTTCACTACAATCATTGACACTTCCTTTGAGAATCCTCCAATTCATGAGGATCATCACATGAGACCCTATGAATACTTCAAACGGTATATACCAGATGAGATCTTCAATTTGATGGCCCAGTATATCTCCAGAACAGAGCATGTCCCCCAGAGACCAGTTCGCAGACCAGTCCAGGATGTAAGGCCTCTACCTGAAGTACAGTATGACATGGTTGACCACATGCCAAATTATGATAAAAAGAAAGAGGCTAGCAGATGCAAGATGCCAAACTGTACAGGAAAAACACACATCTTTTGTGACAAGTGCAACATCCACTTGTGCTTTGTGCCACAACAAAACTGCTTCAAGGCTGCTCATCGAAAATGAGAATACATGAAACCATCCACAAGCTGATGTCTTCTCAAGTTCAGCTTCCAGTTCCATTCCAAGTTAACGTGTTATCAGTTCATTAGCCTACTATAAAAACAACATACATCTACTAAAATCATACATCTATTGTGTTCATGTGCATGTTCAGATTATGTTATTTCCCTCTCTTCTTACTGTACACAGACTCAAACACATGCAAACATCCAGTTCCAGATGTTTAGGTCATATCTGATTGATTACTATGTGGAAAAACTCAGCCTTATTGTTCCTAAGTTTTTATGACATTTTAACGCTATCGTGTCGTGGCGTCCATTGTAATGGACATGAAAAAATACTATTAAAAATATAAGTTAGCCAAAAAAAAATGTTTCCAGTTTGTTTTTATGTTGGAGAGGAGTCAGAATCAGTTAAAATAAAAAATTTTTGCCCAGCAGAAAAAATGCGGGTCTAAAGGGGTTAAATCGTCCAGTGGGATAAGACATTCAAGTTCTTAAATCCTCTGTAATTTATTCCATTTATATGGTGCAAAGTGATGGAAGGTGTCTTCCCAATTTCAGTATTTACCCCGAGGGGTAACAGTTATACTTCTCCCTTCCCTGTGTTTTTCCCATGGTTTTCCCTTCCTAGTGTTTCATGTTTGTCCCCAGTCTGTCTCTCTCTGTGTTTGTGTGTGTGGGCGTATGCTGGGCGTGGCCTCTTGGTTTCCCTCTCCCATTCAACCTGAACACCTGCAGCTCATCTACTAATCAACTTTACAAGCCAGCAGTATAAATCCCCAGTTCATCTCTCCAGACTCTGCCAGATTGTTCAGTCACTAATGCGGCACAGATGCTACGGCCAAGCTTCTTGTAAGCTGTTTGTTTGTTTTTCTGATCTCCTGAATGCTGCTAATTCTGTTCTCTGCCTGTACCTCAGGTTCACCACTCCAGTTCCCAGTACACCTGCCACGTCAGCCTCATCCTCACCTGCCTGGTGAGCTGTGGTTTTGGATTTGCAAAGTGCAGTGATACACTGAGGCAACTTTTGTAGGAGACATTTATAAATAAAAATGATAGAATGTAGTCCTTCTTGTTGCTAGTGAGGACCAGCCTACTTTTTCATATAGAACACAGTGATGTGTATCTTTAGCTCCTGTAATGAAATGTGAAGCATGATGATATATCAAGTTGTGTAAAGGCAGAGCGAGCAGCATGAGAATAAAACATAACTCCTCAAACACAGGCATGATAGTTGACTGTACAATCATTTTCCTGTCCTCAAGACAAACATGCTTTATTTCATTACAGGAACCTTTTTTTTATCTTTACCTTCTGTGCCAGTTGCTCCACATACTCTTTAAGAGTTAGACTGCTATCAAGCCAGATTCCCAGGTATTTATAAATTTGGAAAATTTCAATATTTTCATATGAAGAACTGACTCATTTTATTTTAGTTAGAACCACTTTGACTGGATTCAGCTCAATTCAGTTCAGCTCTGTAATGACCTGGCTCAAGTGGCCACAAGAAAAGAGAGACACACCAGTGTAAAGTTTTAACAAAAGATCTTTTATTAACCAAATTAAACCAAATTGAGTAAATTCAAATGCCAATTAAGGATTAATAAGTTGTGGGGTGTGGATGTCAGTATAGTCAGTGGTGTAAGAGTGCATGAGTGATGGATGTGTGTGTAGGGGGTGATGAAAGATGCGAAACCAGACATAAGAATAAACTTAAAGCAACATAATAAATAAAACAAATGGGTGGCTGAAGGGAAAAGGGAGAGAGGGCAGCTGTTGCAGCAGAGTGGCAGACAGAGAGAGAGAGAGAGATGCACTGCAGCCGGCTTAAATAACCTGGGAACACACCGGGGCCCTCAGGTCTGCCAGGTTACACTAACAATCCACCTGCAGAGTGAACAGAGACAGATGAACCACACAGCAACACAAAATGACACAACAGAGGTCATCACAGCTCATAGATGACTTTAATAATGTTTGTTCTTGAATATATTTTGATGCTGTTTTCTATTGAAGATGTGAGTTTACACACTTTCTTTTATGAATTGAGGATGACAGCAAATTCCCCAAAGTACCATACTACTGTATGTTAGTGTGACAAAACATCAAAATGCAGAAGCATATAATTTAAATAAAATTTATTGGACTTACACTACAACTTTATCATGGATCCAAAATGCCTGTTTGCCTCTAGCTGTGTGTTCTAGTGTTACTGCTACTATTACTTCTAATACTGTTGCTAGGTCCAAAATGGTCTGAAGGACAATGTGAATTAGGTATTTTTTTTAAATATCTGAACGATATAGAAACCCTGAAGCTGTAAAGAAAGAATGAAACACACAAATATTACACAAGCTCCATTAAGCTCATTATAACGTCTTAATTAACTAAAATACATCACCGTGATCAACATAGTAGAGGTTTGGGACTGGTAATTCAGTATGGGCAGAAATATGTGTCCCTAGAAACTGAATTTGAATCACATAATTTGAATGTGCACTCCTGACCTCTAGTGGCCAAAGTCTGCATTTTCTAAGAGAACTTTCTCCTCCATCAATACACTGACATTGAAACAATAAGGTCAAACTTTAAAACATGATCACAGTAGAAAATATTTTTGATAATTTTCACTCATTATACTGACTGTGAGAAGAAACAGAGTGAAATATTGCTGTTTGCCATGGTTATGAAGTGATTAAACCTACTGTTTCCACTGGTGGTAAAGCTACCTGTTGAAGAGCTGAAATATCACTAGTACCACTGCTACTACTATCACTACTGCTATTGTTTCTTCCAGTGGTACTACTGTTGGTAACTGAACTTCATGTTTATTAGAGAGATGAAAGAAGTGATGAAGGGAGTGAGGGAGACAGGCTCAGCCAGTTAATTACTTAATGATCACAACATGGTCTGTTAAATCTATCGGGGTTTACAAAGCCAATGCATAATCTGGCTATTTTATATTCACTACAGGACATGGACATTAGAGTTGTGACGTTCACGAACGAACCAAATCTTTTGACCGGCTCATTAACATGAACGATGGGAACCGAGTCGCGTTTGGTTGGGAGCCGTATTTGGACAGTAACACATTTTATAGATTCTCTTTTAAAAGCAGAAGGAAAGATCTTAAGGAGGGTCTAACCCTCCCTAACCCTAACCCTTTGACAATGCTCCTTCCAAATATGTGTCTTATTGTTTATATTGTCATGACGTCATGACTTGTTAAATAAGCTATCAAATGCTGGCCTATTTTCTGGCAAAATTTTAAATTGCTCATCATTAAATATATTGAGTCATAAAAAAATAAAGTAGTTATTATTTAGAATTAGTGTGATGGGACATTTTTCACTTCTTCACCACTTTAAATAATGCCATTAAATAATGATCTATAAACAACAATAAAGACAATTCAAATGGAACATTGTCTACAGACCCTCTTAAAGATCTTCTCTTCTCAAACATACAAGGAATTTGAAGTTATTACCAAGTTACAAAATGATTTCATCACATTAACTTAAAGTAATTAGTAATTAACAAATTACACTTTAAGAGCTACTACTAGTCCATCTATGACCTGTTAGTAATTTTATCACTCCTGACTGATAGAACTGCTGCTACTGTTATTATCAATACTATTGATACTTTCTACATGACTTTTTAATATCTGTATTAGATTCTTTTTTTTTAGATTATTGATACATTTTATAGTTTCCCTTTCAAAAGGTATCTTAATACTGCTCTTACTATTGAAACTACCACAGTTATAAAATCTGCTACAAATAATACAACTACTGCTGCTCATTAATGAATGAAATGTTCCATCTAAACTTGTGTTATAACGAGTTCACCTGTGTTGAACTCTTTGTTACCGAAGGAAAGATCTTTAGGAGGGTCTAACCTCCCTAACCCTAACCCTTTGACAATGTTCCATCCAAATATGTGTCTTGTTGTTCATATTGTCATGATGTAACAAGACACTTGTTAAATAAGCTATCAAATGCTGGCCTATTTTCTGGCAAAATTTTAAATTGCTCATCATTAAATATATTGAGTCATAAAAAAATTAAGTAGTTATTATTTAGAATTAGTGTGAAGGGACATTTTTTACTTCTTTTCCATTAAAAGCTGAGCTGTGCACAGTAAAAAGATTTCAATGGAACATTGTCTACAGACCCTCTTAAAGATCTTTTCTTCTTTTACAAAGTCATTATGACGAGTTCACCACAAGAGAGAAAACAATATGGACAAAACTTTGTGTGTTTGTACAGTACAGTGTTTGTAAGTGTTATTACAAACACTGTAAGTGCTACTACTGTACTAGTCCATAGTCAGTTATTTTCCTGGCCAAAAGGACTTTTAAATGAGTTATTATAAACCCTTGAAGTGCTACAGATACACTTACTGTGGCTGCTGCTACTATCAATATCTGATTGTTTGTCATGACTTTTTAAGAATGATTTAGATTAAAAACTGAATACATCTATTTCCATTCTCCTAGGAAACATTTGTCTACATCTCACCCCATAGTTCTGGCCAACCAGAGCCTTACTGTAGTAAACCATTTCAAATACCTTGTTGTTTATCTCAACAACTACCTCATATTTCAAGAGCATATTCAAGTATAGGAATAAGAAACTATATCTTTACAGTCAGATCAGGTTATATCTCACTCTCTCTGTCTCTAATACACATCTTCGTGCAGTTATGCTTTCAAATGTTTCCTACTGTCTTCCAATTTAGATTCTTACTACCACAGAACTGATTGAACCAATAGCTAGACTCTACAACAGAGCTTATAAGATGTATTTGAAACTTTCTCCCTACACACATCACTGTAGTGTTTTCACAATCTGAACCATTGCATTTCCATAATGATACACACTTATAGGTATTAATGTGTACTATCAATTATACTATCACCTTCTCCCTTCTTCACTTTCTTCTATTTTACCAAGACATAACTCTGTAAGACTTAGAATAACCAGATTTATCACCAATGAACTGAACTCTATACCTGCTTTTAACAATAACTATGGTTTAAGATCCTTTTTCTGTACATATGTTCAAACTTGGAATATAATCTAATATCACATTAGAAATTCTCCCTCCTTTTTTACAATTTAAATACTTATACAGATATTTCCTTCTTCTGAGTCAAAATTGTAACCACTGACATCTCAATAATCAACCAATATATGTTTCCTTTTTTTCATATAGTGATGTCATGATGTAACGAGACACCAGATTAACAAACTCTTAAACACTGACCTGTTTTCAGGCATTTTTTCAACTGTTGATGATTCAATAACTTTAAACATAACCAAACCAAACCAAAACTTTAATGGTAATCAGCAGCATGTTTTTCACTTCTAAAGTGATTAAATACTGACCGGTGCACAACAGCAGCAAAATATTTGAATGGAACATTGTCTACAGACCCTCCTAAAGATCTTTCCTTCTTTTAGTCATTATGACGAGTTCACCACAAGACAGAAAGAAATATGGACAAAACTTAGAAAAAGAAGCACCAAAGTGAAAGGAGTGAGTTGGAAGGAAAAGAATTGCAGCATGTCTGACTTAACATTATTTCTTTTGTTTTTCAAAGAATGTGTAGAAGCTATCAAAGAGTTAAAAGACTTAAGACTTATCTACATACTCAAAATAAATTAAATAGTTAAAAAAAGCAACATCTAAAATGATTTTGTAGAACTTGTGGGGTTTTTTGGAAACTTTAGAAGTAAGTGAAAGACACATGTCTGTGTGTAAAGAATTACCATCTCTTTTTGTGTTAGATTTTTTCAAACAAAGTGTAGAAGGTATCAGTCAAAGAGTTAAATAGAGTTACATAACTTATCTACATGCTGAAAAGGAATGAAAGAGTTAAAACATATCTACATACTAAAGAGGAGTGAAAGTTAAAACTTATCTAAGGTTTCTTTTTTTAGGAAAGAGGAATGAAAGAGTTCAAACTTCTCTACATACAAAAAAGGAATGAAAGTTAAAACTTATATATATACTAAATATGTATAGAAGTTTAAAGTTATCTACATACTAAACATGGATAAAAGAGTTCAAACGTATCTGCATGCTACAAAGGAATGAAAGGTAAAATTTATATATATACCAAAAATGTATAAAAGTTAAAACTTATCTACATACTGAAAAGGAATGAAAGAGTTAAAACTTATCTAAGGTTTTTTTTTTTAAGAAAGAGGAAGAAAGAGTTAAAACGTATCTACAAATCAATAATGTATAAGAGTTCAAACTTTTCTATATACTAAAAAGGAATGAAAGAGTTAAAACTTATCTACATGCTAAAACATATAAAAGAGTTAAAACTTATCTACATGCTAAAAAGGAATGAAAGTTAAAAATTATACATATACTGAAAATGTATAAGAGTTACAAAACTTATCTACATGCTGAAAAGGAATGAAAGAGTTAAAACTTATCTGCTTATTTGCACTGGGTGTGCAGTGTGCGTGTATGTGTGTGTATGTTACGTCTCTGGGTTGTATGGAGAGTCAGTCATCCATGCCATGACCCTGCCACTGCATTAAAAGCAGAGGGTGGGAGTCCACCGGGCTGGGGTCTGTAAGGGCCGGGTCAGAGGGGCGGGGCCGTGACATCATCATGCTGAATGTCATCCACGTGCTCCTGGGGACTCTGGGCTGGATCTCCTGCTGCCTTCCTTCTGCTGTCCTTCCCTGAACCTTTTAGAGAGACAGAGAGGAGGAGAGGAGGAACCAAGTCAGACTAGTTCAGTTACACCCTTTAGACTGATGCAGTATTGCTGTTGAACTGGATGTATCATGGATCAGGATAGAACAGTTTGGACCACTGTGGGCACGTTTGGACTGCTAACCTCCAGCTGGACACCCTCCAGGTTGGCCTGTGGGGCAGAGGTGGAGGGCTGGGGGCTGGGGCTCCTCTCTGACAGGACAGCAGCATTCTCACAGAGTCTTCTCTCCGGAGGCTCCTCGAAGGCTCTGGAGGTGCTCTCCTGCTCCCTCCGTCTCTTCCTGCTCGCACCAACCTGTTAGTTACACAGAGAGACAGGGATGACTCCAACTGTATGATTACTAGACTGTTAATAATTAAAGGAAAACTAGTAGCCTATATATCATGGAGGAGACAGAGAAAGTAGCTGAAATCAGCTACTTTAAGTGAGACTTTAACTTTTGCTGAACAATGGCTACTGTGGCCACAAGTGGTAATTACAGGGTAATGGTGAATGATAAGATATACTGATTTTGATAAGACTCTTAATAAATACACTGCTGTGAAATATTATTAGTACAATTTGAGTTCAATATTTAAATTGCACTTTTAAGATAACTGCTGCCAATGCAAAAATGACGCATTTAAAAAATGCAAAAAAACATATTTTATTACTCTAAGCCCCAGTGATAAAATAATACACTAAAATATACTAAATGTTAGTATGCTACAGCACACTAAAGTGTACTTGCGTCCAGACTATTAAATAGTGTACTTAAAGTGTGCTAAAATGCAACAACTCATTTTTACACTTAAATAGTATTAAAGTTGTACAAAAGCCCTACTTTAATTGTGTTAAGTATACTTGACTGTGCTAAAATGGAACAACTTTAAGTATACCTAATATACTGCAAATGTACTAATTATTTTTAATGTTTGTATACTGTTTCACACAGCAAATGCCACATATTTCATGCATGTGTCCGTTGTTAAAGGCATTCAATTTTAAACTTAATTGTAACAGTTTTTAAAGAGGGTTCAGCCATGTAGTCATGAGTGATCAGGTGCTTGTTTTATGAAACTTTTATGGTACCGTTATTTGTGAGTTGTTTGTGTTTTGTGCTGCTCTGTATGTACTTTCTTGTTGAGTTTTATGTATTTTAAAGGCCCATCTAGGGATGGGCATTGAAAATTAGGTTAGGCTAGAAATGCTGTGGCATATGGCATTAGTTGTCCCTAAACAAATAAACGTTGAATGAACTAAAATGATGATGACACCAGATGTGTGAGGATCTTACCACCTTAACTAAACTATTTCCTGGTGGACTTGCTAGAGCCCAATCTACAAGCCCCCACTGATCACAGTCATAAAGGAAATCAGACTTGTAACACTCAGCACACAGCACACACTTCCACTCCATGACATTTGGGGGTATCATACAACCACTCACACTGGTCTCTGAAGCAGCAGCGACACATCAAACTTACTGATAACTTAGTGTAAAACACGGACCGGTGGCGGAACTATACACGTAGTCGGCGGAACAATACGCCATCTTCCAGGCGGCGCATGATGACCTGCAGGAGGACAAACAATCAGTGGGTCATCTGCTTGTAGTACAAACAACTGCTGTTCCCAGGAGAAGGAGAGAGGACAATATGAGGAATTACACTTCTTTTATCAGGAACACATCATGACAACTTGGCTCTGTGTTGTGACTGGCTGCCATGGCAACAGTGGAGAGGAGGAAGTGTAATCTCCTATGCAGACAGACATCTTGTCATCACATTAGAGATGGTCATGTAATGTTTTGACCTGATCACTGATGATGAAAATCTTACCTTCAACTTATCTCACCGCTGAATGAGGTTCAGGGCTGCGAGGTGAGATGCCCATCTGTTTCACACTTCCACACAGACTTCAGTCTTCAGGAGCTGTATTCTCACAGGATAGGACACAGACACATTCTGCCTCCCACCATTTCTCCAGCAGAGGATGCTTCATACTTGATGTCCATCTCAACCTCATAAACTGAGGCGCGACTAGAACAGAGTTTTCTTCTCTCCAATATCTCAGCTGACTCCCACAGTAAAACTTTACTTGATACTCTTCAGGTAAAATTCAAATGATAAGTTTAATGTAACAAACATAAAACAAAGGAAAGATCAATTTCCCCCCCAACAGTTCACCTTCATTACATAATTAAATAAAACACCTTTTCCCCTAATATGCTCATGTTCTCGGAGAGTCCATGATGCAACCTTCAGTCCATTGTGATCCCCAGCGTACGTTCAGAGGATACAAAGGCAGAATTACTACAGCTCTGAATGCAACACGACACACAGCTGCCACCAAAGTAGCACACAATCTGAACTCTAAAGTGACACAAATGACCCAATAAAACAACTGAGTGATGATTTCTTTCTATTTTATAACTTTTCAGACTGTTTTTTGATTTTGTGATAGCAAACAGTCTTAATCTCAAATAGAGGGTCACAGTGTAATGCTTTAGTGTAAAACTTAAATAATTGATGATTAATAATGATTGGTTTATTAATCAGATTCTTTGTTTTTGTAGATTTGTTGAGCACGAATGCTCTTTTTCAAGAATGTTCCATATTCACACATACTAGGCATCATCAGTGGTGGAAAGTAACTAAATATTAAATTTCAAGTCAGTTTTATTTATATAGCGCTATCTCAGGTTAGTTATCTCAGGGCACTTTTCACATAGAGTCTGGAGGTCTAGACTGTACTCTTTAATTTACATAGACCCAACATTTCCCCATGAGCAAGCACTTGGCGACAGCAACAAGGAAAAACTCCCCTTTAACGGGAAGAAACCTCAAGCAGAACCGGGCTCTAGGTTGTCACTTGGTACATTTATTCAAGTACTGTACTTATGTACAATTTTGAGGTAGTTGTACTTTACATTCCATTTGATGCTACTTTATATTTCCACTCCACTACATTTCAGAGGAAAATATTGTACTTTCTACTCCACTAAATTTATTTGACGGCTTTAGTTACTTTTCAGATGAAGATTTGAAACAATGGGTAATATAACAAGCTTTTAAAATACAACACATTGTTAAAGATGAAACCAGTGGTTTCCAACCTTTTTGGCTTTTGACGTCTTACAAAAAGCTCCACCAAATAGTGATTTTTCCCTCTAAACGTTTCATTTTAATAAATGTTCAAATGATCCAATATTTCACCAAAAACCTCCCCTCCTCCTTTTTCTCCCTCTCCCATAATCATCTCACGACCCCTGAGATTTATCTGGTGACACTTTGGAGGGGCCCGACCCCTAGGTTGGGAACCACTGGACTAAACTAGCTAACTCTATATCAAGTAGTTCAAACTAGCTCCACCTCCAGCAGCTACAACAGTAACATGCTGCTTACACACTGATGCTTCAGTATTAATAATCTAATGATGTCATATATAATAATATATCAGTCAGAGGGAACAAACCACTACTTTTACTGCAATACTTTAACTACATCAAGCTGCTAATACTTATGTACTTTTACTTAGGTAGGATTTTTCATGCAGGACTTTCACTTATAATGGAGTATTTTCACATTACTGTATTGCTACTTTTAATTAAGTAAAGGATCTGAATCAAGGATCTGAGTACTTCTTCCACCACTAGATGTCATCAAAAAGACAGTTTCAGTGTCTACATTTGTTGGTAACCTCTGACAAGGTGCATGTTTCATGCTTGTCCCAGGGTTACCAATATGACACCCCATGTGACTGTGAGTGTTGATTTTTCCTCAATCCTGCATTAACATTTTATAATATGTAGCCTGCATATATTCACTGATGTTATGGACAATTACGCCTATAGTCGCTAAAAATGATAAAGTATTACACAAAAAACTAAAGACAACATTCAAAATAATATTTCAAATAAGCACAAGCTCCTAACAAATCTAACAGGATACACACTTTCACTGTCAAGCCAAGGGTCTCAACTTGTTGGTGTTGGTGCTCATTTCGCTTCTGCTGGGCTCTCTCCTCCAGTAGGTGTGATCATGGAGGTGAGTTGGCACATCACACATCTGTAACCATTAATGTACAGTTTAGGATGGGACTCTACTTAACTCAACAAAACTCAACTAAACTGAACATTGAATAAATTAGTTCATCTTTTGAACCTGCTGAGCCCACTGATGTTTTCCTAAAAGGATAGAGGTTTTACAATTTTTCACTAGAAGAGGTTTTCCTTGCTGTAATCATTCCTCCTGTTCATACTGGCTATTAAAAGGTCCCCTTCAAAGGTGCTTTCAATGTAAGTGATAGGGGGCAAAATCCACAGTGTGTCCACACAGTCATTTTGTGCAAAAATGCATTTAAATATTTATCTGAAGCTTATATGAGGCTTCAGCAGTCTGATTTAGTCATATCAAGTGGATATCTGCCACATTTACAGTCGTTTTAGCATCAAATTCCCTCTTTGTGTTTCCTCAGACAGTGTTTCCTGTTGAGCTGCGGTGGAAGTATAGTAACAAAAACCGGGACTTTGGCACTAAAAAGACTGTAACATTGAAAGATATCTACTTGATTTGACTCATTTGCACAGAAGGTGGACTGTGGATTTTGGCCCCCATCACTTAACATTGTAAGTGCAGAAACTTTGGCATCTTTAAACCAAAACTTTGCAAACTGCTGTTACACTGAGCTGTTCAGCATTTCAGCAGTTTACTGAAGGTGGTGGTTAAATGCATCACTGTGTAATAAGCAATGTTTTATTTTTCTGAAGGAGTTTGAATGGTTACTGCAAACTGTATCAGTTTGCTTGTAAATCAACAGTCAGTTCAGGATTTTTACTTCTGTCTTTACATTTCAGCAATGTATACACTGAAGATCTTACTTTAAATTTGTACATGTAATATTTGTTTTTATGTTTTACTGAACAAACTACCACTGAATGAAAGTCAGTTGTTGCTGCCGTTGAACATTCGACGCCTCAAATACAGCTGAGGCGTCGAATAAAACGGCTTGAAAAAAGTCTTTGAATGATTTTAAACTGCCTAAATTCTCACGTTTTCCATGATGAAACAGTAAGAGAGTCAAGTTGAGGTCACTGTGGGTCCATATTTCACTGGTCACTTGTATAGTTTTTCAGAAATCATCGAGTGAAGTTTCTGCACACTGAAGCTCAAACATCCAATTGAAGGAGCAAGAAGAAAAACATATTTGAGTGGACTGGACTTTAATTTTCATTCATTCATTTCAAAGATTGTCAAGATTTACTGCAGTGCTTTCAGTTTTCTTTTTATTGGATTGGTTCTGTTGTAGTGTGTTCAAAAAAATGAAGAGTCCTTAAACAGCCAGTATTTGCGGTTCGCCATCTTTTATTTTACAATTTTTGTCACTTGCTGAGTACTGCTTGATTTTATGGTTATGATAACTAATAAAAACTGTATTTTACACAGATACTGTGACATTTTGCTGTGATTTCTTAACCCCTAATTGCATCAGTGTATAGCATATATCATTTTTTCCCTTAACACTACTGAGTGGTAAAGCCAGTGTGTCTGAAGAAGATATTTGTTAGGTTTAACAATGCATTAAAAGAAACATTAGTAAGGGATCTTCCACCCCACTAGGATGTAATCTAGGGTTAATATACACAAAGTACAGCTGAGGCTGATGGGATTGTCATTTGTTTTGCACGTATTTGGTTGTAAATCAAAATATTGGACAAATAAAAATTGAGATGAAATTGATTGATTGACTTGTTTATTTAAGTGTTGCAACTTTCTTATGCCCAGCCTATATGGGCTTACAAGACACTAGACAATAATAACCAGGATGGTCACATGACAGATGTACAGTTCCACAGATTGAAAAAGAACATTTCAGAACATTTAGTTTACATGGCAGAGATGTCCTGTTATGATGGATACAGTGCTCTCTTTTTTAGCAGCCAAGCCTCTCCTATAAATCTGGCTAAAAGAAAAGTCTCCATATTAAAAAGCCAACTCAACATATCAGCTTCAGACAACCAAAACAAATCAGGTTTTTTCAATTGGATCTTTTCAAACAAACAATTCCTCAAGTCACTGCACAAAGGTCAAGATCACAAAAAACACATAAACGTCGCTCTTCAGGAATACTTTTATATCTGCCTACCTCAATTGCCAGTTGTAAAGTACTAGTTCTTAACTGAGCACACATGGACCTTTGCCTTCTCTGTACATTTAAAATTATATATGGTTCTTGAAATGGTTGATGAAAAGTCAGGAGGTCACCAAAGTTAATAAAATTCCTCCTATGGAGAGCATGGATATCTGAGCAAAATTTTATGGCAATCCATCTAGTAGTTGAGATATTTCAGTCTGGCCCAAAGTGATGGACTGACTGAGAGACTGGCATTGCTATCCATACAGTGAAAAACATGCATTTAAAGATGACTGGACTGAGAAATACATGTTCATTTTTCCTGAGGGAAGTATGAGACCATTGTGCTTGAATTGCAATCATGCAAACATGAACATCATACAACATCATGTGCGTGTGTATATATGTGTGTGTGTGTGTAAAATGTATATTCCTAGAATTCTGCTTTCAGAACTAGCTATTAATTATTAAGAGAGGCAATTATGTATTATTTTTTCTGAAGTAATGTCATCTTCACTGCTCAACAGTTGAAGGACTTTTTGTTGTGTCTATACCATGCTACTAGAACACTTTTTCCACAAAATAACTAAGGCATTTCAACAAAAAACATTATTTTGCAGAAAACACACTGATCAAAATTAGAAAACACTTTAAGATACCTCCCAGTTATTGGTGTTAATCTGGCACCTGGTGCTAATTTCCTTGATTATCTGTCTATTTAACTGGCAGCAGGTTGTCCAGATGAAGGCTAAAGGGATGACCCTATCAGCCATAGCAAGACAAGTTGGTTGTTCCAAATCTGTGATTTCAAGAATATTGAATCTTTACAACATCACAAACTCATTCAAGTCCCCCAAGAAGGCTGGTCGTCCACGGAGAGAGGACAGGATACTACTCAATGGGCAATCGTTTCCACACTGCAGCTGGAATTGCTCGCCAGTTCAGCGCTGAACAGGGTAAGGATCTGTCTTGTCATACAGTGTCTCGACGTTTAAGAGCATTTGGACTGAAAGCCCACTCTGCAGTGACCAAACCTCTCATTAGCAGAAAGAATCAAAAGGCTAGACTAAGCTTTGCTGAGGAGCATGTTGTGGTCCAAAGTTCACTTGAGTGATGAAAGCAAGTTGAATGTATTTGGGTCTGATGGGAAACATTATGTTCGGCGACAAACTGGAGAAAGACTGAACCCAAAGTGTGTAAAGAAGTCAGTGAAAGGTGGAGGAGGAAGTGTCATGGTTTGGGGCATGTTTTCTGCAGCAGGAGTTTGGCCTCTTATACAGCTACACGGCAGAGTGAATGCAAATGTTTATCAGAACCTTCTTCAACAACATATGGTTCCTTCCCTGCGTTCATCACCCAATCAGCCCGCAGTTTTTATGCAGAACAACGCTCCATGTCACACAGCAAAACGGGTAAAGCAGTTCCTTGAAACTGAAAACATTGAAATAATGACATGGCCTGCCCAGAGTCCTGATCTCAACCCACTACAGTCACCGAAGTGTGGAGGAGACTGGAAGAAGAGTGGACCAAAATCACACCAGAGCAGTGTGAGAGACTAGTGCTGTCTTGTGGCCGCAGATGTGCTGAAGTCATTCAGAGCAGAGGCCTGTACACTTCCTACTAATTGCTGACTATATATATGTGCATGTTTTGTTTTTTAACTCAAGCCATTTTTAACTCAAGCCTAATAATCAACCCTCGACCTAAACTTAATTATAACTCATTCGAAAGCCTCGTTCTTAGTCTTTCACACCCAACCTGGAAAACTTTACAGCCAATTCTATTAGTTATAGTGTACCGCCCTCCTGGCCCGTACTCTGAATTTTTATCCGAATTTTCAGAGTTTTTATCAAACTTAGTCCTTTGTACAGATAAAGTCATTATAGTAGGTGACTTTAATATCCATGTGGACGTCGATATTGATAGTCTTAGCCCTGCGTTTATCTCATTATTAGACTCAATTGGCTTCTCTCAGAGTGTAAATAAACCTACTCACTGTCTTAACCACACCCTCGACCTTGTTCTGACTTATGGCATTGAAATTGAACATTTAATAGTTTTTCCACAAAATCCTATTTTATCAGACCATTACTTAATAACTTTTGAATTCCTATTAATAGACTACACACCATTAGACAAAAACATCTTTACTAGATGTCTTTCTGATAGTGCTGTAGCTAAATTCAAAGAAGCGATCCCACTAGTACTAAATTCAGTGCCATGTCTCAATACTACAAAGGAGTCTTATGCTAAGTTTAGTCCCTCTGAAACCGATGATCTTGTTGATAGTACCGCAAGCTCATTGCGAACAACACTTGCCCCTTTACAAAGGAAGATAATAAAACATAAGAAGCTAGCTCCATGATATAACTCCCAAACCCGTAAATTAAAGCAAACTTCACGAAATTTTGAAAGGATTTGGCGTTCCACCAAACTAGAAGAATCTCGTTTAGTCTGGCAAGATAGTCTTAAAACATATAGGAAGGCCCTCTGTAATGCCAGAGCTGCCTACTACTCATCATTAATAGAGGAGAATAAAAACAGCCCTCGGTTCCTTTTTAGCACTTTGGCCAGGCTGACAAAGAGTCATAACTCTATTGATCCATGTATTCCTATAGCTCTCAGTAGTAATGACCGGGCTCTAGGTGGGCAGCCATCTGCCTTGACCGGTTGGTTTTACAGCGAAAGAAAGAGGGAGGGGGACGGGGGAAGGGGAGAGGGGGGTGTAACCATAACAACAGTAATGTAAGTAGAACTATGACTTTATAATAGTAATAGCAATAATATCAGTAGCAGAAATGGAAACAGGACATCCACAGGACCACGCCACAGTCCCCACAGCCATGGCCCACTGTTCAGGCAATGGATCTTCCTCTGAGACGAGAGAGCACAGAGACTCCGGGGAAGAAGTCAAGTTAGTAACATGCATTAAGGGTACATGAAAGCATACAAATGGAGAGGAGGAGGAGGAGAGAGGAGCTCAGTGCATCATGGGAAGTCCCCCGGTAGGTGAAAAAAAGCAGTCCTTGAAATTTGTTTTATATGATGGCTGAAGGACATATCCTGGTCAAAGATAACTCCCAGATTCCTTACGGTGGAGCTGGAGGCCAAGGTAATGCCATCCAGAGTAGCTATGTCATTAGATAATGTGTTTCTAAAGTGTTGTGGGCCAAACACAATAACTTCAGTTTTGTCTGAGTTCAGTAGCAGAAAATTGGCAGTCATCCAGGTCTTTATGTCCTTAAGGCACACTTGAAGTTTAGTTAACTGATTTAATTCATCTGGCTTCATTGATAAATATAATTGGGTATCATCAGCGTAGCAATGAAAATTTATTTCGTTTATTTATTTTGTTTCCGGAACTCCGTGTCTAACTTTTGCGTGGATGGAGGATTCATCGTTAATGTGTACAAACTGAAGTCGATCTGAAAAATAGGATTTAAACCAGCTTAATGCAGTTCCTTTAATACCAATTAAATGTTCCAGTCTCTGTAACAGGATGTGATGGTCAATGGTGTCGAATGCAGCACTAAGATCTAACAAGACAAGTACGGAGAGAAGTCCTTTGTCTGATGCAGTTAGGAGGTCATTCGTAACTTTCACCAATGCTGTCTCTGTGCTATGATGCGCTCTAAAACCTGACTGAAAATCCTCAAATAAACTATTGTTATGTAGAAAGTCACATAACTGATTGGCAACTGCTTTCTCGAGGATCTTAGAGAGAAAGGGAAGGTTAGATATAGGTCTATAGTTGGCTAAAACGGCTGAATCCAGTGTAGGCTTCTTAAGAAGAGGTTTAATTACAGCTACTTTAAAGGACTGTGGTACATAGCCTGTTACTAGAGACAGACTGATCATATCTAGTAAAGATGTGCTAACTAAGGGTAAGACTTCCTTAAGCAGCCTAGTTGGGATGGGGTCCAAGAGACAGGATGATGGTTTAGAGGACGAAATCATTGAAATTAATTCACAAAGGTCGATTGGAGAGAAACAGTCTAAATATATATCGGGTTTTGCAGCTGTTTCTAAGGTTCCTGAATTGAAGGGTGAATCAGTGCCTGTTGAGGGCAGGAGGTGATGAATTTTGTCTCTAATAGTTAGAATTTTGTCATTAATTCGACGGTAAGCGTATTGTGTCACTTCCTGGCCTCCAGCTCCACCGTAAGGAATCTGGGAGTTACCTTTGACCAGGATATGTCCTTCAGCCATCATATAAAACAAATTTCAAGGACTGCTTTTTTTCACCTCCGTAATATAGCAAAAATCAGGCACATCCTGCTTCAAAAAGATGCAGAAAAACTAGTCCATGCATTTGTTACTTCTAGGTTGGATTATTGTAATTCTTTATTGTCAGGCTGCCCTAACAAGACCCTAAAGACTCTCCAGCTGGCCCAGAATGCAGCTGCACGTGTATTAACAAAAACTAGGAAAAGAGATCATATTTCTCCTATTTTAGCTTTGCTACATTGGCTTCCGGTAAAATCCAGAATACAATTTAAAATACTTCTCCTTACTTATAAAGCTCTTAATGGTCAGGCGCCACTATATCTTAAAGAGCTCATAGTACCCTATTACCCCACTAGAACACTGCGCTCCCAAAATGCAGGCTTACTTGTGGTTCCTAGAATATCTAAAAGTAGAATGGGAGGCAGAGCCTTCAGCTATCAGGCTCCTCTCCTGTGGAACCATCTCCCAGATTCAGTCCGGGGGGCAGACACCCTCTCTACGTTTAAGAGTAGGCTTAAAACTTTCCTTTTTGAAAAAGCTTATAGTTAGGGCCGGCCAGGCTCACCTTGGACCGGCCCCTAGTTATGCTGCTATAGGACTAGACTGCCGGGGGACTTCCCATGATGCACTGAGATCCTCTCTCCTGGCAGATGAGATTGAGACTGATGTGGCAGATGAGATTGGGATAGAGGAGACAGACAGCACAGGGACAGGAGGAGGACAGGAGGAGATGACAGTAACCAGGAAGGAAGAAATCAAGTGGCGTCACAGGCCGTTCACTACAATCATTGACACTTCCTTTGAGAATCCTCCAATTCATGAGGATTATCCCATGAGACCCTATGAATAGTTCAAACGGTATATACCAGATGAGATCTTCAATTTGATGGCCCAGTATGTCTCCAGAACCAGATCATTTCCCCCAGAGACCAATTCGCAGACCAGTCCAGGATGTAAGGCCTCTACCTGAAGTGCAGTATGACATGGTTGACCACATGCCAAATTATGATAAAAAGAAAGAGGCTAGCAGATGCAAGATGCCAAACTGTACAGGAAAAACACATGTCTTTTGTGACAAGTGCAACATCCACTTGTGCTTTGTGCCACAACAAAACTCCTTCAAGGCTGCTCATTGAAAATGAGAATACATGAAAACATCCACAAGCTGATATCTTCTCAAGTTCAGCTTCCAGTTCCATTCCAAGGGAACGTGTTATCAGTTCATTAGCCTACTATAAAAACAACATACATCTACTAAAATCATACATCTATTGTGTTCATGTGCATGTTCAGATTACGTTATTTCCCTCTCTCCTTACTGTACACAGACTCAAACACATGCAAACATCCAGTTCCAGATGTTTAGGTCATATCTGATTGATTACTATGTGGAAAAACTCAGCCTTTTTTATGACATTTTATGCCCATCGTGTCGTGGCGTCCATTGTAATGGACATGAAAAAATACTATTAAAAATATGAGTTAGCAAAAAAAAATGTTTCCAGTTTGTTGTTATGTTGGAGAGGAGTCGGAATCAGTTAAAATAAATTGTTTTGCCCAGCAGAAAAAATGCGGGTCTGAGGGGGTTAAATCGTCCAGTGGGATAAGACATTCAAGTTCTTAAATCCTCTGTAATTTATTCCAATTGTATGGTGCAAAGTGATGGAAGGTGTCTTCCCAATTTCAGTATTTACCCGAGGGGTAACAGTTATACTTCTCCCTTCCCTGTGTTTTTCCCATGGTTTTTCCTTTCTCGTGTTTCATGTTTGTCCCCAGTCTGTCTCTCTGTGTGTTTGTGTGTGTGGGCGTATGCTGGGTGTGGCCTCCTGGTTTCCCTCTCCCATTCAACTTGAACACCTGCAGCTCATCTACTAATCAACTTTACAAGCCAGCAGTATAAAACCCCAGTTCATCTCTCCAGACTCTGCCAGATTGTTCAGTCACCAATGCGGCACAGGTGCTACGGCCAAGCTTCTTGTAAGCTGTTTGTTTGTTTTTCTGATCTCCTGAATGCTGCTAATTCTGTTCTCTGCCTGTACCTCAGGTTCACCACTCCAGTTCCCAGTACACCTGCCACATCAGCCTCATCCTCACCTGCCTGGTGAGCTGTGGTTTTGGATTTGCAAAGTGCAGTGATACACTGAGGCAACTTTTGTAGGAGACATTTATAAATAAAAATGATAGAATGTAGTCCTTCTTGTTGCTAGTGAGGACCAGCCTACTTTTTCATATAGAACACAATGATGTGTATCTTTAGCTCCTGTAATGAAATGTGAAGCATGATGATATACTGTATCAAGTTGTGTAAAGGCAGAGCGAGCAGCATGAGAATAAAACATAACTCCTCAAACACAGGCATGATAGTTGACTGTACAATCATTTTCCTGTCCTCAAGACAGAAACATGCTTTATTTCATTACAGGAACCTTTTTTTTTATCTTAACCTTCTGTGCCAGTTGCTCCACATACTGTTTAAGAGTTCGACTGCTATCAAGCCAGATTCCCAGGTATTTATAAATTTGGAAAATTTAAATATTTTCATATGAAGAACTGACTCATTTTATTTTAGTTAGAACCACTTTGACTGGATTCAGCTCAATTCAGTTCAGCTCTGTAATGACCTGGCTCAAGTGGCCACAACAAAAGAGAGACACACCAGTGTAAAGTTTAAACAAAAGATCTTTTATTAACCAAATTAAACCAAATTGAGTAAATTCAAATGCCAATTAAGGATTAATAAGTTGTGGGGTGTGGATGTCAGTATAGTCAGTGGTGTAAGAGTGCATGAGTGATGGATGTGTGTGTAGAGGGTGATGTAAGATGCGAAACCAGACATAAGAATAAACTTAAAGCAACATAATAAATAAAACAAATGGGTGGCTGAAGGGAAAAGGGAGAGAGGGCAGCTGTTGCAGCAGAGTGGCAGACAGAGAGAGAGAGAGAGAGAGAGATGCACTGCAGCCGGCTTAAATAACCTGGGAACACACCGGGGCCCTCAGGTCTGCCAGGTTACACTAACAATCCACCTGCAGAGTGAACAGAGACAGATGAACCACACAGCAACACAGAATGACACAACAGAGGTCATCATAGCTCATAGATAATTTTAATGTTTGTTCTTGAATATATTGTGATGCTGTTTTCTATTGAAGATGTGAGTTTACACACTTTCTTTTATGAATTGAGGATAACAGCAAATTCCCCCCTACTGTATGTTAGTGTGACAAAACATCAAAATGCAGAAGCATATAATTTAAATAAAATGTATTGGACTTACACTACAACTTTATGATGGATACAAAATGCCTGTTTGCCTCTAGCTGTGTGTTCTACTGTTACTGCTACTACTACTTCTAATACTGTTGCTAGGTCCAAAATGGTCTAAAGGACAATGTGAATTAGGTATTTTTTTAAAATGTCTGAACGACATAGAAACCCTGAAGCTGTAAAGAAAGAATGAAACACACAAATATTACACAAGCTCCATTAAGCTCATTATAATGTCTTAATTAACTAAAATACATCACCGTGAACAACATAGTAGAGGTTTGGGACTGGTAATTCAGTATGGGCAGAAATATGTGTCCCTAGAAACTGAATTTGAATCACATCATTTGAATGTGCACTCCTGACCTCTAGTGGCCAAAGTCTGCATTTTCTAAGAGAATTTTCTCCTCCATCAATACACTGACATTGAAACAATAAGGTCAAACTTTAAAACATGATCACAGTAGAAAATATTTTTGATAATTTTCACTCATTATACTGACTGTGAGAAGAAACAGAGTGAAATATTGCTCTTTGCCATGGTTATGAAGTGATTAAACCTACTGTTTCCACTGGTGCTAAAGCTACCTGTTGAAGAGCTGAAATATCACTAGTACCACTGCTACTACTATCACTACTGCTATTGTTTCTTCCAGTGGTACTACTGTTGGTAACTGAACTACATGTTTATTAGAGAGATGAAAGAAGTGATGAAGGGAGTGAGGGAGACAGGCTCAGCCAGTTAATTACTTAATGATCACAACATGGTCTGTTAAATCTATCAGGGTTTACAAAGACAATGCATAATCTGGCTATTTTATATTCACTACAGGACATGGACATTAGAGTTGTGACGTTCACGAACGAACCAAATCTTTTGGCCGGCTCATTAACATGAACGATGGGAACCGAGTCGCGTTTGGTTGGGAGCCGTATTTGGACAGTAACACATTTTATAGATTCTCTTTTAAAAGCAGAAGGAAAGATCTTAAGGAGGGTCTAACCCTCCCTAACCCTAACCCTTTGACAATGCTCCTTCCAAATATGTGTCTTATTGTTTATATTGTCATGACGTCATGACTTGTTAAATAAGCTATCAAATGCTGGCCTATTTTCTGGCAAAATTTTAAATTGCTCATCATTAAATATATTGAGTCATGAAAAAATAAAGTAGTTATTATTTAGAATTAGTGTGAAGGGACATTTTTCACTTCTTCACCACTTTAAATAATGATCTATAAACAACAATAAAGACAATTCAAATGGAACATTGTCTACAGACCCTCTTAAAGATCTTCTCTTCTCAAACATACAAGGAATTTGAAGTTATTACCAAGTTACAAAATGATTTAATCTAATTAAAAGTAATTAGTAATTAACAAATTACACTTTAAGAGCTACTACTAGTCCATCTATGACCTGTTAGTAATTTTATCACTCCTGACTGATAGAACTGCTGCTACTGTTATTACTATTGATACTTTCTACATGACTTTTTAATATCTGTATTAGATTTTTTTTTTTAGATTATTGATACATTTTATAGTTTCCTTTTCAAAAGGTATTTTAATACTGCTGTTACTATTGAAACTACCACAGTTATAAAATCTGCTACAAATAATACAACTACTGCTGCTCATTAATGAATGAAATGTTCCATCTAAACTTGTTGTGTTATAACGAGTTCACCTGTGTTGAACTCTTTGTTACAGAAGGAAAGATCTTTAGGAGGGTCTAACCCTCCCTAACCCTATTGCAATGGTCCATCCAAAACATACACTTAAAAACGTATATACAGACACAGTTAAATTGTTTCCAGTAAGAAATATTAATGATGAACATTTGTCTTCCTCATTAAATACTGACATATGTACGACAGTTTTTGACAGGATTTGAATGGATTTGAATGAAACATTGCCTCCAGACCCTCTTGAAACCCTTCCCTTTTTTTACAAAGTCATTATAAGATAAGATCAACTTAAGTGATCCCATCCAAACCTTAAGATATTTCTTCCTGTCCAGAAAGAATTTCAAATTCAATTTAAACAATAAAACTATAATAGTTATTATACACTTTAATTGCTACAGCTGAAATATCTATCATACTAATTACTGCTAATATTACTACGTTTGACAGAAACAGAAGGAAAGATCTTTAGGAGGGTCTAACCCTCCCTAACCCTAACCCTTTGACAATGTTCCATCCAAATATATGTTTCCTTTTCTTCATATAGTGATGTCATGATGTAACCAGACACCAGATTAACAAACTCTTAAACACTGACCTGTTTTTCAGGAATTTTTTCAACTGTTGATGATTCAATAACTTTAAACATAACCAAATAACTTTAATGGTAATCAGCAGCATGTTTTTCACTTCTAAAGTGATTAAATACTGACCGGTGCACAACAGCAACAAAATATTTGAATGGAACATTGTCTACAGACCCTCTTAAAGATCTTTCCTTCTTTTAGTCATTATGACGAGTTCACCACAAGACAGAAAAAAATATGGACAAAACTTAGAAAAAAAAGCACCAAAGTGAAAGGAGTGAGTTGGAAGGAAAAGAGTTGCAGCGTGTCTGACTTACCATTATTTCTTTTGTTTTTCAAAGAATGTGTAGAAGCTGTCAAAGACTTAAAAGACTTAAGACTTATATTCAAAATAAATTAAATAGTTGAAAAAATGATTTTGTAGAACTTGTGGGGTTTTTTGGAAACTTTAGAAGTAAGTGAAAGAAAAGAGGTTGAACATGTCTGTGTGTAAAGAATTACCATCTCTTTTTGTGTTAGATTTTTTCAAACAAAGTGTAGAAGGTATCAGTCAAAGAGTTAAATAGAGTTACATAACTTATCTACATGCTGAAAAGGAATGAAAGAGTTAAAACATATCTACATACTAAAGAGGAGTGAAAGTTAAAACTTATCTAAGGTTTCTTTTTTTAGGAAAGAGGAATGAAAGAGTTAAAACTTCTCTACATACAAAAAAGGAATGAAAGTTAAAACTTATATATACTAAATATGTATAAAAGTTTAAAGTTATCTACATACTAAAAATGGATAAAAGTTAAAACTTATCTACATACTGAAAGAGGAAGAAAGAGTTAAAACGTATCTACAAATTAATAATGTATAAGAGTTAAAACTTATCTACATACTAAAAAGTAAAGAAAGTTAAAACTTATATATATACTAAAAAGGAATGAAAGAGTTAAAACTTATCTACATGCTAAAAACATATAAAAGAGTTAAAACTTATCTAAATGCTGAAAAGGAATGAAAGAGTTAAAACTTATCTGCTTATTTGCACTGGGTGTGCAGTGTGCGTGTATGTGTGTGTATGTTACGTCTCTGGGTTGTATGGAGAGTCAGTCATCCATGCCATGACCCTGCCACTGCATTAAAAGCAGAGGGTGGGAGTCCACCGGGCTGGGGTCCGTAAGGGCCAGGTCAGAGGGGCGGGGCCGTGACATCATCATGAGGAATGTCATCCACGTGCTCCTGGGGACTCTGGGCTGGATCTCCTGCTGCCTTCCTTCTGCTGTCCTTCCCTGAACCTTTTAGAGAGACAGACAGGAGGAGAGGAGGAACCAAGTCAGACTAGTTCAGTTACACCCTTTAGACTGATGCAGTATTGCTGTTGAACTGGATGTATCATGGATCAGGATAGAACAGTTTGGACCACTGTGGGCACGTTTGGACTGCTAACCTCCAGCTGGACACCCTCCAGGTTGGCCTGTGGGGCAGAGGTGGAGGGCTGGGGGCTGGGGCTCCTCTCTGACAGGACAGCAGCATTCTCATTGAGTCTTCTCTCCGGAGGCTCCTCGAAGGCTCTGGAGGTGCTCTCCTGCTCCCTCCGTCTATTCCTGCTTGCACCAACCTGTTAGTTACACAGAGAGACAGGGATGACTCCAACTGTATGATTACTAGACTGTTAATAATTAAAGGAAAACTAGGAGCCTATATATCATGGAGGAGACAGAGAAAGTAGCTGAAATCAGCTACTTTAAGTGAGACTTTAACTTTTGCTGAACAATGGCTACTGTGGCCACAAGTGGTAATTACAGGGTAATGGTGAATGATAAGACATACTGATACTGATAAGACTCTTAATAAATACACTGCTGTGAAATATTATTAGTACAATTTGAGTTCAATATTTAAATTGCACTTTTAAGATAACTGCTGTCAATACAAACTGCTGTCAATGCAAAAATGACGCATTTAAAAAATGTAAACATATTTTATTACTCTAAGCCCCAGTGATAAAATAATACACTAAAATATACTAAATGTTAGTATGCTATAGCACACTAATGTGTACTTGCGTCCAGACTATTAAATAGTGTACTTAAAGTGTGCTAAAATGCAACAACTCATTTTGTACTTTTACACTTAAATAGTATTAAAGTTGTACAAAAGCCCTACTTTAATTGTGTTAAGTATACTTGACTGTGCTAAAATGGAACAACTTTAAGTATACCTAATATACTGCAAATGTACTAATTATTTTTAATGTTTGTATACTGTTTCACACAGCAAATGCCACATATTTCATGCATGTGTCTGTTGTTAAAGGCATTCAATTTTAAACTTAATTGTAACAGTTTTTAAAGAGGGTTCAGCCATGTAGTCATGAGTGATCAGGTGCTTGTTTTATGAAACTTTTATGGTACCGTTATTTGTGAGTTGTTTGTGTTTTGTGCTGCTCTGTATGTACTTTCTTGTTGAGTTTTGTGCTTTAAAGTATGTATTTGTATTGTTGAGTCTTGTGCAGTTCCAGATATATTTTAATGTTGAGTTTTATGTATTTTGAAGGCCCATCTAGGGATGGGCATTGAAAATTAGCTTAGGCTATAAATGCTGTGGCATAGGGCATTAGTTGTCCCTAAACAAATAAATGTTGAATGAACTAAACTGATGATGAGACCAGATGTGTGAGGATCTTACCACCTTAACTAAACTATTTCCTGGTCGACTTGCTAGAGCCCAATCTACAAGCCCCCACTGACCAGTCATAAAGGAAATCAGACTTGTAACACTCAGCACACAGCACACACTTCCACTCCATGACATTTGAGGGTATCATACAACCACTCCCACTGGTCTCTGAAGCAGCAGCGACACATCAAACTTACTGATAACTTAGTGTAAAACACGGACCGGGGCGGAACTATACGCGTAGTCGGCGGAACAAACGTCATCGTCCAGGCATCGACGTCTTAAATTCTCACCTGCAGGAGGACAAACAATCAGTGGGTCATCTGCTTGTAGTACAAACAACTGCTGTTCCCAGGAGAAGGAGAGAGGACAATATGAGGAATTACACTTCTTTTATCAGGAACACATCTTGACAACTTGGCTCTGTGTTGTGACTGGCTGCCATGGCAACAGTGGAGAGGAGGAAGTGTAATCTCCTATGCAAACAGACATCTTGTCATCACATCAGGGATGGTCATGTATGTTTTGACCTGATCACTGATGATGAAAATCTTACCTTCAACTTATCTCACCGTTGAATGAGGTTCAGGGCTGCGAGGTGAGATGCCCGTCTGTTTCACACTTCCACACAGACTTCAGTCTTCAGGAGCTGTATTCTCACAGGATAGGACACAGACACATTCTGCCTCCCACCATTTCTCCAGCAGAGGATGCTTCATACTTGATGTCCATCTCATCCTCATGAACTGAGGCGTGACTAGAACAGAGTTTTCTTCTCTCCAATATCTCAGCTGACTCCCACAGTAAAACTTTACTTGATACTCTTCAGGTAAAATTCAAATGATAAGTTTAATGCAACAAACATAAAACAAAGGAAAGATCAATTTTCCCCCCGACAGTTCACCTTCATTACATAATTAAATAAAACAGCTTTTCCCCTAATATGCTCATGTTGTCTGAGAGTCCACGATGCAACATTCAGTCCATTGTGATCCCCGGCGTACGTTCAGAAGATACAAAGGCAGAATTACTACAGCTCTGAATGCAACACGACACACAGCTGCCACCAAAGTAGCACACAATCTCAACTCTAAAGTGACACAAATGACCCAATAAAACAACTGAGCGATGATTTCTTTCTATTTTATAACTTTTCAGACTGTTTTTTGATTTTGTGATAGCAAACAGTCTTAAGCTCAAATAGAGGGTCACAGTGTAATGCTTTAGTGTAAAACTTAAATAATTGATGATTAATAATGATTGGTTTATTAATCACATTCTTTGTTTTTGTAGATTTGTTGAGCACGAACGCTCTTTTACAAGAATGTTCCATATTCACACATACTAGATGTCATCAGTGGTGGAAA
Source organism: Scomberomorus guttatus (assembly GCA_038419695.1). Classification (NCBI taxonomy): domain Eukaryota; kingdom Metazoa; phylum Chordata; class Actinopteri; order Scombriformes; family Scombridae; genus Scomberomorus; species Scomberomorus guttatus. Next base: position 825,237 of record CM076467.1, on the reverse strand, counting down.
GTAACTAAATAGTCAATTTCAAGTCAGTTTTATTTATATAGCGCCATCTCAGGTTAGTTATCTCAGGGCACTTTTCACATAGAGTCTGGAGGTCTAGACTGTACTCTTTAATTTACAGAGACCCAACATTTCCCCATGAGCAAGCACTTGGCGACAGCAACAAGGAAAAACTCAAGCAGAACCGGGCTCTAGGTTGTCACTTGGTACATTTACTCAAGTACTGTACTTATGTACAATTTTGAGGTAGTTGTACTTTACATGAGTCTTTCCATTTGATGCTACTTTATATTTCCACTCCACTACATTTCAGAGGAAAATATTGTACTTTCTACTTCACTAAATTTATTTGACGGCTTTAGTTACTTTTCAGATGAAGATTTGAAACACTGGGTAATATAACAAGCTTTTAAAATACAACACATTGTTAAAGATGAAACCAGTAGTTTCCAACCTTTTTGGCTTTTGACGTCTTACAAAAAGCAGTATGTAGTCAGGGTCACATTTCAGATGTCTGAGTTGTTAACAGCTCCACCAAATAGTGATTTTTCCCTCTAAACGTTTCATTTTAATAAATGTTCAAATGATCCAATATTTCACCAAAAACCTCCCCTCCTCCTTTTTCTCCCTCTCCCATAATCATCTCACGACCCCTGAGATTTATCTGGTGACACTTTGGAGGGGCCCGACCCCTAGGTTGGGAACCACTGGACTAAACTAGCTAACTCTATATAAAGTAGTTGAAACTAGCTCCACCTCCAGCAGCTACAACAGTAACATGCTGCTTACACACTGATGCTTCAGTATTAATAATCGAATGATGTCATTTATAATAATATATCAGAGGTAACAAACCACTACTTTTACTACAATACTTTAACTACATCAAGCTGCTAATACTTATGTACTTTACTTAAGTAAGATTTTTCATGCAGGACTTTTATTTATAATGGAGTATTTTCACATTACTGTATTGCTACTTTTAATTAAGTAAAGGATCTGAATTAAGGAGCTGAGTACTTCTTCCATCACTAGATGTCATCAAAAAGACAGTTTCAGTGTCTACATTTGTTGTTAACCTCTGACAAGGTGCATGGTTTCATGCTTGTCCCAGGGTTACCAACATGACACCCCATGTGACTGTGAGTGTTGATTTTCCCTCAATCCTACATTAACATTTTATAATATGTAGCCTGCATATATTCACTGATGTTATTGGCAATTACGCCTATAGTCGCTGAAAATGATAAAGTATTACACAAAAAACTGAAGACAACATTCCAAATAATATTTCAAATAAGCACAAGCTCCTAACAAATCTAACAGGATACACACTTTCACTGTCAAGCCAAGAGTTTTACCTTGTTGGTGTTGGTGCTCATTTGGCTTCTGCTGGGCTCTCTCCTCCAGTAGGTGTGATCATGGAGGTGAGTTGGCACATCACACATCAGTAACCATTAATGTACAGTTTAGGATGGGACTCTACTTAACTCAACACAACTCGACTAAACTGAACATTGAATAAATTAGTTCGTCTTTTGAACTGGCTGAGCACACTGATGTTTTCCTTAAAAGATAGAGGTTTTACAATTTTTCACTAGAAGAGATTTTCCTTGCTGTAATCATTCTTCTTGTTCATACGGGCTATTAAAAGATCCCCTTCAATGTAAGTGATGGGGGACAAAATCCACAGTGTGTCCACACAGTCATTTTGTGCAAAAATGCATTTAAATATTTATCTGAAGCTTATATGAGGCTTCAGCAGTCTGAGTTAGTCATATCAAGTGGATATCTGCCACATTTACAGTCTTTTTAGCATCAAATTCCCTCTTTGTGTTTCCTCAGACAGTGTTTCCTGTTGAGCTGCGGTGGAAGTATAGTCACAAAAACAGGGACTTTGGCACTAAAAAGACTGTAACATTGAAAGATATCTACTTGATTTCACTCATTTGCACAGGAGGAGGACTGTGGATTTTGGCCTCCATCACTTAACATTGTAAGTGCATTATGAAGGGATCTTCTAATGGTCAGTATGAACAGGAGGAATGATTATGGCAAGAAAAACCTGTTTCAGTGTTCATTTGGGCTCCTGACTATTGTTTTAAGACAGTCATATCAAGTGGATATCTGCCACAGTCTTTTTATTTACAGTCTTTTTAGCATCAAATTCCCTCTTTGTGTTTTCTCAGACAGTGTTTCCCCGTTGAGCTGCAGTGGACGTATAGTAACAAAAAGAGGGACTTTGGCACTAGAAAGACTGTAACATTGAAAGATATCTACTTGATTTGACTCATTTGCACAGGAGGAGGACTGTGGATTTTGGCCCCCATCACTTAACATTGTAAGTGCATTATGAAGGGATCTTCTAATGGTCAGTATGAACAGGAGGAATGATTATGGCAAGAAAAACCTGTTTCAGTGTTCATTTGGGCTCCTGACTATTGTTTTAAAACAGACTTGTGAACTCATCCTTTAAATAAACAAGCTATTTTCTACTCTGCATGCACATATGCATAACGGCTTTACTGTTTTTGCAGCAATATCACAGTAAAGTTGACTTTACTACAGAAAATAATGATCATTTATGAACTGTTTAATAAAGTAATGAATGGGGGCTTTTTTCTTGACAAAATATCAGGTTGAAAGTAGAAACTTTGGCATCTTTAAACCAAAACTTTGCAAACTGCTGTTACACTGATCTGTTCGGCGTTTCAGCAGTTTACTGGTGGTGGTTAAATGCTTCACTGTGTAATAATTCAATTCAATTCAATTCAATTTTATTTATATAGCGCCAAATCACAACAAATGTTATCTCAGGGCACTTTACACATAGAGCAGGTCGAGACGGTACTCATTTATTTACAGAGACCCAACAATTCCCCCCATGAGCAAGCACTTGGCGACAGCGGCAAGGAAAAACTCCCCGGGAAGAAACCTCAAGCAGAACCAGGCTTTAGGTGGGCGGCCATCTGCCTTGACCGGTTGGGTTTACAGCGAAAGAAGGAGGGAGGGGGACGGGGGAGGGGAGAGGGGGTTGGGTTGGGGAGAGACACAGAGAAGTATAATAACAACAACAACAATAACCATAACAACAGTAATGTAAGTAGAGCTATGACTTTATAATAGTAATAGCAATAATATCAGTAGCAGAAATGGAAGCAGGACATCCACAGGACCACGCCACAGTCCCCACAGCCATGGCCCACTGTTCAGGCACTGGATCTTCCTGTGAGACGAGAGAGCATAGAGACTCCGGGGAAGAAGTCAAGTTAGTAACATGCATTAATGGTACATGAAAGCATTGAAATGGAGAGAAGGAGGAGGAGGAGAGAGGAGAGAGGAGCTCAGTGCATCATGGGAAGTCCCCCGGCAGTCTAGTCCTATAGCAGCATAACTAGGGGCCGGTCCAAGGCGAGCCTGGCCGGCCCTAACTATAAGCTTTTTCAAAAAGGAAAGTTTTAAGCCTACCCTTAAACGTAGAGAGGGTGTCTGCCCCCCGGACAGAATCTGGAAGATGGTTCCACAGGAGAGGAGCCTGATTGCTGAAGGCTCTGCCTCCCATTCTACTTTTAGTTATTCTAGGAACCACAAGTAAGCCTGCATTTTGGGAGCGCAGTGCTCTAGTGGGGTAATAAGGTACTATGAGCTCTTTAAGATATAGTGGCGCCTGACCATTAAGAGCTTTATAAGTAAGGAGAAGTATTTTAAATTCTATTCTGGATTTACCGGAAGCCAATAAGCAATGTTTTATTTTTCTGAAGGAGTTTGAATGGTTACTGCAAACTGTATCAGTTTGCTTGTAAATCAACAATCAGTTTTTGCAGTTACTTCTGTCTTTACATTTCAGCAATGTATACACTGAAGATCTTACTTTAAATTTGTAAATGTAATATTTGTTTTTATGTTTTACTGAACAAACTACCACTGAATGAAAGTCAGTTGTTGCTGCCGTTGAACATTCATGCAGTTTCCTCTGTAATTAAAACACCTGATTCATTCACACCAGAAGGCATATACAATAATATCATTCTGGAGGGTGTCCACTTTGAGCCTACTGTATATGGGGCCAAAACAGCAACAGTTAAATTTTGCAAATTGGAAATAAAAGGAGGTTCAATGCCAAATTTTATTTTCAATGGCAAAATGTCACGCTAGCCCCATAAGCCTATTGCTTGAGACATGTGAGGCATTATTATTTCTAAATTGTCCGTTTTTAATAGTATATCTTTATAATATTAATATTATAATAAAAAGCCTCACCCTTAACTCCTTCAGGGGCATCATCATTTGTCTTTTACGTTTTTAATTGGGTGCACTTTGTGTGCAGTAGGTGTCGCCTTTGGGCACTCTGTGTTACTGACAGGTGTTTCAGATATAAAGTTAGAAACATCTCACAGCATATTGCAGTCTCCAAACAACCCTCTTGGTTAAATCTGAATATGTTAAAGGTCCCTTCCAGACAGGTTTTTTAGACACATGAAATACACTGCTTTGAATAATAATTTGTGTCTGATATGGTTTTTCCACAAAAAAGGTGTAAGTACCTTGTTAGAAAGATGTCATCTACTCCTTCTCCCTCATTGGGAAATACAGAATCAATGAAAAGTTTAACAGCTGGATTCAAAATGTCTCCTACTTCACTGAAGAGTCAATTTTCAGTGTATGTGTATGTGAACCTTCAAGTTGCCACATCACATTTCTGTAAGTTGCATACTGGACCACGATTGGCTCCTAATTAGGTGTGATGTCACAATTCATGCTTATAGTTAGACATCTTAAACTCAGATTTAAGGTGAGCACAGAGAAACTTTCCCCTTTCAGCAGAGGAATATGAAAATAAACTCTGCACATACATCATTCTGCACACTGAAGCTCAAACATCCAATTGAAGGAGCAAGAAGGAAAACATATGGTATACACGTATGGTTATAGCAAGGTTCCGGGCCTCAACATCCCCTAGTTCATACCCGGCCTCACCACCCTGCAGGAGGGCGTTCTCAGCCAGGCGAAAGCGGAGAAAGTGGAGTTCAAGAAACTGCTGCTGGGTGCTACACTGCATGACCCAGGCCTACTATCTGTTTACCAGGTGTGTGCACCGTGCAGTAGCCTTGACCACGTTCTTGATGTGTTTTTATAATGCGCATGAGTTGCGCATGCAGGGTTCTAGACTAACCTTTCTACTAGTTGCACAACCAACTTTCTCAGTAGGTGGCCCACGATGCAAAGGTATCAGTAGCCTACTAGGGAGGTGCGGAACATTATCTTAGGCTGCATTTAGACATTCCTGGTTTGCTAATAGAAATAACACAAATAATAGAAAGATAAGCAATACCAGTGCAATATGTCAAAATATAATCTTACAATAAAATATATTACATGACTGCATCTTTGTTCTAAAGAATCATTTGATTTCCCTGCTACTTGCACTAGTGCCAACAAGTCAAATATTAAATCGTCCCAAAAAAAAGGTTACTTGTTACTCGCAGTCTAGAGCCCTGCGTGCATGTGCAATCCACTAGGCGCATCTTAGGGCTGTCACTTTTCAATTGAACTTTAATATATAAATCACATAATGTTAATGTTCTATATAATTCAAACGAATTCCATAACAATTTGAAATCGTTCAAACTTTATTTTGGGAAAAAATGACGTATGCTACATGGGATTGAAGCTATTGACTGTATTGATTATAGCGATTTTAATCATGTTATTTTATATATAATATGTATATATGTAGTTAAATTTCAAACTGTACATTCTGCATAATTCAATCATTGTATTGCAAGTCAAAAACTCACTCTCTTGCCTAGAGCTTGTGCAAAATACTGCACCTAGAGTTTTAACTGGTTCAAATGTAGAGATTACTACATCACTCCAAATTAAGCATCCCTACATGGGATACCAGTTAGTTTTACAAATAGTTTTAAGATTTGTTGATCACATTTAAAGAACAGCTTGATCTGGCCCCAACCTTAATTTCAGACCTTTTAAAACCCTAATGTCCCTGCACTAAAAGAGGCAAAGTTTGATCCTGCTCAATTTCTGTTCAAGCGGCAAACTGCACTCCTTTAGAGCAGCAGCCTGGAGGCAAAGTTGCCATTGTGTGTACATTAAAAACAATACAGGCAACAATGTTGCCACCTGTTGGTGTGCAGGCACTTTTAAGAGCATGATACATATTTTCTATTTTTGTATTCTCAGGACAAGGCTTGGTGAGGCTCACTGCAGAGGATCATAGCCATCACTGGAATTCTGAAAGGAAGTGGGTGACTTTCAATCTGCCGTATGAACTTAAAGCTTTTTTTAGCATGTAGATTCATATCTGTAAGTTAATACTGATTATGTATTAGCTTATTTGTTTGTTACTGGAAAGAATTTAGCTCCTGTTTTTGGCTTTAGCCCTATTTCCATGGCTAAGGAAAGTGCAATCAATATTTGTCAGAGGTGGGGGACTCAAGTCACATGACTTGATGCAAGTCACAAATTTGAGGACTTGTGACTTCCTTGACTAACACTAATAAGACTCGACTTGACTTTGACTTGAGGCAGATGACTCGAAAAGACTTGACAGTTTTTATTTAGCTTAACTGCCTATTTGTATTATTGTAGATATTGAGCATGAACAGTTACGGTTTGAGACATGACAGGGTGACTTCTAGTGCAGTGTACTCAGGCTTTAAAGACAGTGTCTAGCAGGACCTGCACTGATTTTCTCTCAAGCTTAATATTACCAGACCGTTTCTGATTCAGACAAGACAGCTTATGAATTGACAGCTTTTCATGACAGAGCTTCATCATTCTGTTGGCGGTCCCTCACTAGTTCAAAGTCAGTATAACTCAACCACAGCAGAATGGTCTCTACCTCTCTCTAATCAACTGTGTGACAAATGCAATCCTTCGAGATCAGGCAAACAAGATGGTATTTTTTCTTGATGAGGATTACAGTTTGAGTGTTCTGGATATATTAGTCTACACAATCCACAGCAGAAAAGTAATCATCAGATAGAATACTATGTTTCGTTGTGCAAACGGCAAATGCAGGTAGATATTCCGTTGGCGAGTAAATGTACCAAAATAGTCATGTGTTGCAGCCAGAGACTCCGGCTGACACTGGGCTGTAGTATAACTTGCAGTTTTTTTAATTACGCACTTTACAACCACAACAAAGCAGTATATGTAGCTTACAGTCCACCGGCATATTTTCGCTGCTGCTAAAACCCACTAGCTTTGAGATAACTACCGCAACTGGAGGAAGTTCCTCTTCTTCTACAACTTCTGATTCAAAACTCTCACCTTACTCGAAGGCACAACCTGGTGGCGGAAGCCTTACAACACATCCACAAACATCAATACTTCATAGAATACTAAATTATGAACACTGGATCCTAGAAAACATGTTAGATTATTTATTTATTTTTGTTTACTTTTTCATAAAGTTAATCTACTAATCAATAGTGTTATTTATAAATCCTAACCATAACATCCCTAGTTGTAGAGACTAACTAACAGGTGCAGTTTTCTCATGACATGGCTTGCCATTGTACCCCTTTCTCTCGTGTTTAAAGCGCTTCTTTCATGGTGACTTGACTTGTGACTTACTTGACTTGTCTTACTTGCTGGTTTGGCAGTTGGCTTGCTTGAGTCTAAACACAGTGACTTAGGACTTGCTTGAGCCTTTAAGGTTAAGAGTTGAGACTTGCTTGTGACTTGCACATATGTAACTTACTCCCACCTCTGATATTTGTGAACATGAACTACTCAATCCCAAAGTCACAACCAAAGAAGTAAGACTCAAATTTGTGATGTCATTAGGCATAAAGTCTGGAGCTGCTTCATAGACATAGACTAATTTTGTAGATATTTTTTGATACCCAAATGAGTTTTATTCCATTGTAGCCTTTCATTTCTGAAACAGAAAATGTACCTGTATACATGTAAACATCCCCCTGGATGTTCTGAGTGTCATCTGTAACATCTTTCTCAATTCATTCTTTTTGGAAAAGCTCCAGACATTATATCAGATGACATCACAAATTTGAATTTTAGCAAAATAATTTTTGGATTTTGGAGAGATTTGTTCAAGTTCACTAACATTTTTGAACCATCTTAGACCATAGGAATAACACATATGAATTCCTAATTTGGCCGTAGTTCCCCTTTTGCTATATTGCAACATGCGAGACATTGTACTGATCCAATGTACAAAACTGTTTTCGCTTCCAATGATGTCTGTTGAAGACATTCTAGTAAAGTATTCTGTTTGAGCTCTTATTGGGTTGATCAGCTTCAGACCCATAATTTGATATGGTTGTTTATTGATTTAGTAATTCTGACACTTTAACGATAACACTGTAAAAATAGTGAATTACTTAGGTAATTTTATGATACATTCTGGTTATTATACATCTTGAAATCTTATACATCTCAAATGGGGATCTGCATTGAATGGATTGGACAATATTGTAAAATGTCAGCAGAAAAATGTACATTTATTCAGTGTAAAAAAGTTAATATAAAGGGTACTTTTACATAGACCTGCGTTTCTTTTTACAGACAAAACCCCATACATTAATGTGAAATGTCTGTAGATATATTGAGGAGCTGCTTGCAATTACTGTCAATTACTAACATTTATATAAAGTAAACCCTATACATGGAAAAAGTATTTAGATATATTGGATAGTTGCTTGTAATTACTGTAAAATAATGTTTATATAAAGTTAACCTCATACATTAATGGGAAATGTATGTAGATATATTGGATACTTGCTTTTAATTACTATCAAATGATGTTTATATAAAGCATACCCCATACATTTATGGAAAAAGCCTGTAAATATATTGGAGAATAGGTTGTAATTGTTGTCAAATAATGTTTATATAAAGTAGTGATCATTGAAATTATGTTTTTGTAAGCTATTATCACATGATCTTATTTTTTTTGTACGGTATAAAACCTACATTTACCAGGAATTTACTATAAATAGATTGGATAATCACATATAATAAAAACTGAAAGCTC
>CM076467.1:27979-173218 GCA_038419695.1 Scomberomorus guttatus | reverse complement strand
GGGAAAAAAAAAGGTGAGCCACCTACAGACTTGTCAAGATCCTCCAATTGGGATCTTGTGGATTACCACAAAACGCAAAACTATTTACAGCGGCGTGAACCTCTCTGAAAGCGTTCTACCGTGGCGCGAGGCTAACGAACCATTTTGCGGTACTATACTGAACCCTTTCCGGCTCAGAGTGGAGATCTGGAGTGACATATGTAGCGAGGCAGAAGTCTGTTTTTAATTTTGATCCCAGCGAGCGAGATGTGGCTCTAAAGCATCCTACCGTTAATATGTGAATTCGGGTCATGGTTTTTTACGGGATCTGAATGAAGCCTATTTACCGAAAAAGCATCTCTAATTGACATCAGCCACTGAATGCAATCACTGAACCAGTTGTAAAGCTCAATCTGGGAATGGAGCCTGTGATGTTATAATGTACATCCGTGCCTGTTGTTCTCCATTGGGTTCCATTCAATCAACAAATTCTTGGCATTTCTGTCCCGGCGGGTGTTTGTCAATGTGTGACATGTTGATTGCTTCTCTCAGTTGATATGTTAGTTTAAGGGCATTCCTCTGGACATGAGTGTCCTATAATGCTTTTTGAAGTGGTGCTTGAGAAGAAGAAGCAGCTTGCACGCCTGCTTTCAGATGATCCAGTAAAAAAAAAACGATAGGGTACAGAAGTATTTAGTTGGATAATTCATTATCAAACTTGTGGTCGGAAATAAATTCAATCAAAAGTGTACACATTTCCTCTGAGCATCCTCAACAGCTATGTGAATGTTTCTGTGAAGCCCCAGGATTTAAAGGCCCCATAATCTGATTGTGTTTGACAGGCCGGGGGCATCGAAGTTATAAAAAGAAAGAGGGAAAAAAAACATCCCCTTAAAAATGTTTCTTTATGCAGAGTCCCCCGAGCAAGAGAGGAACACTTTATCACATCTGACTGAATCTATTGGCCTTGTTTTCCAAAACTACACGGCCACATTCTGCAGGGAGGACCAATTCGGGGTGATGTAGGGGGTTTGGGGGAGGGGGGGGGGTTACAGAAAAACTTGTTTGGGGTGAAGAGGAGGGGAACAAAGAGGGGTAGTCTTGCGGGCAGGTGGGTGAAGCCTGATCGAGAGTGATTAGACTTTTTTTTGTTGTTGTTGTTTGTTTTAGAGGTGGTGTGGTGGTGGTGGTGGGGGGGCAGTATTGTAGTGTGGGAGGAGGGTGTGCTGGATGAAAAGAAAAGCGAACCGGGGGAGAGGAGAGAGGGACGAGGACGAAGGAGGAGGAGTGGTCGGGAGGCCAGCGGCAGAGAGAAAGGGACTATTACTCAGGCTTGACTGCTCCCTCAGTGGGGACAGTGAAGCTGCTCATTCAGACAGAATATGGTCGAGGCCGGTTCAAAGGCTACATTTGCGCTGGAATCGGGAGTGATTGAACCCACATCTGAGGTGCCAGCCCAGCTCTTCCCCTGCTCAGTCCCCGCTGAGGTTAATTGGCATTAATCGGTGTTACTGTTAACTTTCTTTTTCGCTTCTGTGGCTTTCTCTCCCAACACCAGCCCTTTTTCTGCTTACTAAAGTTCATTCTTTCTCTCTTTCTGTCCCCTCCAGGACTTCTTTTTTTTTTTTCAAGCTGCCTCTTTTTTCTTCTTCTTCTTCTGCCCCCTCCAAACCCCCCTCCTGCACCCCCCCCTTCCACCCCCATCCACCACTTCTCCTTCTCTTTCCATCTACCCCTTTCTCTCTCCTGCTCTCTAATAAGTTCCAGATGTGGCTCTTGCATTCCTCTGGTCGGTGGAGAGAGAAAGAGAAGAGGGGAGGGGAGGGGAGGCAGGGGGTGGTATGAGTCTTTTGGGGGGGGGGGGGGGGGGGGGTGCTGCAGGAGAAGAAGCACATGAATTAAAACAGGGAGCACATGATGAGGAAGAGGAGCCCATGTACTGTAACATAGACGCACACACACCCACACAACCGCTGGAAAACATGCACACACACAAGCTAAGAGGAGGGAGAATGGATGGGTTTGTGTGTGTGTGTGTGTGTGTAAGGGGAAGGGGGAGGGGGGGATGTCGGTCCTGTAACCTCAAAAGTTTTGGGACATTCTCCCCTCCTCCTCCTCTCCTCTCTTTCCCCCACTCCTCCTCACCCCCCCTCCCTCCGCAGGAATGTGGCTGACGCTGATGATGTCACTTCATTTCTTCGCTCTCCCAGTTTCTGCTCCTCAACAGGGACAGGGGCGAGAGAGAGGGAGAGAGAGAGAGAGAAGGAGGGAGGGACAGAGCGAGAGAGAGATTCGACTTGCTCCATCCATCTTCCCTTTACGATAACAACATTAGGGTCAGCCGTCCAACTAAATCGGTTGCCACTGCACCGCAGCGCTCGCCGTCTCCTCGTCATGTAATATAACAGCCTGCAGGCTAAATTGTTGCGGACTACAAATAATGAGTGAGCCATCTCTTAGTAGTACTAATCATCAGTGGCTTGGAAGTCCAGTCATTAAAACAATGTTGTGCAGATGCTTTATTTAGTCAAAGACTGCCTCTGCCAACTTAACTATACCCTCGGGTTTATACTTACCTTAACTCAATTTAATCATGTTCTTAGTTCCAGATTTACCTAGTTTACATTTTATTCTCAAGTTGATTAAAGAAACACTACACGGGCATTTATCTCCTGCCATAACCGCCTCCACTCTTCTGGAAAGGCTCTCCAGAAGATGTTGGAACCTGGCTGCAGGGAATTTGTTCCTGTTCGGCCGCAAGATCGGCCACTGATGTAGGCGATAAGGCCTGGCTCACATTTAGCATTCCAGTTCATCCCAAAAGTGTTGTATGGGGTTGAGGTCAGAGCTCTGCGCATGCCAGTCAAGTTCTTTCACACCAAACTGGGAAAACCTTTTTTTTTTTTTTTATAGACTCGACTTTGTACACAGGGGCATTGTCATGGAACAGGAAAGTTGGAAGCACACTACTTTCTGAAGTATTATTTCATGCTGTAGCATTAAGATTTCCCTTAATTGCAGCTATGGGGTCTAGCAAAAACATCTCGGAACAAAAGTACACAAAGGTATATGGACATACTTGTGGCCACAGTCAGACCCAAAGAAGCTGAAATCATTGTTTTTCTGAAAAGATTTCTTGTTTATTCATTGTTGTGGGTCTGAGGATGATCACCAGTCGGAGGTCAGAGTTTACCACTGGGGTAAACTCCTAATTTATTAGACTGTGTTTATCAAAAGACTTTACAGTCTTCTTTCTAGTCTTTTGTTTGCTACCAACAAAGAAGCCTCCCCTTCAAAGCGTCAGTACAGGATGCGCTGGTGGTGATATTGGCGAGGGGCTCTGCATGAATATTATTACTTCACTCTAGCAGGTCAAGGCCCCGAGCTTTTATTGGACGGTTTGTGACAGATGACATTGCGAGAAGCTACAGTACATAGCAATAAAATTAGATTGCACTGCATTGAATTAAAGCAGACCTTGGAGGAGGTGATTTATTGACGGGACGCTGCTTGTAAAATAGTCCTGCTGGATTCCATCACTGTGCCGTACTGTAACGTGAGGCGGATTGGCGGACCATCTGAAAGCTGTCACAGTTGATGGTGCGGATGTTTACTCGCTAGATCACGTGGCTTTTGGAGGCGGAGTGGCTTTAGGAATGGGTCGCTGCCCAAAATCAATGGGGAACCACTGCTGCGAAGCATTGATTTATTATGATATCGATTTTGCCAGCCGAATTTCAGTGGCGACCCCTGCACTACAAGCTGCACGGCGCACTACTGCAGGCTAGCAGCTTGATATGTATCCCCTTGTTCAAGCTTATCCAGAGGACAGCTATTGTTAGTTCTGGTCACCCTTGGTTACTGCAGAGTATTCTTTGTCAGCCGCTCGGCATGTTGGCCGCACAAAGGCCCGTGGATTACCAGCGACGGGCCGGCTTTCCAGCGCTTGAGCATATTCATGTGCCCGTAATGTGTCAGATGCCTCGTCCATGAATTATCATATTACCCACCACTGATCCTGGGGTTGCCATGGCCACTGTGTCTATCATTGTGTCAGTGGTCCTCACTGGCTGTAGCCATGGTAACAATGTCTGTAACAGAGGTTTGGTACAAATAAAGCTCTTCAGATGTGAAATGCGTGTATGAGTGGAGCCCCGGAGAATGCAAAGGGTGGCACACACACTCTGGCTGCACACACGAGCTTATGCACGCACATTCACAGAAAATAGCATGTGCACACTAATTTTGATACTACAGTGCGCATGATGTGTGCATTATGCACTCTCATACACACTATAGGAAGGAATAATTTCCCCTCCCGCCATTTCCAAATAAACCTGTTTCCACAGCAACCATTTTGATAGTAATGGAGAGAAGGAATGAGAGGGAGGGCCGATGTGAAGTGAAGTAGCATACAGTCGGAGGTGGAAAGGTAGACGGCGCCCAGGAAGGGAATAAAATGTTAGGTGAAGGGAAGAAGGAGGAGTGATCATTTCTAAGTAGATGCCTCCCAGACAAAAGGAAGTGAATAGGGAATGAGAAGAGGGCAAGGCCACAAAAGAGAGGAAGAAAGAGAGAGGTCGCTGACTGCTAGTAAGGGGGAGGACAGCAAGGTAAGATGACAGAGGAAGGGAGCGAGCAGGCAGACAATGCGGCAAACAAAAGAAGGAGTCTCTGTCTCTTTCTCCTTCTGGCTCTTTCTCCCCTCTGGCCTAATCTTCCCTGTGCTCCGTCCCCACCTCCAGGAGTCACCTTTGTGTTTGAGTGACATGGTGTCAGCAGGCTCAGTGGGTCGCCTCCTTTCACTCTCTGCCTCTCTCCATCTATGTCTCTCGTTGGTTCCTATAGCGCCATCACCATGGTGATGGGTTATTATGGCCATCCTGCCAGGCGGCCATGTTGTAGAGAGAAGGCAGGCACAGGTGGTAGAGTTCCCACAGCCAGATAAGTGGATGGAGGAACACTCATAAAGTACATGGATACAGTTTAGAGTTGGAATGATCAGTTGATTAGTTAGTGTATTGACAGAACATTAACTGATGCAATTTTCTCCTTTTTTTTCTTTGTTGAACTGTTGGATAAAGTTAGCAGTTTGAAGACGCCACCTTGGGCTCAGAGAAATGATGAAGGGCATTTTTCACTCTTTTTGACATTTTCACTAAATTATCTATCAATTAATTGGGAAAATAAATATTACTTGCAGTCCTACATACATTATGTACAGTATAAAGTGCATACACCATGCATACATAAAAATGTAGGTTACATGCATGCATACAGTAGTACATACAAAATTCATGCTTTCATGCTGCTCATATCTTCAAGTCATCTTTTTAGGAGCTGTAACAAACATAGTTTATGTTTTCTTTAAGTTTTCTGAATGAAAAAGGAACTTAAAAAGACGTAACTCCAGTAATAAAGTTCCAGCGGTCTCACACACACACACACAGATCAGTCCATCCATCAGTGCATAGACTGACTGATGGACTGACCGCTTGATGTATTTACAGTCATATACAGCAAACACGGAGAGGGTGAGTCAGTGCCGCATGACTCCTATGGCTGCAACTTTCTCCTGAAACAATGATGTCATCCTCCTCCATCACACTTCACAGCGCTGTCTGTGGACCTCGCCATCTCTTTGTTCTCCCATTCCTGCATCTCATTTTCAGGCAGCCCCTCCATAACACCAACACATCGGCCACACGCAGCAGCGATATGGAATTAGACAGATAACAAAATCAATTTGGAGCGGATTGACTAACAGTGAAGAGAGTTGGAGGGAGTGGGGGGGGGGAGGAGAAATAATGAGACCAGTGCGGCCGCCTGTCTATTAATTGGATAGGTGGAGGAAAGATGAGGTCATTGAAATTTTTTTTTTTCCAGAAAAATGGGTGTACCGAGCACAAGGGAGGGTTTCATCAGACACCCAGATGCTCATACGCGTGTGCGCTCACAGACACGCTCGTACAGAAAACTTTTTTTGGGCAGTTACTTTACACGTCAGCTGTTGCTATGGTGATGCAAGTCTGTGATCCAGCTGAAGCGCGGGATTGGCTGGAGAGGAGTGAGGGAGAGGAAGGCAGGGGGACTTTGTCGGAGGGGTACAGAGGGGTACAGGGGAGGGGGGCCAGACACAAAGATAATTAGATCGATACATAACAATCCATACAAATGGCATTTTATTTAATAGCATTCGATTGAATAAGCTTGAATGCCACCAGTGAACCTTTCCCAGAACTCTCTATGGCATCACTTCCAACCTTGTCTCCTGTCCCGCACAGAGCGAAGCTAAGCAAGCCTGTGGTTAAATGCTGAAAGGCAAGCTTTGACATTCGCCACCTAACAGCAGGGTGTGTGGCAAATTAAGAATTGCAGGGCATATGAGCAGCACACTTACTAAAAATAGCTCCAAACATCTTTGCATGCATATACACTTTCAGTAATTTTCAGCAACAAATTGACGGTTCATTACCTTGCTATTAAAACACCATCGCATGGTGCGAGAGGTGCTCTCGGGCTAAATTTCTGTGGTGGTTCACACTATGGCGGTGTGTGGCCATGCTTTTGGTGAGTCACCCGGCGAGGCAGTGCATGCTCACCTTTGGCTTTGTGTCTGCTCTGACAAGCCGAGGTTGGTGTCACAGTGTCTGCAGGGGCTGTTGTCCTCGGCCCCAGATTAATCCTAATCCCTTTCCAAACTTTGACTAGGGCTGTACTTAATCCTAGACTGAAGTGAGACCCGTTCCCAATGGAGATGGAGATGCTCCGCTGGTTTTGACGGTTTAGTCCGAGTTGTGGTGTAATCCATGTTCAGGAAACCGCCTCTACGTGTCGATTATATGTTTGGGGTTTAGAGTGGTTGTGTTTGTGTGTGTGTTGACAGGAAATGGTTAGCCTATGTGGTGAAGGTTAGGTCATCAGCGCTGCCTGCTTTTGTTTGTCTACGAGCGTCCATGTGTATGTGGTCATGGTCACAGCTCTTTGTGACCGTGGTCTTTGTGTGGACAGGGTGCTCGGAGTCTCCCGGTGGTATCTTGGGGATCAGTGACTCAAGGAAATCAGGACACACTCTAAATTTGTCACTGCAGCATAACCCACATAATGAAAGAATACAAGCTCCCTTGCATACACTCTGCTTTGCTCTGACTGCTGTCTGCGCGTAGATTTCCTTCTTTAAACACACAGACACACTCGCAAGCACATGCACTCATGTTGACAAGTGTTAACTGGGTAATATGGAAATCAGAAGGCGACGAGCACATGTTTAAATGAGTCAGTGTTTTCAGTACTCAGCCTTTGCATGGGTGTTTTCTCTGCAGATTGTGTAGCCTCCACTCGGGAGTATTCAGTTTGTATTATGTTTGTGGTTGACTGAGGCAGTTGAGGGAATACCTCCAGCTAGCATATCTGAGGTGGTGGAGGAAAGGATTTGCTTGCCCTCAGGCTACTGAGCTTGCGGGGTAGTTTAAACCCAGCTAAACTCTCTTTACACCCATGTATATCTGAGAAAAGGCTTTTCATGCTTTTTAAGATGGTATAAATCCACACTTTACATTCCACTAATTAGCATTAAACAGATGCAAGTTTCATCAAATTAAGGTGCATACAGGAAATTAAAGCAAAAACCTATACTGTGTAGAATTATCTTTTGTTTATAATGGCTGTTTTTCCAAAATATCATACTGATTATAAATTCTCCACCTTAATTACCACTACATCACTGTCATATGTGCTTGTTACAATGGGCTCTCTTGCATTTACATACTGTATTGTACCTTCACTCCTTTCTTATAAAATCAATATTCTTTTACTGTATTTACATTGGATCACGTGACTACTTTTATGTGAAGGTGGTCGCTCAGAATAACCAACTCACAGTGAATTATCACCTGAGTCTGCAGCCTTTATAGCATCTTTCAGCTCATTATTTTGGTTCACTCTCTCTTCTTTCATCACTGCTGTTTCCAGCAGCAGCAGGCAGCTGTTTTCGGCAAAAAAAGAACCCACTGTACCAATCACCAAATGGCAAACAGGCAAAGTTAGTGACTAGCTGGTGAACATTTAGCAGCTTAAGAGCCAGATATTCCCTTAATGGAGACCAAAAACAAAAGGAATGCAAATACTGGCTTTATTGCCCAGAAAACAACTCCAAACAAATGCTTGTGTTGCTCCATATTAGCTGAATGTGTAAATAAGCAACTGCAAGATGATAATGTGTCAGTGTTATGTATACGTCTGGTGCGGCCAAAAATCTGTTTTAAGCCCTGCAAAAACACTAGTGATGAAACATTTAGTCGATTGACAGGAAAAACTGTTTTCATAACATAGTAAATTTCTGCATCGACTTCAATTTTGAGGTAATGTGATTGCTGGCTGGTGAAAATATGAATTCTTGTGGTGCCTTGTCATAATTTTTGCAGTTAAAGCCATTTATCTGTGCTGTACAACTGCAAAACATGTGTCTACATGCATCTTTATACAGCAAAGATGCATGGCTATGTGACTGATTTGATATGATTGCGCTTCTCAGCTTTTCATAGCCAATCATTGTTGTTATGTTGTTTGCTTTGTTGATCTTACTTCATTAATCCTGTTGATTTCGGTGTTCCTCAGGGAGCAAATTAAGGGCCCCTATTATTTTTTTATTTTTTTTTGGTTCAGGGCTGAATTATCCTAGGTATGCATGCTGCAGAGCTCCATCTGCATCTGATTCCCTTTTCACCGTGTATCCTCGCTCATCTCCTTTATCTTCGGAATATTAATGTGCTGCACTGTCAGAAGCCATTGTTGTGATTGGTACGGAAATCTTTTTGCAACACTGGGTTCTTTTGTATTATCAGGCATATTGTACCTCTGCAAATCACACCAAATCACACTGACATGATAGGGGGAGAGCGCATGTCCGTGTATATGAAAGGGAGGGTAAAACGTGAGCAATAGGGACCGAGGGTCATGGTGGGGAAGCGGGAGGTGGGGTGCAGAGGCATATGGTAGTTGTTTCAAAAAAAAGTGAGAGAGATGGGAACCTTCAGAAAAGTGCTGGAGGGCTCTGAGGGAGAAGTGTGAGGGAATGAGAGAGGGAGTGTAAGGGAAAGAGGGGGAAAACAAGTGATAAAAAAAGTGAGAGAGGACAAGTGAGAAGGAGAGATGTAAATGGTAGGAGGTGAAGAAAAGGGAGTGGAGGGAAAAAGTGAGAGAAGAGAGAGACGGCTGAACGGGGGAATGAGAAAGAGAGGGAGAGAGAAAGTGCTGGAGGGCTGATATTTAATGTGATAAATGAGTTGTGACAGTCCGCCTCTAACCCCCTTCCAACCAGCGAGGAGGAGGAACACAGAAATAGAAAGCATTATGGGTAAAAGGACATATACAGCATTATATATGTATATAGAAAGAAGGGGTTGCATACATACTGTAGAGAAGGAGAGGTAGAGTGCATGCAAAAGGACATTCATAGACAGCATTATGGACGTACAAAGTGAAGGAGGCGAGTGGGGATGCATACATATAGAGGGTAAAGCAGAGAGTGAAGCAAAGCAATTTGGGTAAAGGACATACAACATTATAGAGAAAGAACAGAAGTAGAGAGGTAATGGCAGACGAGGAGGAGGGTGGAGGGGGGGGTGTACAATGCAGCACTGGGTTAATGATCTGCTGGACGAGATTCTTCGAAATAACAAGTGGGAGAGGGAGAAAAAATGAAAGCGAGAGACAAGACGGAAAGAAGGAAAAATTTAAAGCGAGATGCAAATCGTCCTCAGCGATTGCCTCGCCTCCATTGTACGGGTGTCATGTCTTCAAGGGACAGCTAATTACAACTTGTCATCATCCAGCGTGGAACAATAGCAGAGGGTTTTTTTTTCTTCTTTTTCCTCATATTAGACAGTTGGTCGGTGGGCCAGCACGCCACTGGTTTATCTGCTGTGGTAGTGGACTCCAGACTGGAGGGAGAGAGTCTAGTAGACAATGACAGCCACTGTAGTTTTGGTTGGGGAGTGGAAGCCTGGGAGATGACTCATAGGGAGGAATGAAGACGGGGGAAACAGAGAGAGACGAGAGGGAGGGCCTAAAAGAGTTTTGAAGAAATAAAAGTAAGGAGCGAGAAGAAAAGGGGTGTGAGAGACCCTAGGGCTGAAGTTGCCTGTTTGATCTCCCAACTCTTCTCTCCTGAGTCAGCGTTAACCGCCTCTTCCTCTTCTTTTTTCTCTAACTGTGTTCTGATTTCCTCAACTATGACACCGCTGTCTTTCCACGCCGCTCTACTGTATACTCCTCGGCGGCGGTCAGCTAATGGCCGTAAGCCATCGTTTGATCAAAGATGGCAATCATGGCATTCCATTGCAGCTGGGGGAATGCAGTTTTGAATCAATTAACCATAAAGCCACAGATGCAATAATATGCTATATTTCTGGTTTAGGCAATTTTACACTAGTTTCCCTGTGTGTGTGTACACAGTAAGAATGAGAAAGTCCCTAACTTATTCCTGTCTTTCTCCCAATCCCCCCTTCTACATCTGTCTGTCATCCTCCAGTGTGGACAGCGAGGTTCTCTCAGGAGCCGGCAGACCAGTCGGTGGTGCGGGGCCAGAGGGTGATCCTGTCCTGTGTTGTCTTCAACTACTCGGGCATTGTTCAGTGGACCAAAGATGGCCTGGCTCTGGGCATCGGAGAGGACCTGCAGGGTGAGACATCATACAGCCTCCTCAGGCTTCCTTCACTCTATTCAGCTTGTGACTAAGATGGGTTTTTCAAAGATGATTCTGATACTTTTGGATTGAAGCTGCTGTGCTGCATATTTGAACTTGAAATTTGGTGAACCTGGTGACCTCTTGAGTCCTTCATGGTCCTCATTCACACCACGATTGCAAAGACATTTACGCGTTTAATGTGTCCCACACTTTATACTGCAGAGAGAAAGAAATGTGTAATGTGTAAAGCTTATCTTATGCTTATGGTGGCATCCACATTAAGGGTGCAGAGGGTTGGAGTGTTGCTTTGCTTTGGCATCTGTCATCTCCAAACTGAAACTCTGTGGAAGGACAAATTGCACAAAATATTTTCCGTTTGGAGGCGATGATGTCAAAATCATGGCAAATGCCTAACAAAAGCTAACAAGACTTACACAATGGCTACACAGGCTGCGTAAGAAAAGCAGCACAATACTTGAGAAACGGCTGAAATGCCTCCTGTGTAGACGAGCCGTAACAGTCTACAGCCACACTAGCAGCTCTGTGATCCATCCAACAGTTGATGAGACATTTCTTTAAAAACAATGTCAAGCTCATTGTCAGTAGAGGAAAAGTCAGGGGATCACCTTAGTCAGATAGAACAATCAGTTGACAGAGTAACTTTTCCACCTGTAAAAATGTATAATCACTGCTGTTGGCATCAAAAGTAAAAAATTTTTTTCTTCAGTTTCAACTTTCTGTCACCGTTTTGGTGTTGAGAGGAGGGGTTTGAGGAAGAGACTATATACCCAGTATGCCTTGCGGTCTGACGAAGATACTTGAGGGTGATGGCGGAGATTTTGAGCCAGACTGTTGTAATATGTCACTTTATTAAGTTTCAGACGAGAAAGTAACCATTTAGATTCCCAATATGTGGTCAGTCTATCCAAATAACGCCTGTTTGTAAATTTGCTCTGAAGTTTTCGGAGATGTAAGAAGCCGCTGGCTGGGTGAGACCAGCCGGTCATCTCAGCTGCTAGCAGCCCGAGTCAACGTCTGTTGTCATCCCGGGGAGAAAATGATCCGATGAGCTGATCTGTACAGCTCTTTTGTAGTTTACTGTTGGCTCTAATGTCTCTGTAACATTTTGATATATAATTCATTTTGGAAGATAAATGTTGGTCTCACAGATGAAATCTGACAATTGTAGCTGCCACATTTGTTTGTCTGAATGTAAAGTGAAGCTTCATGTTTTTACTGGACAGCGCTGCCTCTGGGGCTCTATATGTACAGATACCACCACATTTCAATAAATGTATTAAAATGAACAGATCGGTCTATAATTTCAATTTCAAAAACAGTTTTAACAGGTAATTACTGACACTGAAAAAAGACAGACATAAAGAAAAAATCTGAAACACATCATAATGCAAAAAATATCAAATAAGATAATGAGGTTGTAACTTTTTTCATTGCCAATACAACTTTTTCCAAAACAAGTGTGTCAATGCTAATGTTTTCTTTTTCATTTCAGGTTTTATTTTCAATGCCAAATTTTATTTTCGATGCCAAAATGTAACTGTCACTGTTCTGGCCCCATACTTTAAAGGACCCATGTGTAGAATTTAGTGGCATCTATCGGAACAGTCTTGACAGAAATGGAATATAATAATTAATAATTCATTAGTACAGTACATTTTAATTAGTGTATAATCACCTGAAAAAAAGAATTGTTGTGTTTTTGTTACCTTAGAATGAGCCCTTTATATCTACATAGGGAGCGGGTCCCGCCATGTTTCTACAGTAGCCCAGAAAGGACAAACCAAACACTGGCCTTAGAGAGGACCTTTCATGCGAAATTGTTAGTTTTAGTTTTCCAGTGACAGTTATCACCATGCCCCAGTGTTATGGTCTTGCTTACCGTGCATTGCATCATCTAATATATGACTTATGACAAAAATATCTTTTTACCAGCAAATATTTAGCAAAATGGAGAGCGGGCTAGCTGGGCTGTTACAAACATGGACATCTTGTTAGCATTTCCTAAATGCTAACAAAGCAGAACTTTCTCACAGCATAAGGATTGTTACTAGACATGCTTGCCCAGTGTTAGTATGACATTGCGTGTATGTAACTGTGCTGGCTAATGTATGCTGACAAAATATTTTTGCTGGTGAATGTTTTACTTTCAGCCAGATTGAGCCAGCAGAGCAGTTTTGCCCCACGAGATGTAAGAGGCTACTGTCATGCAATTGAACGACAGCTTAACTACCACAGCAGCTATTCCATCACATCAGATTGTGACAAATTGCGCACTTATTTAGGCTGATGTTAAATTTGGCCACCTTCTGCACACGGTCAGAAAATGTTTGATGGGGAATTCTAAGCTCCCTAAGGCACATTTTACAGACTGACACCCTTCAACTTGGTGGAGGAGCATCACATCATCACCTCTGTCATATTAGCAGTGGGTGATACTGACGCTAATATCTGATTTTTATTGAAAGGCAAACTCAGAAAACAAATATATAATATCCTACTATGCACTTCTTTGCTCTTACTCTTCTCTCTCTTTCCCAGTGATGAAATCTCCAGTTTGATTTATTAAGTTCCCCGCTTGTCCGTCTGTCAACAACAACATCTTAGACACAGCTTGTCCGGCTTTGACAAAACTTGGGGGAATGGTGCATCTCTTTTCAGAATTGCGCCGATTAGCCCAAAGGGGGCTCTGCAATTACAGGCCAGAACAAGTGGGCATATTTTTAACTGATTGGTCCAGAGGGGTACTGCATCATTTGTGACCTGCTGTTGCCTTATTGTTGTTGTTATTGTCTTTCCCCCACACTTTGGGCCTTAGCATTTTTTTCCTTCCCCTTTCCTTTGCCTTCCCTTTTCTTCTACAATTTCTTTATATTTCCTTCCTTCTTTTCTCTTCTTCTTCCCCTCTTATCTACTGCCCTCTCCTCTCCTCTCCTCTCCTCTCCTCTCCTCTCCTGTCTGTCATACTATTCCTTTCGGACCTCCTCGTCTGAGATCCCTCGTTCCTTTCTCTCCCTCTTGCTCTCCTTTTCTCAGCTGCCCCTGTTGTGCCGAGCCCTCTCCTAATCTTCCTTTAACTTCTCTACCTTGTCTCACTTTCTCTCTCCTTACCTTCATCTTGCTTGACACGCTCTCAGTTCACGCTCTCCTCTTTCTTTCAACCCTTCTGTCTCTTCTTTCCTCTCTTCTCCGTCCTCAGCTGTCCCTTCACCAATCTTTCTCTCCCTCCCTTTCTCCCTCCCTTCTTTTAATCATATTGTTACTGTAATGGTCCAGTGCTTCGAGCCAAAGCTTTTAAATAAAAACATGTGAATGAACACTGGCCGCTTCATGCACACATACACTCAGTGAGTGTTTGTGTGTGAGGCTCTGTCCCTCTGCCCCCCTCCCTCTTTCTCTGGGCTTTTCATACGCTTTCTCGCTCTCGACATTTCACATGCAAATGCACGTATACACAAGGCACACATACACACACATGCACACATGCATGCAGAAACAAGGACACACAAGGTTAGGCAAGCAGCAAAGCTCAGTTCGGAGGCTGCACATGGAAACGGCAGCAGAGAATTTCACATGCGATCTACGTCTGGGCAGCAAACATGAATTCTGCACCATGGACTCGAGTCGATTTGAGTCCTCTAAAATGTTGCTGTCATAATGCATTCATCTTTTCCCCCTGCTGGTGAAAGAGAACGCGGATGCCACCTAATGGTGAGAATGTACAGCAGTGACACAGCTGGGCTGTGTGGCGGATGGGGGAAGGGAAAGGGAGGACTGAAGAGGCTGCGTTGCATGTGTGCATTGTGCATTGTGCGTGAAAGTGTATGTTTAGTCATGCGTTTCTGTTTCTGTATATCTATTGCATCATATGGCCATGCATCTCTCTGGTGTCAATTAGCCTGCTGCTTACAGTAAAGAGGCACATTTTTCACTTCATGAATGACACAGATATGATGTTTTCTAATTAGCATGAACAGTGAAAAACAGCACGGTGGTGTATTTTTTCTAATTCTGATACAGACCACAGCGGTATGTGGGGATCCTGAGACATGTGACCTAGCCGCAGTTTGTGTTTGAAGGTTCAAATATTACAGATATAGCAATTTAATTCACCTTCTGCAGCATTAGCACAGAGGACAGCGAGCACAATGGCAAAAAACTAAAATAGTCATTTGTATATTAGTACACAAGCAATGAAAATGTAGGTAGGTTATTTTATTTTTGTTTCTTTTTTTAACACCTCTCAGATGATGTATGTGTTGTATCCTAAAAAATCAGATATCAAATTCAGCTTGAACGCCTGAAGTGTAAACGTAGCATTTGTTTGCGCCCCTTAACAGTAATCTTCTGTGTGTGTTTATGTGTCCCAGCCTGGCCCAGGTACCGCGTGCTGCGTGTCCAGGAGTTGGGCCAGTATAACCTGGAGATCCTATCAGCTGATCTGTCTGATGACTCCCTGTACGAGTGCCAGGCCCCTGATGCCGCCCTGAGGTCCAGGAGGGCCAAGCTCACCGTCCTCAGTATGTTTATGTGCATTTATGCGTGTGCACAGTATGTATGTGTATGCGTATGTATGTGTGAGAGATGGTATGTGTTTCTAACGCTCTCCCTCTCTCTCCCTCCAGTCCCCCCAGACGACCCGGTGATCGATGGGGGTCCGGAGGTATTGCTGAATGCGGGGGAGTCCTACAACCTTAGCTGTGTGTCCCGAGGGGCTAAACCACCTTCAATGATCGAGTGGCTTAAAGATGGCCTGCCTGTAGAGGGGGCTGTCAGTGCCACTGTAAGTCTGAAAAAGAAACCCACACGTGTTCCCAGACACACACACACACATTCATGAACGCTATTTACAGTTACAGCATTTTTTACGTGTATTTTTAATTTTTTTTTTTTGCCAACCTCTCTCTGTCTTGTAACCATCATCAGGAGGTGCTTCAAGACAGGAAGAGGGTGACCACCCGTAGCTACCTGCCCATCCATCCCATCGACACTGACACCGGGAGGAACTACAGCTGTGTGGCCACCAACCTGGCTGTTCCCACTGGCAAAAGCACAACTGTGACCCTCAACGTGCACCGTACGCATGCTCTCTTAATCTACAGTTGGCTCCATAGGAAACACATTGAAAGCTGATTTTAAGTCAAGAAGGAACATGTTTCTTTATAATACATTACAATGAATGTACAATGAAATTTGTGTATATGGAAAAACAAAACTTTTATTACATTATTAAGAATATAGTGCCATTTTACTGAGCATATATGATTATATTAACTGTCTTATTAATTATAAATTGGTAGTATTTCATTTCAGACTACTTGAAAGGGATCAAAAATATAACATCTGCCAGCAGCTAGATGGTTTTACAGCTATTATTAAGCAATGCACAGCAGCCATTTTGCATCAAACTGTCCTACAGATTGCAGCATACTGCAGGTTAGATGTGGTGCGGCCGGTGTTATGTGAGTCTCCCTCTCTCTCTTACAGATCCACCAACAGTGACCTTGTCCATTGAGCCTCGCTCTGTCCTGGAGGGGGACAGAGTCACCTTCACCTGCCAGGCTCACGCCAACCCTCCTATTATGGGCTACAGGTCTGCATTCACATAAACACATTCTCCTTTTCACCAGGCCTTTTAAAGTAGCAGTCACCAATTCTTACATCAGCCAGTTTCTTTTTAGTTTTGTGCCATCTGTACTAAAATGTTAGTGATGTTTTTTTTTTTTTGGCTTTGAAGAGAGTGTGTACTCTTAAATCCACCTTCAGTAGCAATAAAAAAATAACATATATACATATATGAAAAGTAGCCGTTTTTGTTGCACTGGCACACATTTTCCAAGTGAATAATACCCTGTGTTGTAACCCTAGGTGGGCCAAGGGTGGTGTGGTGCTGCAGGGTGCCAGGGAGAGTGTGTTCACCACCAAGGCCGACCACTCCTTCTTCACCGAGCCCGTCTCTTGTCTGGTTTTCAACGCCGTGGGAAAGACCAACGTCAGCATCCTTGTGGACGTTCACTGTGAGTCAGAGACTACTCATCTCACCTTGTTCAATCACTTCTGGCCCACTTCACTCACTGAAGTCTGCAGTCAGAGGGATAAAACACACCACTGTTGTGTTGTCTTTTTCTAGAAGCAGCTTCTCCCCTTTAGACCTCCTGCATTATTACTCAAACACAACAAAGAACGACTCTCTCTGACTCACTATTTCTGTCTCCAGTCGGTCCAATCCTGTTGGTGGAGCCTCAGCCAAAAACCGTAGATGTCGACTCTGATGTCACCCTTAACTGCAAATGGGCTGGAAACCCTCCACTCACACTCACCTGGTTCAAAAAAGGTTCAAACATGGTAAGAAGATAAGAGCCCACGCTTCGCACATTTCTCTTCTGATCTCATATTCACACTATTTTTATAGTCCGCACTCTCTTCACCTACGTTTACAAAAGCAGCCTGTCATTCAGTCTCTCTTCTTTTCTTCCCTGTCATGACCTCTTTCTCTCATTTTAATTTTTTCTTTTCTCTTATGTTCTTTTTATCACTTCATGCATTACACCTAATAAATGTAATGACTGTATTATGGTCCTTGTATTATAATACAATTCATATAGTATAGTTTTTTTTCAAAGATTATTTTTATGGCCATTTTTGTTTTAATCAGATAGTCTTACAAAGATGATACCAACTGACCATACCGAGGGGTATGACATGAAACAAAGGTCCCCATCTGAAATCAAACCGAGGCCATTGCAGTTATTCAGTATGGCACGCACCTTAAAGGAATAGTTCGACATTTTGGGAAATACATTATTCACTCTTACTAAGATTTAGATGAGAATCAGTCTTCTCATCTCACTTTTGGTAAGAAAGCATATAAGCACATTTCCCAAAATGCCAAACTATTAATGTAACCATTAGTCAACCAGGATGGCCTATTCTATTGTTTTTATTGGGAGCTGAATTCTGCAGATGATAAATAATTAATTTGGAGTTCTGTGAAATCGTTTTTGGCAAAATGATTAAGTTAACCATCGCTGCTTTGTTGTTAAAATCTACTGTGCACACCAGCTAAAAGCTTCTGTAAACATCGGTTGCTTTACAAATGACCCGCTGATGGGTTGGGTAGCAAACAGTCTGTTCAGATTAACTGGATTGAATCTCATTTGTAAAGAGTCATTCAAGAGTTTTAATGTAGAAAAGAGGACTAAAGACAAGACAGTTACAGTACAGTGAATCACATTTGAAAGCCTTAACAAACTATGAGCCGACTTGGCCTACACCTACATCTGAAGTGTCAGTCTTGTTCAGGTGCTTCTCTCTCCCTAGGTGGTTACATATTTAGCCATAATTTTTACACAGCTAATTTTCTGATGGATTTGGTTGCTAGGCAACTGCAAAACCTTAGTGTTAGGTTGAAAAAGGATGTGCAAGTTTGCATTGTTAGCTATGTAGGGTCAGAGTTGTAGAGCACATATGAGCAAATAAGTCCAGACATGCAAATATGCATCATGATTTATTAGAGTAATGAGGTAGAGGTGGCAGTACAGTTATACATTACCTCTCTTCTACTTATTTATGTATGTGGGATTTTATTTTGTTTATCCCCTCCTGCTGTTCAGCAGATTTGCCTTTGTTTATATTTGTGTCTTCTTTCTCACTCCCCCACAGGTTCTGAGTAACAGCAACCAGCTGTATCTGAAGTCAGTGAGCCAGGCGGATGCCGGCCAGTATGTATGTAAGGCCATCGTCCCACGGATTGGAGTAGGAGAGACTGAGGTCACGCTTACTGTCAACGGTCAGAAAACATCCACATCACTGCTCGTAGATGAAAATCTTGTACTTTTAAAAAGGTCAGCTTGTCAGTAACTGGAAAAAAAATGCTGTATGTCCAAAGTAGTGGAGATTTATTTTTGAAATCATACAATTCCTCTTGAACAGGCTTGGTAAGATCAGTTTCTTGAAAACAAGAAATCATCGTTTTTATGTGTAATTTATTTAATTTCTCTTTCATTTACACTCGCATGTCCTCTCATTTTTGGCCCATGCAGGTCCTCCTATCATCTCCAGTGATCCAGTTCAGTATGCAGTGCGGGGAGAGAGAGGGGAGGTGACATGCTACATAGCAAGTACACCTCCTCCAGATAAGATTGTAAGTGAAAAGATGAGAAAATATGAAAACACTACAATGCTACAAAACATGTCTGCTACCAAAACCACAAGGAACCCCTTCTAAATTTGATCTCAGTGTTAATTATTCAGAGAAAAAAATGCCCAACAAGGAAAAGCTTTGATCACAAAAAGCACAATGTTGTACCTTTTAGTCTGACAGTGATTTGTATTTTACTGTTACTGTATCTCCCTGTTCCTAAATGGCTCCGCTCCTGCATGGCAAATGCTTTCAGCCACTGTCCCCTTTTCTTTTTGAGTGGTGACTCACCCTAAAACTCTCCCAGAATTTTCCTCCATCCCATCACATAAACAAACCAACACTAACACTAAGCCGGTCCGCTTTTAGCTCCTGCGTCAGAAATCAGCCTGGATGCTTTCTCCATTTGTCTATATCACAGAGACGCAGTAGTAGTAGTTCCTCAGCTCCCCGGCCTCTGTGACTGATCCGTCCTGACTCGCAGTGCGCTCTCCTAATGCAGGCGGCGGAGGTTGGGACAGAAAAAGATTTATAAAATATAAAGGACTGGAGAGGAACAGTTGTCCCAGTAAACACCGCAGCCATGAGATTCTCCTTCTCTGGAATAAGTGGGCAGATTATGGGAACATGTGGGCTTATGCATAATTAACTGGCCTTAGTACAGTGCTTCAATGCTGAATAATACAGCTGCTTTTAGTGGCTTTAAAGTTAGAGAATGTGAAAGATTCTCACTAGCTCAGTCACCCCCACCCACCTCCATTTCAGTCTGGAGAAACATACAAACTGTTGCTGGTCCAAGGAAGTCATGCAGTGTGTGTGTTTACATGTGAGTGTGTAAATGTATGTGGTCTATTTCAGTACTGCCGTGCATAGACAGATACTATATAGGGCCAATAATGGCTTTTTGTTAAATATTATATCACCCAGTCACTCTGACATGATGAAACATACAAGTACTTTTAAGAGAGAAACTAACACTTTCTTTTATTTTTTCTTTCTTTTAATTCATATTGAGCAGATTTTATAAACACGCAGGAATAAAATCTAGAATTCCCATTAAAGCTAATGGGAAGGGAACGTTAAAGAATTCATTTGAGGTTTTCTTTTAATTATACATATTTTAAGAGAGGGGTCTGCCATTTTTCAAATAGAGTGCAATACACACATTGGCTGCCATTATGGCAGTTTTAAGTTTTAATATCCTTTGTCAGTTTTGTCAAGTTTGAAAGTATTCCCCTAAAGGAACAAACAGGGCTCTATTTGATTTGATTTGATTTATCCAATGACTGCAGGTTTCAACAACATTTGGACATAAAATGGGTGCAGTTGCAAAAAATATGCATGCATGCATATGCATTTTTACATACATATACATTTCCCACTTCTACTTTACATTTAGGACAGCCTTGAACTCCTAGAGTTCAGTAAGTGAAGCTTTTCTGATGTCAGTTATACTTGATACTCTACTACTAATAATATACTCTAAGTTTTAATTTGTATGTTTGTTTGTATATTCTCAAACAAAAACTTTTGACTGCTAAGTCAAATTCCTTACCAGCAGCAGTTATTGATTTTCAAGTTAAGATGTTCCTCCCATTTAACTTGTATGTGTTCGAGCAGCGACATTATGCCATGTGATGTGTAAACGCTCTCTTAGATGCTTCTGTACCCTGACAGGAATAACATTCTGGGAAAAACACAGAAAACTTGGCATGAAAAGGGTTAAATGTAGACATGTTGAATATAGCACATACATGTGTGTTTATGCATGAGTGCATTAATGGCTGCATATGACTTGACTGTGAGTGATTTGATCATTTACTGTGTATTTGTGCATGCAGCTATAAATGTATAGCTCTGTTTGAAGTGGATTGGTTTTACTGGAAGACACTCTGAAAACATGTTGCAATGTAAATTCAGTGTTTTATTATTACCCAAATAAACAAATTGTGATCAAATGTAATATGAACTGGTGTGTGTGTGTGTGTGTGCTGCAGGTGTGGGCGTGGAAGGAGAACGTGTGGGAGAAGGAGAAGGGGACGCTGCTGGAGAGGTACACAGTGGAGCAGAGCAAACCATCGGCCGAGGGCGGCGGTGTCCTCTCAACCCTCACCATCAACAACGTGATGGAGTCCGACTTCCTGTCCACCTACAACTGCACGGCCTGGAACGCGTTCGGGCCCGGCACCATGATCATCACACTGGAGGAGACTGGTGTGTTGTGAATACAGTAATTTTAAAGTTGAAAGAATGTGTGACAAGATATTATGCTGTGGTTTTATTAGGAAAAGTTTAGTATTTCAGCAAAACATACACAACTTCATTATCGGTTATTACACCATTTCTGGCCTTTTTGGAAGAATGACATCACGACAGACATTTTGACTTGTAATGGCAGAAAAAGAACAGGTGTTAATATCAGGTGCTAATAATATTCTTGTATTGAGGTGTCCCAGTAAGCCATGACAGTATGAGAGGACCCTGCTGGAACTGAAGCAGCTAAACAGAATCCAGCCGTCATTCATTTAATTATTTACACCTGTGCTTTTCCCACTGTGACATGTCAAAATGTCTGCTGTGAAAAAGGCCTGTCAGATGATTTGACTGTAATGAGATGTGATGTAGGATTTATACCAAAGGATACTAAAAAACAGGAGAAGTTATTTATCTAATGTCTACATTTTGCATCTCAAATCTCACCACTACTTGGAAATCATTTGGATAATAAGAACAAATCTACATTGTCACAGAAAACAGTGGAGGGGCACTCCTTTATTTTTTTTTACATTAAAATATTGTTTATGCACCTATAGACTAGAGATTTGCACCCCTAACTCAATCCACTTCTCTCTCTTTGTCTCTGTCTTTGTGTCTCTCTCTCTCTCAATCCCTCATTTCAGAAGAGGTCCCAGTGGGGATAATAGCTGGTGGGACGGTGGGCTCGACCATCCTCTTGTTCATCTTTCTGCTGGTCCTCGTTCTTATCTTCTACCGGCAGCGCAAAGGCAGTGAGTCATACTCTCCATGTGCTTAACACATACACTATAAAGACCCAATATGCAAGAACAGCAGCAGTTCTCATGCAGCTACAGTGTTTTACTCATGTTTTTTTAAAGAGGATTAAAGTTGAAATGATCATTATTAGACTAAATAACCTGCAGCAGATCAAAAAGAATCAAAAACCTACAACTTCCTCTCCACCATATGGATGTAGCTCTCCTCTGAACTTGCTCCTTGTGCTCATGAAAACACGCCGGGCCGAGATGCGTGTGTCCAGCTGTATTCAACCTTGCCGTGTTTTGCTTCCAGGTCGGCGCGGGGTCACGCTGGGTAAGCCCGACATCAAGGTGGAGACGATAAACAAGGAGACCCACAGTTTAGAGGAGGACTCCGGCAGCGTGTCCACGGCTTCGCGCATGGTCAAGGCCATGTACTCGGTGAGCAGCAGCAGGATGTGTGTGCTTGGGCTGGACACTGTTTACACAGCCTGTAGCTGTAGAAAAAACCTCAGATTAACTCAGTAACCTCTCCCTACGCCACACTGTACCTTTTGACTAAAAACAAACTCTGTGCTTTCCCCTGTGATCGCTCCTTTTTAACACTATTAATTCCATTTTCTCTTTTCCTGTCACACTCTGTTGCCTCCTTCCCTCTTCTGTTTTGTTATGGCACTTCCTCTCCTCCTTTTTGTTTTGTTCTGTTGTTTGACGGTTTAGTTTCTCCCCTCTGTGTCCTTCTCTCCCTCCAATCAGCCCTTTAAAGATGACATAGAGCTCAAGTCTGACCTCCGCAGTGACACCCTGGACACCCGCCAGGAATATGATCTAAAGGTGAGCTCACACAGTTTCTAGGAACACTCATTTATATCAATTCAGGAAGCAGATTGTCACCAAAATGTAAAGAACTGACTCTTTTTCTATTAAAAGACTCTCAAATGCCATTTTCAGAGAAGGGTTACGATCACAGCTACAGAAAAAAGTACAAAGACCCAGATATATACAAATTAAAGTTGAAATAAACAAAACATTGACATAATTGTTGGTGTCCCAAAGTCAGTGATGTCATGTGGAGTTTTTTGGGACAAGGTTTCATTCTAATTATACCTCACAGGGCTGCAAATATCCTAATCATTACTGACATGGTGACTCTGAGTGATGACTTTCATCCAGCGATGTACAGTGTGGTCACTAAGGATGACACTGAAATTATCTACCACGGAGAAAAAAGATCAAAAGAACGAATGCTAAAAGTTTTATACTGATACAAACCATCATTTATAAGTATATAATCCCAAATGAACTCCACTGAATGATAGTGGCATCTCAAAAATGTGTATTCCTTCCCTGCCATAGTAATGAAGGTGATCACTCACAGGTCAATTAGTATTGACAAGTATTGATTTTTCCTTTCAGAAAATGAGTGTTGCCATGATGAGAGAAGGATCATTACAACATAACCACCACTGCAAAAAAGATAAATCTTTTTATAGGTTTTTATAGGTTTTGTAGTAGTTTAACCGAAAGGGTTCAACTTACTATCAGAAATACCATTTTTAAAATTCCTCTTTGAACCCTCTAGAGGGTGCACATGTGCACCTGGAACAGTCAGAATGAGACGTAGGCTGTGTTCAGAATCGCATACTAACAGACTATTCATACTAAGTATGAGGTCAAATTGAATATGTAGTGCATTCCAACTGCATAGTATGTGGATTTTTTTAGGCAGTATGCAGTACATACTGAACATGTAGTAGGCAGTATGTTAGTGTGCGATTTCGAACACAGCCAAAGAGGAGGGATTTGAATAGACAGCTGCAGCCTGGTTTTTGACAGTGGACTGCTTAAGTCGACCTTCAAAGCAGTCAAACGGAAATCTGAAAGAAGGGCAACAGAATCAGACTAGCAGCTAGGTCCCAGTCCACCTGAACTGGTTGACAAACTGGTGCCAGGAGAAAACTGTGTTATCATTTATCAACCCTGCAGAAGTAGTTACTTGGGTTCACTGTTGTGCTTTATTGTTACTATGGTGTTTTAGAAGCACTGAATTGTTAGAAATTGTTATTAAAGGCATCCAATACAGTGTTCTTTTTAAACAAGCTTGTTTCAACTTTAGAATATATATTGTATATGTGCCAAACATTGTGGAATAAGAGGTTTTTTTCAACCTTAAAGCTACTTAAGAAGGAACACAGGGGAAGACAATATATTTTAGGGGATTAAATACCTCATAAAACATTCATATGTCACAAGTCGTTTATCTGAATGTTTCAAAATGTCATTAAAATCTCCAAAAATGGTCTATAGGACATTTAAACTTAGAATGGCTATTGCAGTAAAGATCTGGGAGAATATTAGAGTAGGCTATTAAAGACAAAAACATTTTGCAATGCAGTTGGCCTCTCTTCAATTACTGGAGCTTCTCTGCCCTTCACTCTCAGTCCAACTGTGAAGCAACTAGCTTCTCTGATTACTTTGCATGCTAGTTAACTCATCATGGTGATGTTTAAAGACAAAATAGGAAAAAAAAAACTGACAAAAAAATTACAACAAACAAAGGGAATTTTAGGCATATTCTGCCCATTCAGCTGGCATGAATCATTTATACATTTTGACACTGTGGGGTTGGACTTAGGTGATGAATGTATTTTCACGCGTAAAGCTGCCAAAATGTTCTGCTGAAACTCCCCCCCATGAATATTTTGTGAGGGCAAACACAGCACCCCTCTAGCTGGAGTGCTGCCTTGGATCACTTTGAAGAAACACAGACATGAATCCACCCCAGGAGGTGGTTAGATCACCCCGACAACAGCCTCAGCCAGACTTTTTTTTTTTTGCCTCTGCTGCCTGAAGCACCAAAGCAGTGAAACAAAGTTGGGTGGGGGGGAGGGAGGGGGGGGTGAGTCTGAGTACGTGAGAGACAATAGCCTGTTTTAAACAGAGATCCCCCAGTACTGCTGTAAAGAAGACCCCTCATTACGCCGGCTTTGCTTTTTTACACTGCACCAAAGCCGACATAATGCCACCCATGTGTGTGATTTTAGATAGCATGCCGGCGTTCCGGAATCAGAGGCGTGACGTGTAACACAACAGCGTCGGCGTCTAGTGTTGACTGTCCCGCCATGCCAGCTCTCCCTTTTACAAAGACGTTTGTACGTTTTATACAGAACGGCGAGTCTTGAACAGGCTGTATAAAAGGGGCTAATGAGATGGCAGAATCATGTCAGAAATAGCAGTATGGCACCATTACAGCAGGCAGCAGGAGAGTGTAGCGAGCAGGGAGAGCATCCTTCCTTCAACCAGACAAACCTGGGGTCAGCCCAGCATGTTGGCAGTGATCCACCCTGCTTGAGTGTCCTGGAGTAAAACATGGAAGCTTACATTCACAAAAGCTTTGAGCAAAAATGGCCAAATCAGAATTTCAGATTTGTTCCTGTTAACCGGCTGAAAAAATGAAACTAGTATCCCAATTTCTACACTATGCTCTAATGTACTGTGCTCTCACTGGAAACATGAGAGAATATACAAAAAAAAATGCTTGATTTTTACCAACATCTTCTTGAAAGTTAATAGATTTACGTAAAAGATCTTTTGAAAGTTAATGTAATCTCAAATCTTTTTTTAGAACACTAAAATTATAGGGTGCTCCAGGGTGCCAGTCTTGATGGATTACTCCTACAGTTGAAACATGTCATTTGCTTATGCAGTTAGTGTCGCTGCAATTTTTGAGGATTTGTTTGATCCATGTTGTTGATTTGCATAAATTTCTGAAGGGAACAAAAACGCTGATCTTAGCTTAAGCAGCTGAGTCACAAAAAAAGGGAGCAAACTGCCGTCGCATAGCAGTCTTAATGAAACTGGGCCTGAATGCTGAACAGCTTCGGGGGTGCAGTTGACTGACCTCTGACCTTCAGAAAAAAGAGAATTTCTCTGTTGGGATCAGGAAGGAGTATAACATTATTATTGTAGAGTCCTTTTGACCTAACTTTTATGGAATATAATTTAATGTATTTTGATGATAAGCCTCATTACACCTTTTTGTAATGTCCACTTTGTGTGTTTGTCTTTTGCGGTTTGTCCATCTGTCTCTTCAGGACCCCACTAATGGCTACTATAACGTGCGAGCCTCCACCCACGACGAAGGCCGCCCTGCCTCCCGCTCCACCATGCACTACTCTGACTACCGTTCCCCCACAGGGACACCAGGGGGAGCTGCATCAATTAGCAGCAGCGCCGGTGGCTCGGGAGCCACAGCCAGTGGGGGAGCGCCAGGTCCACCGGGCCCCCTCACCTCCCCTGGCCGCCCGCAGGCCTGCTACGACCCTCGACCCCCCTCCAGACTGTCTCACATCAGCTACGCCCAGTTCAACACCTTCACCCGTGGGGGGCAGAGCCAACAGCCTCCGCCCAACCCCGCCCCTGCAGCCAGCGACTTCCCAGGAGACTGCAGCCTCCTGGACTCCACTTCCCAGCTGGCCTATGACAACTATGGATACCCCTCGCATTACCAGACCTACCGCATGGGTTTCGCCCCGTCCAGCCTGGCCCCGCTGGAGGCCGGCCCATCTTATGAGATGTATGGGGTGGGATCCGGGGTAGGGGGCCCCGGGGTCGGGGTGGGTCCTGGGGTGGGTCCCGGAGTGGGTCCTGGGGGTCCGGCTCCCTCGGGATCAGAGACTGGACTAGGGAAGTACGGCAGCTCCACTCGCTTCTCCTACACCTCGCAACACTCTGACTACTCCCACAGCCGACACACACAGAGGATGCAGACTCACGTGTGAGACAGAGATACGCATAAAACACCTCACAGTCTTAGCCGAGCATGAGGAAGCATCTTATAAATAGCGTCACACCTAAAACCACACACAATCGCAGATTTACATGCAAACATTTTCACACACTGACACACCCTACTCAACACAAACACGACTACAGAACACACACACAAAAAAAAAAACATCACACACACACCCATGCACAGAGTCAGAAGACCATGCCCATGAGACAGGGAGGGTATGAGAAACACAGCGAGAGAAAAAGCGACGAGTGGAAAAGAAGGAGTCTTAGTGAGACAGGGAAGGGAAATTCCACACAATTTTGAATTCCCTCACTCCCGATGTGTTTGTATATCTGAGCTCTAAAAGAGCAGACAGCGCAAGTCACAATCAAGACTGGGAAAGAGAGCAAGAACCAGAGAGAGGACGAGAGATCACAGATCTTTGGAGCCCATAGCTTTTGCTATGAATTGACATTGTAAATGATGAGAGAGAACGTCTTAAGACAAAACTTACTGACTGTCAAATATGGTACACGCTGATCGGGAGAAACCTCAACCAGTGGAAGTCATTTCTGGCCGACATTTTAACATTTTTTTTTTGCTGGTTGTCCTATTCAGTGATCATAGAGCACATATAAATATAGTATCCCAGAATGCCCCTCTGTTAGGCGGCTGGGGGGTGTTGGGGCTGGGGTGGGGTTGGGAGGGTTGTCATCATTTTGCACTGCATCTACAGTATTCATGCTTAGACGTCCCTTATCTATATCTGTGTAATGTCTTCTTTTTATTTGCACACCCAACTAGAGCTTTGTATTCTATTTTTTAACATTACAAAATTATTTTTGTCAATGTAAAACATGTAATGTGTATGTATGGACCAAATGTTTGAACGTGAGCGCACATAACTCGGGCCTTTGCCTGAGTGATATCCACTAAGACAGAGAGAAGAGTTGTGCCAACAGCAGCACCTGAATTCCTCTTGCAAAAAGCTGAGAGGATTCAGGATGTATTTCACACCAGAAGGGTATATCAGTGTATAAAAGAAACCTAGTGCCAATTGTTCATGTTGTTCTTCACCTTAGACCATGTATATGCAGTAGAAGCTCCTTCTATTGGCGACTGTTGCTTTACAAACCAGGCTGGGGACCTTGAGTCGTTCCCAGACATTTTCGTAGGCTGGGGCCTTTTTCTCTGAGCTCTAAACTACAAGCCTGGTGCAGACAGAGAGAAAAAACACAGATGTTGGGTTTAGAACTTAGTGGCCTTATAGGGGAACATGTCGTACATTTCCATTTTCAATCATTCCTCATCGTCTGTCTGCCAAAACGGCCAGAGGAGAATGTGTATGAAGAGGTTCAATGAAGGCTTGTCCACAATATTGACATGTAGTAGTGTATGGCTGCGAGTGTGTGGGTGTGCGAGTGTGAGAGATACGAGTTGAAGAGGGAGTGTGTGGGCGTTCGCGCACACATCGATTTGTACAGCGTGTTTGTATAGATGTGTGAATGACCAAGTGTGTATGGGACGCATACTGTAAACACACAGCGCCTCACTCATGTGTGCGCACGACTATTGTATGCATGTCCGTGTGTATACAGTATGCCTGTATGAATGTGTGCATGTCTGTGTCTAAGTGTGCGGGGTGAGTGTTTCAGTATATGTCCATATCATTTCTCTCACAATCCTGTTACAGTACTTTTATACCTCTGGTAGGACTGTATCCTGTATTATTGTGTCTTTGAATTTAGAAAAATCCAATGTTTATCTTATTGTACTGTTCTTCGTAGCAGAGAAAACTGTTCAAAAGATGTACAACGAACGTTATCAAACTCTCATTTTTTAATTTCATTATCTTCAATATTTTTTAAAAATGGTATGTAATTATTTTTCCACAGTATTACATAAATAAAAGCACTGTTTTTTATAAAAACCGAACTGTGTGGTCTTTGAGTTGGATACAGTTGATGGTTGGAATAGAAACTTTCACCATTTTGACATACATTTGTTGGCATAGGAGCCTATATTCAGGTGGTATATGCTTACACACAGCAGTATAGGGTATATTAAAGGAATAATGTTATTTTAGTTTTTATTTTAATCAATTTGTGGTAAAGGCTACAAATAGTATACAGCATAAACTGATGGAAGCTATATGAGTGCAGGGTCTTATAAATAAAAGCTGGGATTAATGCTTTCTACAAGCAATTATTTGCTTTGCCTTGTTGTTAACCTGCTAAATGTCACAGATATGAAGATTATTACCCTTATTTGATATTATTTCAATATTTCAATAGTATACATATTTATAAATTCTTAATTCTTATATACTTAAAGTCCCCCTCCACTCAAAAATGTGTTTTTCTTCTTGTTCCTACAGTTGGAGGGTTGAACTTCACTGTACAGACTGATGTGCAGAGTTTGACACTAGAAGGCTGTTTTCACATTAATCTGCTGAAAGTGGAAAGTTTCTCTGTGCTCATTGAAAATCTGATTTTCAGGGGCGGGCCTACGAGCAGGATTTGTGACATCACAAATAGTTAGGAAGTCAATCCTGGTCTAATGTTCAAGTGTGATGTGGAAACTGGAAGCCTCCAGTGCACAAACACTGAGAATGAACTTTACAGTGAGGTAGGAGACATCTTGTGTCCAGCTGTCCATATTCATAGATTCTGGAATTTTTAATGAGGGAGAAGGAGTAGATGTAATTTTAGGGATTTTAACAAGATAAGTGAACTTTTTTTTGTGAAAAAAAAACCCCATATCAGCCAAAAATTATTCAAACTAGTGTATTTTAAAATATCTTAAAACATGTCTGGAGGGGATCTTTAAAAGCTACACGTCCCGTATGTGTGTGGATACATCATACCGACAGGTGGCAGGCACACACTCCTTACACACATTTCGCCTCTAAAACAACAAAAGAAGAAACTCCTTTACGTCATTGGCTAAGGTTGTCAGCCAACATGGCGGCCACAATGTTGAGGTCGCTTTCCAAACTAGGACGTCCTTCAACAAGATTAATATTAAATAATAATTTGCTGATCCCTGGCTGCACTGTCCTGCAAAACAGGTAAGATAATAAGGAGACAAAAACGTGACGCTTCGAGTGAGCATTGTATTGCCAGCGGTCTTAGCTTGAGCTCCACAAAAATACGCACACCAGAAGGCTAATGTTAGCAGAATGCTAACAAGCCGCTTTTGTCCCGTCATAAGTCGTCAGCTACAATATATAATTTCTTTCTGAATGGAAAACGTTCTTATAATGTACGCAAATAACTATAGAGGCAATGTCACTGCTAACAGACGGGGCGCCGTGCATGTTATATCAGTTTCTCTGCGGTCATGTCGTTAGCTTAGCAGTAAATTAGCTGCCTGATCAGCCAGCATGTCAGTGTTTATGAAACTGTCCCTATGCATCCTATCGGCTCAGTGTAAGCTCAAAGTATGTTACATATTCACTTGAATTATGTAAACAAATCTGATAAATTCCTGGTAGAGAGGCTGGACATTAAACTACGGTTTGTTTGACCAGTGTGGAAGAGTAAACAACGTCTAAGCAACTGTT
This sequence comes from Scomberomorus guttatus, assembly GCA_038419695.1. Lineage (NCBI taxonomy): Eukaryota > Metazoa > Chordata > Actinopteri > Scombriformes > Scombridae > Scomberomorus > Scomberomorus guttatus. The sequence goes on along the minus strand of CM076467.1, from coordinate 143,056 downwards.
CCTGCTAAATTCAAGACCAAGACCGTAAATTGCACATAAGAAAAGAAAACATCTGATTTAAAAATGACTGCAAGTCCTTAAAAACGACGTAGAAAATGAATCTGTGCATTTCAGATAAAAATCTGATATTGTCTTCGTCCCTTCAAGTGCTGACTATGTAACACCAAAGTCAAAGGGACTTTAACATATTAGACTTTAACATGTTATTGATGTATTCTGACACAGTAGGTCTATAGTTAATTGTATTAATCCTTTTTTAGCCACGTATTGCACTGTTGCAACATTTAGCATTAATAAATGTGCAGATATACAGGGTTTAAATTCACTGCTTCTGCCTTTATTTATATATATATATATATATATAACTGGAGTGACTTGAATCTTAAAGATATTTTTTGTCCTAATAGGACCTACATTTTTTCTTGTTGCTTGTGTCATCTGTCATTACGTTGGCAGGGATAGTGTAGTGTGCCCAGATCATTGCCCTATCCAAATGACAGCCTCAACAAAATGAGATTAAAGCCTCTCTGGCAACATGCAGGAGAGATGACACCTGAGCGGTGTGCTTGCAGAAAAGCACTAGAATACTGTATCAAGGCATCATTTTTTAAATATGCATTGGCTCAGAGTTGGAGGCTCACTAAGGCAGTCTTACCTTGTTTTACATGTTGGTTTTTGCAGGCAGAAACAATGGCAGCCAGATGTGGAGTGGACAGAGCAGTTTGCTGGGGCAGTGATGTACCCTACTGCCATTAATGAGAAATGGACCCCACCCCCATGGAATGGTACCATCCACAAACACAGTCACAATTTTAAGGAGTAAAAAGATTCCTGTTGTCTACTAACTTGATCTTAAATATTTTGTTACCAAGACAGTGTGAAAGCTGGCAACATTCAACTATATTTATGAAATACAACATATCAGACTTTGTCCAAGATAGAATGATTAAATCCTGAACTTCTTTCCATTGTTGTCCCATGAACGTTTATTAAGATGGAGACATAATATGTGACTAAAAGCATTTACACTGCCCACACTAGATTTAATACTTGTGTGTTTGCTAGTGCATTTTACAGCTTACAATATAGGTTTGTGCTTACAAGTTTGACATTATGCAATGCTCTAAGTCTACAAATCGTTCCAAACTGAACCTGGATCTGGTCTCTGGTGCAAGATTGGGTTACCTCACACTGCAGTTGAAAGTGTGTCAATCCTGTTTTTTTTTTAACCCCTCATTTATTATTTGTATCTGTATGCAATCAGATCTTGAATTGTTTTATCAATAGAAAGCATCAGGTAGCCTTTTAAAATTGTGTATAAAGGCTCTACTCTAGATGATTTCATTCTTATCTTCTCATCAATTGTTGTGTTTTCCTCTGGCAGACAAAGATCCTCCTGCAGAGAAAGATGTGTCCAACCTGACCATCAACTTTGGTCCCCAGCATCCTGCTGCTCACGGAGTGCTGCGTCTAGTGATGGAGCTCAGCGGAGAGTCTGTCAAGAAATGTGACCCCCACATCGGCCTGCTTCACCGTGGCACGGAGAAACTTATCGAGTACAAGACCTACTTGCAGGTACTGAACTAACTGCATAACTGTCTGTAAATACAGTGTTTGTATTCTCTAACCTATCCATTAGGTAGTGGTTAAACTAGCATATATGTATGCATGTACAGAAGGTTGTGAAATCCAGAACCATAACCATTTAACCAGGCTTAAAGGGGCCAAATGTACGAATTTTTGTTTTAAAGATTCAAAAATTAACTAAAATTTAAACAGAATGTTAAGAAATAACAGTTTTGGCGTTATGTCAAAGACGTCTATGTATTGTGTTGCAGAGATATCTACTTGAAATATCTACTAAGTTAGCATGCTAACCAGCTAGCCCCTGTCCTGTCTCGTAATACCACTTGGTACCTCAAGACGCGTTAGTGAGTCACTGTAGCATCCAGTCTGCCCTCAGTCAAACATGAGAGGATGATGAAGTTCTTCTTCTAGGTTAGATTTATTCAAGCAAACTTTAGCTCAACCTTAGCACTGAATTGAGTTAGTGAACTAGTTACTTAGTTTGCTAGCTAATAGAGTACTGATAATGCACTATTGATTCGGCGCTAACGTAGTGTAACGTAACGGACACCCCAGCCTTCTGGTGATATGCTGCCCCCAATTGGTTTAGAGTGTAGAGTATGATTTTGACTGATGGCCAATTCTTACATACAGCACCTTCAAAGGAAGAGCATTTATGGTCTATTCAAGCAACACAACATTAGATTGCAACACAGCTTATTGCAAAATTACTTCTCTTATTGTTAGATATTCAGATGAGCAAGATAACACCTCACTGTCTTACTTGAAAATGACAAAAAAAAAAAACTCGATGTCAACAGAATTAACTAAAATAATCTCAGACAGAGTTCATAAGGTGCATATGTCGCATAATTATAAGAAGTCCCTTATCCAATACACTTGACTTCCCCCTTTCCTGCCACAGGCTCTGCCCTACTTTGATCGTCTAGACTATGTTTCCATGATGTGTAATGAGGAGGCCTACTCTCTGGCTGTGGAGAAGCTGCTCAACATCCAAGCTCCACCCCGTGCGCAATGGATCAGAGGTACAGATTAGAAATAGTCAGATACAGAAAAGGCCTAAGGTCTTAAATTGGATGATTTATACTGATCTTTAAAGCGTTTGGAGGAGGTGACAGAAATGATGCAACATTAGAATTACACAAGCGCACAGTTTGTTTGTCGGCACACATGAGACAGTTCCGGTCCCATGTGTGCCAACATATCAGCGTATCTGCTGTGTTGCAGCTGTCAGTTACTGTTAATGGTCATTGTTCATCATTATTTTTCATTATTGAGTAATCTGCTGATTATTTTCCTGTTACAGAATATCAAAAAGTAGCAAAAGATTCCCAGGGTGCAAGTTGACATATTTAAATAGCTTTTTTTGAAGAAACTGTCCAAAACCAAAAGATATTCAGTTTACCACATAGAAAACAAAGAAAAGCAATGAATCTTCACATCTGAGAAGCTGGAACTAATGAAATGTTGTCACTTTTTTTGAAAAATGTAGTGTTGTATGGAGAGATGACTCGCATTCTGAACCACATCATGGCTATCACCACGCATGCACTTGACATCGGTGCCATGACCCCCTTCTTCTGGATGTTTGAGGAGAGAGAGAAGGTCAGGAGCACTGCTGCACAACATTGTGTTCAATCCTTCATGATGAAATTAGCCCAGAATCAGTCTTTCCTATATTGTTTTTAAAACTTTGTTTATCTCGGGATGGTGCTGTTCAGACATGCCTACACTCACAGCTCCATAGCAACAGTTTCAGATTTGCTGTATATTGCACAACAAAACAAACAAACACACACACACACAAAAAAGCCACAGTGACTCCAGAGCTGTAAACAGAGTCTCCACCATAAGAAAATGACCCAATTCTTCATTAAAACTGCAACCAGTAATGCTCCATTCATGTTGACTGAGAAATCATCTGTTCAGAGAACCTATTTGAGTTGAGTCACTAAACCTAAAGCCACTACACGAGATATGATGTATACTAGATGGCCTCTTTAGTGAAATATTCAGCTGAAAAATTCCCTGTTGTAGATTTTTCCTTACACAGCTGCGTTGATACCCAGTCAGGCCAAAGCAACTTACAGAATCAGTTTGCCCTGAGATCTAATCCAATAACCAGTGAGGTGAGAGAACATCAGCGAAGTTCTTTCTCTTTTACAATGGAGACACTTCAGTCCCAACTACAAGATGTAGTGCACGAACCACTGAGTAGATCTTTTTAATGTTGACTCTGACCTTTGTTCCCTCACAGATGTTTGAGTTTTATGAGCGCGTGTCTGGAGCCAGAATGCACGCTGCATACATCAGACCTGGTGGCGTTCATCAGGTAGGAGAATTAACTGAATAATGCTCTTCTCATTTCTGTACAACCTATTTGTCGTTTGTATTCACATTCAGACCTGATGATGGTCAATATTCAATCGTTCACTTACATTAAAGTAATCTCTCAGGAAAAAGTCCAAAAATACAACAAAATACACACAGAGCAAATAGAAAGTAGACATAATGCAGAAAAAGAAGATGTGTACAGCAAAGACGACTCATGATGACTAGATGAATAGATAGACATGAACATGAACAGGGTTTTTGCTGAACTCATTAACACAGTAAGTATAATGCAGCAATCACAAATGTGTGCAAATGCAGTACAAATAGATATGTGTTAGATACAGTATGTGTATGATAAAAAAAAAAAACATGTACGCTGAAACTCAGTGTAAGTAATATTTTTTTATTAAACATGATGATGATAATGATGGAGACACCCTGACATGACCATTAAAGTACTGAAACATCTCAAATGTCTTCCAGGATTTGCCCCTGGGCCTGATGGACGACATCTATGAGTGGTGCAAGAATTTCTCCATTAGAATCGATGAAGTAGAAGAGGTGTGTGACTATATGTATTTTTAATCATCTCCACAAGCTCTTAACATGATAAAATAGAATAATATATATATATATACACACACACATATATTCAGTATATTTGTGAATGTTCAAATCTGTTGGTTGTCCTCTATGCAGATGTTGACCAATAATCGTATCTGGAAGAATCGCACTGTGGACATTGGGATTGTAACCTCAGAGGAAGCTCTCAACTATGGATTCAGGTAACCCGCTCTTCTTTCCTTCAATTTGCTGTTGATGAAACTCACAAATATTTATGTTGTCATGAAGAGCCCGGGGATAATTGAAATATAAAAGAGAGCTTGTCAGCAGCAACATTTATTTGTCTGCTGAACAGAAACATGTATGATTCCTGGTACTTAGCGCCTCTGTGCTTATTTCTCCACCAGCGGAGTGATGCTGAGAGGATCCGGCATCAAGTGGGACCTAAGGAAGACTCAGCCATATGACAAGTACGATGAGGTGGAGTTTGACATCCCGATTGGAAGCAATGGAGACTGCTATGACAGGTAAGAAGAGTTGCACATGGCTGTAGTTATTATATAAAATTGTCTTCAGTTCCATTTTCTTGGCTCTTTTTCTATCTCAAGTCAGTTTCTCGAGCACTAGTCCATGTCACCTGCGTGGACACATCAGTTACTGAAACTGATATCTTGATTGTTGATTGCAGGTCTTTGGTTGGGTCTTTATTTTGCCCGACTGAGGAAGATGAAATACAACTTAGAGTTTATCATTTAATTAGAAAATTGATCGTTGCAGTCCCTGGCTGATTGAAGCCAATTAAAAAGAGATGACAATTTAACTTGGCCCCTTGACAGTTAATGCAAATACTAATATCATTTTACCACTAGCGATTTATTACATAGCAGACACATTATTTAGACATTGAACTCTCTTGTGAAAAGAGGTTTTGAGGTTTTTATATCATTCTGTAGCTTCCCAGTAGTGTACATACCAGAGGTGTTGTAAGGTGTGATTCGTCCTGAAGCTCCGGCTCTGCTCCCGGCTCTCTCCTCCTGAGCTCTCGACCCTCAGCAGCTGACCGTACCCTCGCTCCGTCCGGTGCATTTAAAAGACGACTCCATCTGCGTTTTTTTTCTCCGGGTTGTTCAAATGGAACAGTGACTGCTTTTTTGGCCGAGTGGGCGTTTCCATTTGAACAACCTGGGGAAAAAAAACGCAGATGGATTTGTTCTTTAAACGTTCAATCTAGTGCTGGGTCTATTAGAAAGGCTTTTATGACATTACTGGCCAACCAAATGTAAATGAATCATAGTTTATGTGAAGACACTGTTGGTAGTGTGAGCTTAATGCTGCTGATTTTCATTGAGGCAGCACAGTTGGTGCCTTCTATACAGCACAATTCATTGTGCCTGCGAAAATGATCACACAGTCTCAGAAATTAGTGAGCTGTCAGTGTTGAATATGATAGTAATCAAATGTGATTTGTTCAGACAGAATTTAAAGAAATGACCTCTTCTGTTTGAAAGTTCAGGCACTTTTTTTTTAGACAGACTAATTGCTGGTAAAGATTTGCGGGTGATTTACTGATGTACAGTGTTATCTGCATCTGTAGCTTACAGCTGTTCTCTCTCTGTATGCGTGCGTGTCGCCCAGGTATCTCTGCAGAGTAGAGGAGATGAGGCAGTCCTTGAGGATCATGCACCAGGCGCTCAACAAAATGCCAGAAGGAGAGATTAAGGTGGACGACGCCAAGGTGGCCCCACCCAAGAGGTCTGAGATGAAGGTGAGCTGAGCGGGAACACTTGAACCTCCCGCGCAAACAATTTTCCTCTTTCACTGTCATTCTTTGAGATGTTTGATAAGGCCTGCGGGCTTATCTTTTAAAAAAAATTACTTTTTCCTTTCTGGGGTTTTCCTTACTCTTTCTTATTTGTGTGTGTTAATTAAATTTCGGTGGTATCACTAATTTGCCTTCACACTACACTCCTTGCAGAATTAGGTCAGTTCCGTAAAATGCATGTTAATTCAGCTGTCCTCAAGGCAGGAGATTCAACTTCCTCTTACTTCAGTGTGAAGCATTATCAAAACTACTGCTGAGATATAACATCTTTTTGTATGCTCCTTTTTGCTAGATGTCCATGGAGTCTCTGATCCACCACTTTAAACTGTACACAGAGGGCTACCAGGTCCCCCCAGGGGCCACATACACAGCTGTGGAGGCACCCAAGGTGAAGACGCTCATCCCAACAAATTAGTTTTCATTTCTGTGTTGACAGGTTTTGAAGACATTTAGCTTTTTACCTTTGACTAGCCCTACACGTACAGTATAATAATCTTTAGATGACCCATTGATCAAATTTACTATTTTAACCTAAAAAACTTTTTCAGTGTTAGATACTTTGTACACACAAGTTTTTTTTTTGTTTTTTTTTTGAGTCGTGAAATTCAGATTTACATTAATTAACTGGGAAGCCTTTGTAGGCCTTTAGGGACTTGTTGTGATGTAATATGCTTACGAGAGTGTATTTTGTGTGTGTGTGCGTGTCCGTGTGTCGCTTGCAGGGAGAGTTTGGTGTTTATTTGGTATCAGACGGCTCCAGCAGACCCTATCGCTGCAAGATCAAAGCTCCTGGATTTGCTCACTTGGTACGCACTTAAAACTTCACAAGACATTGTAAAATATTAAACACACGGGATATCAATTATTCAGCACTTTTAACGGCTTGTCCTTAAGGCTACTTTTAGTTCATTAAGTACATTTTATAAAGTACTATAGAACCATTTTTAAAAAAAGCACACAGAGACCCTCCCCTCCCCTCCCTCCTTCCTCCTCATCTCTTAGCTCATGGGTACATGAAACACTGTTTAACGTAGTCATTTGAATTTTGGTCTTCAAGGCTAAAAATGTCTTTAAAGTTGCATAAACAAACTATTAGAGTAGTTAGTGCGTTAACTTCAGGCTATAATCGCATGAATTATGAATCTGAACTTTTCTTTGAGCTCATCTGCCCTGAATAGTGGTAGCACGTCTTCAGTTATTCTGCATGTTTTTTCTTTTCTAGGCTGGCCTGGATAAAATGGCTAAAGGACACATGCTCGCCGATGTGGTGGCCATTATTGGTAAGATTGTACAAATCATTCAAAACCTTTTTGAAGTATAAGAATCCAGTTTCAGAAGGGCAGGAAATCTATGCTGTGAATGTTGAAGAAATGCAAGTATTATCTTTTTTTTTCTTCTTCTGACAGGTACACAGGACATAGTGTTTGGCGAGGTTGACCGTTAATGTGATGCTGCTCATGTGTTGGTTCCCCCGAAGAGGAGAATTCATTCACTCCTTCACACAACTGTTAGTCAGGTTCTCTTCCTGTTCACTATTCGCTGTAGTGAGTGGATAGACAGATGACTCTAATTATAATCGTTGATGTACAATGCCCAAATAATCCTAATAAATATTTTATGACCAAATTGCAAAGTAGTAAGTTGTATTTTTTTCACATTGGGGAAAAGATGTTTTTTGGGGGGGATTCATAAAATATTAAGCGCTAATTCTTTTACAAATGCTTCATTTCCTTGAGCTGTCTGAAAACATGAGTGAAAATCAAGTATTAAACCTGACAACAGAAAACAGAGCCTCAATGATATGTCCTTCCTCTGGTTTGATGTTAAAAGGGGAGTGGTATGATGAGATCAGAGACAAATGGACGTAGAGCTCAGACCACAACTTCCCCTCTTGGCTATGTGATATGCAACACTCGAGTTTTCACCAGAACGCAGAGAAAAAAAAACCCACCTACAGCTCGTCTTGTTTGCTGTTTGCTGGCCGCTGAAAGGGGCCCAGTTGTCCGTGTTGAGCCTGTGTTACCATGGCCTTGTGGGGCAATAGCCCATTACTGGTGGCGATTCCTCTGTGGATGTGTTTTGGAAGAACTGGTGAGTTTTGTGACATCAAATTTAGATTTACAATACAAGTTTTTATATGGCTCTGGGTCCTGAGGGTGGTTTGTCTTAAGACCTCACAGTGATGACTTTAATTTATGTTAAGAGCAACTTATGAGAAAGGATGTTTGGAAATAAATAACCTAATTTGAGAGAATATGTTTGAACAAGCCATGCTGTTAAGTCAGATGATAAGCCAGGGTGGAGAGAAGGAGTTCTTGATGCGATAAAGTAGATTTAACACTTGTTTGCTATGTAGAACATACCCAGCTAAAAGTGATTTTTGACAACACCATGAAATTAAGTTAGCAGATGAGCGCGTCTTTTATTTAGAGCAGTGAGGTTTTTCTAACATTTGGCCTTATTCCATTAAGTGTAGGTAGCAGATACTTACCACATTACAGTTCCTGTGAAAACAGAAGCGACCCCTGCTTGTGGCAATGCTGCAAAATGGTGTGCATGGCCACTTCTTTTTAACTGCCACACGTTAAGACTGTTCTAACAATCCTGCCACTGACATATTAGTTTCAAGTACTTCTTGCTAATCATTAGTTAGTTTGCAGTGTGTATGTATACTGTATATTGGGACTACAATTTTTCTATTTCTTACACTTTCAACAGCTATCAGTTAAACTGCAGTGAAACAGCCTGTATTAAGACAAATAAGAAAACCAATTTTACAACTTTCTGTACATTTCTAAAGTCAGTTAATATCAAGTCTAGTAGGCCAAGAACACATTAGGTAGATTAAGTATAGTTACAGAGCTGAAACGATTATTTGGTTGACAGAAAATTAATCTGCAACTATTTTAAAATATTTGAAGGTTCTATGTATTTCTCCTTGTCTCAAATTTTAATAAATATTTTGAGGTTTTGGACTGCTGGATGGACAACAACAAAGCAATTTGCATCTAAATAGTGATGGCATTTTTCACGTTTTTCTGATGTTTATAGACCAAATGATTAATTGATTAATCGAGAAAAGAACTGGCAGATATACAGCTGTAATTAATATTTTCTTGTGTAATTCAGTGGAAACAGGTTCATTCAGTGAGCAAGAGATGTTATGGGACAGATTGACTTGAGGTATTTCAGTTATAATTCCTGACCACAACTGACTTTGGCCTACTTCTAGTATCTGTGGTTTACCGTTAAAGGCAAATGTATACGCCTGCAAAATGGCGTATACATTTTTATTACAGACAGATCTCAGGTTTGAAAACCTGCGCCTTCAAAAGCAACATGTAGAACTGCACATAGACACAGCAGACTTTACAAATCACCCTATTTTAATCCTCATAACAGAATACACGCCGTACAGTCTGGTTAGATGTCTCTGGAGCCGTGAGAAACAAACAAACAAAAAAATGTGTGCTGCTTCTACTTGTTGAAAAAAAAGCTAAAATAGTGAAAATATATGGAGCCTGAAATGTGAAAAGTGCATATTTGGTAGCCTAATATGTTGAGACACATACTGACATTTTAGTCATGCATTAATATCAGACTATTAGTCTACACAGTGTTTGCTGCTTCCTTTAAATGTGTGCTAAATGTGAGTTACTGAAACCAAATGAGATGTTAATGTAGATAACACTTCACACCTCTCTTCTCACATGCAGCAGCTGAATAGAACCATCCAAAACAGAACTTTTTCACCTGCCCAACCATAACCAACAAACCCAAATTGTCCAACAATATTGGTCAATATCAAGAAGACATTTTTAAACCTTACAAAGTCTTGCTTTCACTCTGAAAAAAAAGGCGTCATTTGGAAATGGTTCTCTATATGACAAAAAAAAATCATGAGACCACTGATTTTATAGAAATGATTCATTTCACTGAATTTTGTGATGGCGGAGTAGGGAAGTGGGAAAGACGAGAACTGACAGAAAAAAAAAATTGTTCCCAGGAGATTTCATTATAGAGATGTTTTAATGGCTCTTGTATCTAAATGTATTTTAATCTGAATTTATACTCCATATGGTCAAAAGTAGAACATTACAGTGCACGTTTATTATTGAATAGTGTGACAAGTTAAAGAAACAAAGAAACAAACCAAAAAACACACCAAATCTATGGCGTCTATCTATGTGCCACAGGAATCCTTTCCTTTATAGTGAATAATTTATTTGATGCATTAAAAAAAATTGAAATGTTATTAAAATGCATTCAAAAACAATTGGAAGAAACGTTATTAAATAATCATTAAAGGTGCGAACAATTCCGTTTTATTATTGTCTTTAATGGATTTGCAATGTACCTTTTTTGAAAGGCTTTTAAAATGTTCTGTTAAATTCATTATTACATTAACTAATAAGCTTTCTTATCATATTTCCTCTGACACTTCATTTATCTTCTTTTTTTTTTTTTTTTTTTTTACTTTCAGAGACTCCAATATGTCATCTTTTTAAATCCAACCTACCTCACATTACTGGCAACAACAGCTCTTACTGTTGTTGCCAGTAATGTGAGGTAGAGCGGCTCTTCTCAGTTAACTTTTTAGCTGTGAGCTTTTTATAGCTCTGTGGGTTGAACTGCCTCTTAATTTTCGGCACATCTTTAAATTCAAGAGAAGCGTCTTTATATTCAATTTGATCATGTAATGTAACATTGACGCAGAAGAAAATCAATTGTGAGATAGAATATGGCGGGAAGACAGATTAATGTAAACATGAATGTGCAAATAAAATAAGACATGTAGACTTATATTAATTGGGATTATCATTTGATCATTTTTATCATTTAAATTAATGACTTAACGTATTGTTTTTATGCAGCAATTATTTAACTGATTATAATCAACACCCTCACAAAGAGGACACTTTAAAATAACTGTGAATCCACATCATGCAATATTGCTGCTAACCTATTTATTCTAACAATGTGGTCCATATCTTCAGAAATACATTACAGGGTGAACTCAGTGTCAGATATTTCATAGGCTTGAGTTCAAATGTGATCCCTGCTATTGTCGACAATTGGCTTGTAACATCTGCAACATCTTCTTCTATGTGCAAAGGTTAGAGACATGTAAATGGAGTCTTTGATGTGTGCACTAGACAAACCAGGAAGTAGACAAAAAGCACTTTTTAAAGCTGGATATCGAGATGTGAGAGTGAGACGAGTGAGAATTGCAGTAGCTTCAATTCTAATGCCTCTGTTGTGTTTGAACAGAAATGTCATGTACAAAACCCCAAATTTCAATCTCAATTTTCTAGATTGTTGTGTTTATGATGGTATCAGAAAAATGGGTACCACCTTTTGATAAGTCACCCTTTATAAAGGGTTTATAAGCATTTAAGGGGTTTATTAATGTTAATATTTATTTACTAATGTTTTATACGCCATTAAGAATATTAAGAATAACCATTGAGTTGCCAGTTTGTGCAAAACCCTCCTCCAGCATCACACACTTTGTTTTCTAGTTCTTTAGTCAATTGACTATTTGATCACTTCCCTTCTAATAAATGGTTCTCATAGTATTTGGCTTAACATTGATAGTGGTTGCAATGTCCATCTTTTATGGTTCTTTAATATCCATTTAACAGGTGCAAAGTTCAACTTTTAGAACTGTTGAGCTTATGGGGATCCATTTACAAATATACAGCGGAGTTGATTAAAAAAAGAAGTAATTTAAACAACAACAATATGAACACAATAATCTGTAAAAGCTTGTCAACCTCCATATGCAACATAAAGTAAATATCAATTATATATTCTTGCATTCAGTATGCCTCAAATACAAGAACCTTCACTGAAATTTTTTCTTTGGCCTACATTAATTAATTAAGTATTATATTGTATAAGTATTCTTCAATATGGAAATGGACATTTCTGTAATTACTGATTAGGAAATCAGAAATTAGAAATTTCCATTTTTAATTTTTAATTTTCATTATGTATTCATATCAATGTTATTGCTGGAAAATGGCAAACTCCACTCTTCCTCCCTATCTGCCCTTAAATATTTCTCCACAGTATGAATCATAAAACATATAGTTTATGATAAACACTTATGCAATGGATGCTGTGGCAGCTTGTTTCACAATCTAAAATGGTGACACCACCTTTACTCAATAATACTGTTTCGTAAATGGCAACAAAACAGCCTCAGCCACAGGGGGTGTGTGAATTATGTTGCTTTGTGTGTTGCCCTAAAATCAACAAGAAACAACAGATACATTACAGGACACCAGGGCTGAGACAAATCATTTGAGGTCACACCAGAGCCAAGAATAATTTTTTTTGCATTTGGAATTTTTGATTTACATTATCAGCTTAAATAAAGGTGCTGCTATTATGGTTTTGCTCCTAACAAAAGGTTTTCATGTTTCTACAGCGGCTCTTGGGGAGCCTGAAGTCTGTTATGTGCTGGATGGCATCCTGTTTTTGTACGGCATCATCCTGACAGCTCTCTACTGTAGAATCAAGGTTTGCATGCTACATATTTGTCTTTAGAGAAACATACATGTACAAAATCTTAACTTTTTCATAAATGTATCATAAAGTATGGATATGTGCAAGAAAATAACAATTTTAAAGGGAAACAATACCCTAACTGACAAAAGGCAAAAGGTAGTACGTTATTGTCTAAATATAAAATATGGTGTCATCAGCAAAAAAACGCATGGTACACATGAAAGGGGAACTAAAAGTATGAAATTCTTAAAAATATTTTTTTTATTTATTGAATACTTGGTCATCAACATCCTCTGCTGTACATTCTGTATGTTTGTGAAAAAAGAATGAACGCGTGTAGTCAGGGTGCTGTAGTTGACTAAAATTAAGGTGACAAGAGGTAGGAAGATATATTGTATATTTTAATATAAAAGAATATGAGCCTAAACTTTTTTGTTTTTCTTTTTCTTTTGACCAAGAGAATACAAACTTTGCTTATACTATCAATATATTCTTATAGCCAGTAAACTAAACTGATATGATGTGAAAATTATATGATAAATACAGCTACAGATGGATGGTAATATTATAGTAAGCCTGATATGTTGGTCGTTCAGTTGTCACTCATTTAAGACTGTCTTCAACAGATCTACAATGCTAGGGCGGATGCAGCTGGGACGGCAAAGGCCAAACAGGTAAGAATCATAAACTGTACGCACGACTTAAATAGACATAAAGACGTGACATGTAGCCTATAATGTGTGCAGAGAAACACAAATTCAGTTGCAGAGACAAATAATTTACCAAACTGCAAACTGAAGCTGCAGACAACAAACCACAGGTAGATATTTCTGGAGGCAAAAATAATCTCACTGGTCACCTCAAGCCTCAGTGGGTGAACAGCTACAAGAAACACAAAGAAGGCACATGTCATTTGTCATGGCAGACAGAAAAAGAAAAGTAAACTCATATAAATCAACTCTGCTCTGAGAAAGTTTCGATTTCCTGAGAAGCCCCGAGAAGCAGTCAGACCTAACCAGCTGTCCCATCACAGACCAATGAAAAGTCTGCCTACTGTATATTTTTCTTTTGAGTAACATCACTAGTGTAATTGGGTTTGGAGACTACATTTTTTTAACAAAAAGAAAAGAAACAGAAACTTGATTGACATGATGGAACTTTTTTAAAATATTAGATAAAAATATAAAAAGTGACTTTAACAACAACCTTCTTGTTCATTCATTTGTGGTTATGGTATGCATATATTTTGATCTGAAAGCTAACTTGCAGCGCGCACAGAAGAATGTGGGAGTTTTCCATTTAGGTAACGAGCTGTTTTACTGCCTTTCCTTTTTAAAATCTATTATTTCCTATCACCAGCCACAAACAGCGCATAACCTAACCCACTGTGAAACACACACTCTATAGTGCACAGATCTCATGTGTTGCTCTCTGGTTTGAAGAACTTGCTCTTATATTTCCTTTTTGTCAAAAATACATTCACATGCATTATGTTGCAACCATTAACCAAGATCATGTCACAATGTGTGTTTTCTCACAAATTCACTGTATGTAATATGGTTCTTTCCTTCCCCTGACAGAGTGCTGAAGAGGGCATTTATACGGTGAGTTTTTGTACCACAAATGATGTAAAGGAGATGAAGGGCAGCTTATCATTATTATTCTTAGTAAATTACAGCCTACACAGTATTGCTCATTGAATTTCTGTTCTGTTTTCCTCCCAGGGTTTGACCCCTCATGCCCAGGACACATATGAAACAATTGGCATGAAGAAGTGATGATGTTTTTCTTTGAACACCTTGATTTATGTATTTAAATATTGCTTATCTTACCTTGCCTAGATTTTGAGAGAATGTAAGATGTTGTGCACCGGTGTAAGTTTCTCTTTTGCTTTTGTAGAAGTTATGGGAAGTTAAGAAGGACAAGACAGAAAATAGGGAAGTTGAGTCCAAGCAGGGACATTTTAGAAATGCTCTGCTCTTTCTGTATAAGATATTCTTACTGCTCTTGTGCCCATATTTAATTTTTATGCAAAAATATTTTGATAACTGTAATGCTTCAGATACATTATATTGTACTTATAAATAAAAAGAGAAATGACGTTTGTTTGAGGTTTATCTTTATTTCTGTGTTCAACATGTAGCTGATTTCTGTGCCAAAATGCTGACTGGCCCTGATCTCTTGAACACACTGTCCAACTAACTTTCTCTTTTAGGCATTTGACAGATGTCAGTCTTCTTACATATGAATGTGGGTGAATGAGAGACTCACAGAGCTACACTTGAATTATCGCGTACCATCACGTTGTACTTATGAAAGGGGTTAAAATCTGCCTATTTCTGTACAGCACAAAACAAAATGGTGTTGCTTTCCCAGCTCGAATAGCTCTAAAACTGTCAAAATAAACAGGTAAAATAAAAATGCAACATGCTCATTCTGTTTTTAGTAAAGCATGATACTGAGCAGTTTTCTTGCACACCACAGGATGGCAGTGATGGAGTCTTTGGTATGGTCCTTACCTGTCCGTACATACACCCAGTGGCGTATGTATGCAGGTACCAATACAACAATGTAGAAATACTCCATTACAAGTAAAAGTCCTGAATGAAAAAGTAAAAGTACATAAGTATTATGAGCTTGATGTAGTTAAAGTATTGCAGTAAAAGTAGTGGTTTGGTCCCTCTGACTGATATATTATTATATATGACATTATTAGATTATTAATACTGAAGCATCAGTGTGTAAGCAGCATGTTACTGTTGTAGCTGCTGGAGGTGGAGCTAGTTTCAACTACTTTATATACAGTTAGCTAGTTTAGTCCAGTGGTTCCCAACCTAGGGGTCGGGCCCCTCCAAAGGGTCAGCAGATAAATCTGAGGGGTCATGAGATGATTAATGGGAGAGGAAAGAAGAAAAAACTAAGTTTCAGTTTTCAGTTTTCAGTTTTTGAACTTTTTCTCTAATCTTTGATTTTTGCTGAAATATTGGATCATTTGAACATTTATTGAAATGAAACCATGTAAGAAGTTTAGAGGGAAAAATCACTATTTGGTGGAGCTGTTAACAACTCATAGACATCTGAAATGTGACCCCGACTGCACACTGCTTTATGTAAGACGTCAAAAGCCAAAAAGGTTGGAAACCACTGGTTTCATCTTTAACGATGTGTTGTATTTTAAAAGCTTGTTATATTATCCATTGTGTCAAATCTCCATCTGAAAAGTAACGAAAGCTGTCAAATAAATGTTGTGGAGTAGAAAGTACAATATTTCCCTCTGAAATGTAGTGGAGTGGAAGTAGCATTAAATTGAAATACAAGTACAAGTACCTCAAAAGTACCTCAAAATTGTACTTAAGTACAGTACTTGAGTAAATGTACTCATTTACTTTCTACCACTGCATACATACACTTCTCACTCCCAGCGGGGAGAGCCTAACAGCAATGACAGAAATGACTCAGAGTGCTGTAAAGTTATTTTGTATGTAAACTTGCCTGTAGGAAGCATAGAGCTGCTACACATACTGTACATACACAAAACCTATTAAATGTTTAACATGCTTATTAATTAACTTAGTCTCTCTCTGTGAACTGTAGTGGTAAATTAGAGCAACCTTATCTCCTAGTTAATATACTAGGAAGTGGTAAATCCCCAACCAGCATAAGGTAAATAACCACAAAAATAGTTTTTGACACCGCTAACACAAAGTTTGTGGCTCATTGAGATATCAATCCGAAAAGATTTATATGTGTCACATTCAGCCAAGATCAGACTGAGAAAAACCAGTTTAACATGTAACCAATAAAGGAGAAAAAGACTGTAATGTGATCATGTGGGGACAAACAATGCTGAAGATGTAATAGATGTAATAATAAGTGGACAGATGTATTCCTGTGGTTTGCATTGTAAAGATCTTCATAAGGATCCTGTAATAGCACAACAGTACACAACAGTGTTTCTGTGATGTTCATTTTGTGCTGATATTTGTGATATTTGTGATCACCCCTTTACAATTAAAGGATTAATTTGTTTTTTTTTACCTGTAGGAGGCTCCTTTTATTATATTCATTCTGCGTCATTAAAACTGGCTCTCCATGCCTGCTTTTCACCTGCCTCTCCTGCGAGCAGAGCAAGTAAAGACGAGAAAATAACTGTCATGTTGCCTCAGCCAAACCGGAAAGGTGACTTTTGTGTGTGTGTGTGTGTGTGTGTGTGTGTGTGTGTGTGTGTGTGTGTGTGTGTGTGAGAGAGAGAGAGAGAGAGAGAGAGGTGTAACAAACAGGTGTATCCCAAACAGGTAAAGCTGCGCCTTCTTTTTTCTAAAGGGCAAACATTATGGCGTGTGCTTGACAAACCGACACCAAACCAAACTGAAAGGATTTACACTTTTCACAAGACTGAATTTATTAACAATCACATTTTTTCCTCTTTTTTTTGCCCGGGACAGGACTTTAAAAAACCATCAAGGATGATCCAGCAGCATGAGGCATGAGTCTGCTTCCGTGCTTTATGCATGCCTGTCATTTAGGATACTATTACTTGGACTGATGAGCTTTATTCCAGCGCTGAAATTGTCCCAACTTGTGCACAGTTAACAGTAACTGCCGGGTAGAATGACATCTCTGCTGAACAGACTCTCTCTGTGTCTCTGTGTCCTCTGGATATTTGGTAAGAACCCTTTACATGGAGTCTAAAGTGATATCATGTAACATATTGATGGTATTCTTTTTCGGCTTTATAGTATGTGTGTGCTTTGTCTGTATGTCTATCTTGTCCGCTGTCAGATTCTTATATGATATTCCTTCAGGACCTTATGTGCCTGCAGTACTCAACAGTGAGTATAGTGATAGCTTATTGTAGGCTATTTCATGTGTATCTCTTATAATATTCCTGTAATACTCATATACTGTCTAGTAAGCCTACTCCTATAACACCATTGCGACAGACTGAATGTGTGTGTGGTAATGAATAAAAGGGAACACAGCGTTATATTGAGCAGAAATACGTATGTAATGTGCTATGAAAAGACTGAAAAGATGTTCGTGATTATCAACGTCGGTCAATAGCTGGTATCTCATACATATTTGTAAGCCAAGCTCTGTACACTCTGGGCAGGTGGACAGCTTTTCTGAAGGACAGACTTCTCTGGAGCAGGGCTGTAAAAGAAAACACTTGTGGCACCGTCTGATATTTCAGGAAAAGCAGGTTGCTGTTGATCAATCCCACTCCTTCTGTCTGTTCTGAATAACTGCATGGACCCTCCAAGAGTGTGTTTGTGTGTGTGTGTGTGTGTGTGGCCTAAGCCTGTAACAGTAGCCTGTAACCTCCAAATGTCTTTCTACTATATAATCATATAACACCTGTTGATCTGGGGAAGTCAGGACAGGAATGTATTTGCCAAAATGCAAATATTACACCTTATTAGACAATGATAGATAACAGTGTGGCATAAAAAAACCTTTCAATCCCATACATAGAGTGTTATTCCAGTAATGCAGCACAGGCAGATTCCACAGTTGGTTTAAACCTCAGAGTGAAAAACACACACGCACGCACACGCTTACACACACACACACATACATTAATGGAAAAACACACCTGTCTGCAAAGTACACTCATCAGGTGTGATGGTAAATGTATGAATCACATCCTACGCGCTGACATATCTGAACAAATTCTCCCACATTGGGTATTGAATCAACTCCTGTAAGAGTTGCTCAGTATGAGACACACTCACATTAGCTCAAAAACAGAACTGACGGAATGGTCCCACACAAAGCTACCTCCCTTTGGTGACCATTTAGAACAAGTAACGATGGCTGATAAAGAATATTTGATAATGTTTCTAGGGAAATCCATGTGGAATCAGTTACAGTACAGTATGCCGTGTGATGACAGTGTCATGTTCAGAGTTTTAAGTCCTGTTCACACATTAAACAGTGATCTTTCAGGAAACTGTCACGAGGCCATGTTAGTGGTGCCAAAGGAAACTACTTTGTCAAAATATTTTTTTAAAGGTCTCGTGTGTACAGTTTAGTGGAATCTGGCGGAACGGACTTTGCAGAAATGAAATAATATTCATAAGTATGTTTTAGTGTATAATCCCATAAAACCTCATCGCTAAATGCCATTAAATCCTACACACTGGTCCTTTAAGCTCATTGTTCAGTTCGTGGCTCTAGGGATGGCAATGTTGATCTGTCGGTTGGTGAACCACTTTGGTCCAGAATGAAGTATCTCAGCTATTGCATGGATTGCCATGAAATTTTGTACCTTAGTTCATGGTCCCCAGAAGATGAATCCTACTGACTTTGTTGATCCCTTGGCTTTTCCTCCAGCACCACCAGCAGGACAAAGTTTTCACTTGTTTCACTTCTCATCCTGTGAAAAATCTCAACATCTACCAGATGGATTGGCAAAAGATTTTGTACAGACTTTCATGGTTCTCAGATTATGTACCCTAATGACTTTGCTGTATCCTTGACTTTTACTCTAGCACCACAATGAGATGGACATTGCTTTTGAGTAAAACTGTTGGTTGGATTTCCATAACATTTAAGTCTATCTGAGGACAACTTTTAAGTAATTGCTTAAATTTTCATTAAACGCCATGATTAGGTCAAAATTTTAATTTGTCCAGTACTTTGGTTTTTTGACCAAATAGCTGCAAAACTAATGATATTCTGCCAGTTGTACTTTGTGTTTAGTGCTAATTAGCAAATGTTAGCATGCCGTCACGGTCACAGGTTGTCATTTTGATTGGTCAAGAAGGCAGGTCTTATTTAATATAAGCCCCTCAAAGGGGAGACTCAGAGAGCAGAGGAAGAAGAGAGGAGTGTTGCTGCTGATAGTGTAATGCTATTATTGAGGCAGTGGGGATAGTGAACCCTCTTCCCTGAAGTATTTCAGTTTGTTTCTGTCTGCCTCTATTTGTTGACCTAAATGAACTGAAACCGATGCCGAGCTTAGTGCACGGTTGGTGACTTAACACAACTAACATTGCAAACATTATGCCTGTTAAACAGCATGCTGAAGGTAAGCACTTATGCTTAAGTTAGCATGGCTGCAGACTCTGTCCTGTTTCCTTGTAGAAATTCTGCCATTAATCCCTGCAGCTGTTTTGATAGTGTCAAATACTTTCAAATTCTACATATTAACAAGTCAAAACTAGATATTGGTCATTGAGTAGTCAAATTGAAAATGTAGACTTGTAAAAACAGATACTGTAAGTGAGCCGTAAAAAACAGAACTACAGTCTATGGCACAGTAACTATATTGTCTGCAGCAGCAAAGAGCAGAATAGTGAAAGCAAAAGTAAATGCTTCAAAATGCAGATTTTTACAGATTAGTTTATTTTAAGGGACACCTGATGAAAAGACTAGCCATATGCGTACACTGGGACTGGAAGGGTAACCTACAATTTGCTATTTCACTAAGATATACACATACTCTGCAGTGTTGTGAACTGATATATTAATAGTGTTTTGGAATAATCAACTGAATTTCTGCTGAAATTCATTTTCCACGCAAGCTGTTTTTCTTCAGTCTTAACAAGGTCATCGCTATCAGGAAAGTATGCCATCTGAGAGTTATCAATCAACAGCGACACAAGCTCGATGCCAAGACCAGCAATAAAACAATAAACTGTGATGATGAATCACCTGCCCATTACCCGTGTTTACATTAGCTGAACTTTCACAAAAACCTAATCCAATGACATTAATGCTGAGAGATTCATGACACTGCAATTTCATAATTAACCAGTAAATGCAAGTTGCAGGAATCGCCATATCGTGACTGTGTGTTCCTCAAGTGTCTGTGTATACTTAAGGAGATTGCTGGAGGACAGCAGGAGATAAGATGACAGTTTGTCTACATCAAACAGATTAGCTAATTTGATCGGTAAACAGACAGGAAGAAGGAAAGAAACTATGGAAATGAGAGAGACTCATGCAAGCATTGGCTGTTTGTGGTTTACAGTGTTGCAGTATGAAACACACAATAGTCAGTGTGTCCAGACACTAAAAGGTAACCCTCTGTGAATTTACTTTGAAGGCCTATCCTGAGCAACTAGTTAAGCGACATATCTTCACTTGTACTCAGCTCTTCTGATATACAACCTGTTTTCCCTCTCTACTCCTCTTTTCTGTCTTCACTCTGTGTGGACTCCTTAAACCCCTTATCCACTCATTATTCCAAAGAAATTCGATAATGTATTTTTTGCATGCTTTCATTTAATTCCTTCCTGCCGGCATGACATCTTCTTGATCAAAGGGCAAAACACTGAAATACTTTAGCTCATGAAAACATATGACTACTAAAACTTTGGTCCAGTCACAAACATTAAGAAATGTTAAATGCTAAATGTCATTAAAGGAAAAGTTTAACATTTCCGAAAACTGGGAAGATTGATACCATTTCATATCTGTTCATTAAATTTGAAGCTACAGCCAGCAGCCGGTTAGCTTAGCTGAGCATATAGAATGGAAACAGGGGGAAACAGCTAGCCAAGAAATAATCCTGCACATAACCCCAGGAAAAACCTCATCTTATCATTTTTACACTTTGTTTTTCATACAGAGTAAACAAACAAGATACAATTGGTTAATTAATGAGCTTTAGAGGTTTTGTTGACTTCACACAGAGCCATTCTAGCTGTTTCCTCCTGTTGAGAGTGTTTATGCTAAGCTAAGATAACCGTCTCCTGGCTGTAGCTTCAAATGTAACGAACAGATATGAGAGCAGTATTAGTCTTCTCATCTAACTATCAGCAAGAAAGAATGTGGTACTTAGCTGCCTTTCAAAATGTCTTTAAAATCAACTACAACATTATTCAATTATTCATTATTCTCTCCATTATAAATTAAATGAGAGCACGCAACCATTGGGTTCACACAGTTTATGTTAATGTAACACTATTGATGTCTTGGGACATTATTGGAAACAATAACCTCACTGGTTGAGTGAATAGTTGTGCTATATAATCATGTATTGTTCAGAGCACACGTAGCTAAGTGATGAAGAAGTAGCTTGGACCAAAATGATAGTGACTTCTTTTTTATTCATTCTACCCAGTTTACCTAGCAATAGACATGTAGCCTATGGCTATAGTTTGAACTTGATGGGTCAGCAAAGATAAATAAGGCTAGACCACATTCTTCAGTGGCATATTAGGTACTTCCTCTTTTCGCCCTCGTCTTTTTAAGGTGGTAAATTAGCAAGGACTAGAGAGCTGTGGAGCTCTTGGGCTAAAAATGTGTAAATTAGCAAATAAGATGATTTGAGCTGCTCTTACTGTTGTAAGTACCTTCGTGTTCAGGTAATAGGTCAGAGGTCATTGTCAACTAGGCTGCAGACCAGCAGCCCTAGTGTAGTGCTATGTAATGCTGGATCTGTCACTCTATAGACTGTATGTCTTCCATCTCTTAATCTATCTGCCCTTTACCTACCTACTCTTCTTCTCTTTTAGTTACAGTGATACAGGGAGACTTTGTGGCCCTCCCTCCAAACGATTCCATACTCTCCAGAGCAGAGGAGGAGACCACTCTGCCCTGTCTCTACCAGCCAGATGAGGGCAATGTGGTGGTGCAGGTCACCTGGTATAAGGAGAAACCCGATGGCACAAAGGAGCAGATCATCACCGCACACCATAGTAATGGACAGACTGGTAGGTTGGCACAGTGGCTTCTCTCGAGTTGTGGTCACTCTACAGCCTCTGCCACATGCTAAAAAAAGTCTTTTCAAAAATATCTTCACACTGAATAACTAAGAGATTTTCCATTAATCATAGCACTCACCCACTCAATCATGCTCATTCCACTGAACAAACCTTCTAGTGGTTTTACAGTTTCGGTTATTTGAAAAGTGTTGGAGGGTAACCCTATCCCTTCTCCACTCATAGAACTAATAGAGCTCTGAGGCAGGTGTTCACAGCTATCCAAAAGTATTAAATGAACTGTGGATTAAAACACTGACCATTTGTGGTGATTTAGTAATTGAGGCTTACAGCCATTGTGACTGTGAGACATGCTGGATATGACCGTGAGCTAAATGCCCAGAATGTAAATGCAATGTCAGGCAAGAGTACAAGCATGTGTATGGAACTGAAAGAGACAAAAGAAACCCTAAGGTCTGCTTTGAACTTGTTGGACATAATTTTTTGTGTCACATCCTCCTCACGCTCCTTTAACTCCCTTCCTTCTTTATTAACTCTGTATCTCTCCCGCTTTTTCTCCCCTTCTCTGTTTGCAGCATTTGGGACATGGTCTCGCCGCGTGCACTTCAAAAGCAGCGACCCCACCGCGGACTCGTCTCTGGTCATCATGAGCACAGAGGTCTCTGATGAGGGGAAATACATCTGCCACATCAGCACCTTCCCCTCCGGCAACTTTGACAGAGAGATGTCACTCACCGTGTGGAGTGAGTTCCTCCCTCATGGCTCTGCCATGCAGTAGAAAGAGATTATCTCACTGAAGTTTGTTATTTCAGCAACAGAAGTGGATATAAGTTGTACAAAGAAGAAAACTGTTAGTAATTGCGAAAGTTTTCCCAGTCACAAAGTGAATCAGTATGGCTGTCATCAGGCTATGGTTTGTCAAAATTGCACAACTCGATTCACATACTAAGGCGTAATGAAAATAAAATGACTAATAACTAGTAACACAATAATAACAACATACCGCTTCATCACATTATTTATTAGTCATGTTTCACACATTATGTTTAGCATCTGTTGCACTCCTTATAAGGTAATAACCACCAGCATTGGAAAAATGTGATGTTATATTATCAAGAACTTCATTACAATAATTCCTACTAATATTTTTATTAGGTTTTCAGCCTAGTTAGCTTTTTAGAGAGACATCTGACTATATTCCCCAACATTTATTACATCATTACCCCAGTTTTTGCATTAGTCACAGTTTAAAAATTGCTTCATTATTTTATTTCTCTCTCTACTTAGACTATATAGCAACAATCTAGGTTAAAGTTCAGAAAAAAAACATTCTTCATTTTGATGTATTAGAGTTGATCTTCATCAGGACTGTGTGGGTGTTTTGATCAGCTTCAATTGACAGTGCTGCGAACTTAAGCAAACAACCCCACAAATGTCTTCACATTTGAATTGTAATGTTGCTTAACTCTGACTGGTGCATGGAAATGTGTGACATCACCTTTCTCCAACTGAGCCCTGCCCACTTCAAACCAGTGAGAAAAGCACAGACAAAAAGACGCATAAAGAAATTGTGAAATTACCAAAACTGTTCTAACTTTAGCAGATAACTGTGTGTTCATGTTGAACCTTGCTGCTCATACGAAGAAGCTGATTGAGAAAATATGTTTACTAGGTCTTTAAAGCTCTCTTCAAGTCTATACTGTATGCACATTCAGCACTAACTGCAGACCCCTGGCAAAGCGTGTTGACTTATCAGTATCTCCAGTCTGAAACATTGTAACAATCCCCCCTCCAGCCTCCCCTATCTCCTCCCTGGACCCTGTAATTCTGATTGAGGGACAGTCCTACGGGCTGGCCGCTTCCTGCCGCTCTGTAGCCCGCCCACCTCCCCGCCTCTCCTGGGACACTGAGCTGAACGGCCAGTCCACCAACCGCTCTTCGGACAACGGGGCGGTCTCCACGCACTTCTCCCTGCATCCCCTGAGGAGCATGAATGGGAAGAAGCTGGACTGTCTGGTGTGGCATCCGACTTTATCGGCCCCCCGCAGGTTCAGTAACAACCTGGTGGTGCACTGTGAGTATTCATCAAAGTCATACAGAGGCAATATTATCTTATAAAAATAAAGGTGTGAATTAGTCCTTTTGATTCAAAACATGCATAGTAGGCTACAAGCATACATAAAAAAACAGTTTCAACATTGGTAACACTTTCAGAGCTTCACTTCCTGTTTTTTTAATCACTGCCAGCATCACTTTAAAGCAGGAAGAGAATTTATAAGTACTGTAAGTCCTCTCTGCATTTCTCATTTTGACTTGCAGTAACTATATTTCTTCACCATAGAATACCCCCTTTCCCTATTCAATTTAAAATCTTAAAGAAATTTGTAATCCTCTACTTAATTTCTCTTATTAACTACAACTACAAATGATCTCATACATGATCATTCTTCAGTGGTTACAGGATGTAGTCAGGGTTTGGGTACACCAAACTTTTGGTTTCTTGTACAATGTTGCATTCATAACTGCATCAGATAAAGGCAGAATATTCAGCCTTGGCTACATTTCATCATTTCCCTTTTTCATGAAAGTATAAATAATGCCTCCTTTTCATCACTTGTCTAAACTAAACTGATAAATTATTATTATTCTTCCCAGTTCCTCCTCATGCAGAGGTGTCTGGCTACAGTGGAGACTGGCACATCGGTCTGGAGAATGCTGCCCTGAGGTGCGTGAGTGGAGGAAACCCCAAACCACAGAGTTTCACCTGGATCAGGTACAGTAGGACCCGCCTCCCTCTTTAGCTGTCTGGTACTTGTGTGACTAACTGTCTGATGTGTCTGGTTACTGGTTACTTTTCTAGTAACTTCCACAGTAATTACACCAACCTTATTGTTTTACCATGATTTTACCAATTAAGTGTCTTAATGGTATGTTCAGTGAAGTTAAACTCAGGTCATTCTCAGGTGTGAAAATAACTAATGCATTGCTTTTCAAGCATACAAGTCAAATCAATATTGACATACATTGTAATCAGTCAAGGAAAATGAACTATTCTTTGCTATTAACTACATTTGAAATAGAGAAATTAGCTTTATATCAAGTCATTTTAACATTTCTATTCATCACATTCAAATACATTTCAAAATGTGTAATCATGAGATTAAGTCCTGTGATTTCAAATTGTGAGTTGAATGAATGTCCAACTGACTCAGCCATTTAAATTTGTTGAAGAACAAGCCTTGTTTTTTGGATCATAACTCTCTAGTAAACAGGCCTTTTCTGGTTTGAAAAAAGTTACAAAGTCTAACATTCACTTTATCCTCCACCACCATACTTATTTGTAAATCACCACAGGGCAAATTATTAGCACTAATACCTGTTTGCTGATCAGATGTGTATATAAAGAACTCATCCTGAAACTATTTTTCTATCAAGAAAACACAACATGGAAACGGTGTAAAGCAAATCTGACTAGTAGCTCTTCTAAATACTGTATATTTAGGCATTTAAGGCTATTCAAGTTCAAGTATTTATTTCAAGCTCTCGAGTTCTGTCAAGTCAGCGAGTCCTACATTAAAAACAACAAACAGATCCATTGTAGAAACCATTCAGTAATATTCAAGTTAATTCACATTTTTAAGGTAGCCCGATCACTTATACACTGAGTTGAACTTAAGTGGAGTAGGGGTGGATCACCTCCCTTTCCACATGACTCAACCAAACAAGCCCTGGCATTGTCACCTCCTGATTCTGCTGCCTCAATGGAAACTCAAATTATTGCATGTGTCATTTTAAAATGTGCCACATTGCTGCTCAACATTAAACCCAGATGAGGGTTTGACTCAAATGCCTGAGTTCTTCTGCTTGAGTCACCTGGTATCATCTAAAAGCCATTTCTTTTGATGTATTAATATATTTTCAGGGTGGGGCATAGTTTGGTTAGAAACATGTTAGCCATGAAAAGTGACTGGAAGAGGAATGGCTTCCATCGAATTATGAGAAGTGTCAGTTAGGCCCCAAGGGAGAAATTCCTCACACACAGGATATAATGGATATAATTCCTCCTAAAATGTTAAGAAACGTATCCTCCCATGTTGGTTGTTTTTTCCAGATGATGATTTACATATTACTTGCTGTTAGTCACAGAAACTCACCTTGAGAAAAAAAAAGTTTTTGTGAGTAAGGCTCACTAGACACACGCTATGCATACAAGCATAGACAACCCCCTCCCCAATCACCCACCCACACGCACAGAACCAGGTCAAAACTCAAAATCTCTAGTTCCAGCCAACCTCTCCTTACTCATTCAAGCATTTCACATGATCATGATGTGCAGCCGCTGCAGCAGCGGACAAACCTGTTGGCTTTGTCAATAAAAGGCAGCAGGTGAAGTAATAGCTGGTGTCACAGTGTCGTGTTGCGGCTTGTGCTGAGAGCAGACAGATGAGACAGTTTCACACGAAGGAGGGAGGAAAAGGGGGATGAGAAGAAAAAGGGAAAGGGATGAGCAACCCAAAATAAGGAGAGAGATGAAATAGTGGGAGGAGGTAGGCAGAGGGAGAGGGGTGAACCAAGGGGTGACGAGAGGAGGAACAGGAAGCCGAATGTGTGGATTTGTGTGAGATGTTATCGTGGAGGTGTGTCTGCTGCATATGTAAAAATACACAGTTCCTCTTTCTTGTTCGTGATAGGGGCTCACAAAGCTGCTGAGAAAATTACTAACTGAATTGTGCAATATGGAGTTTACTGTGCCCTCTCTAAATAGAAGCCCAGTTTTGTTTTTTGTAATGACAGAAATACACCATGGGGCAATGCAGGGTGAAAATGTTCACAGCAACAGGCAGACATTAAGTTAAGTTAAGTCTGTTCAAACTGATTAATTCAATTGTGCTCAAAACAACAACACTGAGGCAACACCCTGGATTGACTTGCTCATTGAAGTTTCCAAAGCATTTTCACAGTGACTCACACTGCCTGGAAATACATGTTGGTTTCACACTATTGAAATATTACTACAACATATAGCATTTTTTAACATTTTTGCAATTTACAAAGAATTGCTACTTAACACAAAATTCTTTCATTCCTTCTAAAAAAAATTGAAAAAATCTTGAATAGTTTTTATTAACACACAGAGGGGTGATGTGTATTATGTTTACGATTAGTTATGAATAAAAAGAAGCAAAAACGGGTGGTTAGTTTGAGCGGTCAAAGGCACCATGGCTGAACAAAGAAAAGTGTACCACCTACAGAAAAGAAGTTGAACCTCATAGCAGAAATCCAAAGATAAAGACATCAAAGTACTGGATACAGAGTTTAAGTTTCTCTACAGAAAAATAGCGTCAGTGACTGAAGATTTCCTCTTAACCCATATTACAGATACATATGTTGATCTGAATGCACTAAATATAACTTTGTTTTGCGTTTTGTTCTGTTTGCAGAGTGGGTGGAGAGTTGCCAGAAGGTGTGATCCCTCACCCTAATGGAACATTAGTTTTTGGGCGACCTCTAAGCCTGTCAGACGGAGGCACCTACCAATGTGTGGCGAAGAATGAAGTGGGCGTAGGGAAGGCAGAGGTGGAGATTGCTGTGGCAGGTAGATGACAACACTGTCAACATGACAGACTGAGACTTGTCATGTAACATATACTGTGCTAGCTGTTTACACCCTTCTAATCCTGCCAGCTACCCTACTAACTCTCCCGCTTTACAGAGTCTCCTGAGAAGCAGTCAGGACTTGAAAACATGCTGATGATCATCATTGGCGCCGTGGCAGGCGGGCTGCTGATCTTGATGCTCATCATCATCATCACTGTCACTTGCTATCACAAACGCAAGAACCAGAAACTGAAGAAGGAGCTGACTGAGAGGAAGTACGCCAAGATAACATGATGTTTAATTAAGATGAGATAAGATGAGATGAAATTTTAATGATCACCGCAGGGCTGATTGAGCCATTAAGAATGAAACAAATCAGGGTTATTAAGCATATTACAACTGACACATGCAACAGAAGAGTGTGTTAAGTAGAATTAGTAAAGTAAAGCGTAAAATTCAGTTCATAAATGACTATGTGACAGAGAAAAGGAAACAAATGAAAAAAATATGCACAAAAAACGAAATAAAAAAAGAAAAATATGCAGTGTGAAGTACATTAAAGCTTAAAATGCTCAAAAAATACATATATTTCACAGCAGTACTCATTCAGTTTCTTTAGTCATTTAAATGTCTGTCTCTCTTCTCTCACAGGGAGGAAATAACCACTCTCTCCAGGCAAGCTTCCTTCAGGAGAATGAACTCTGTCAGCACAGATACCAGAGTAACGATGCTATTACTGAATTATTCTTTTCACACTGAACACATTGTCCTATTGCAGCATCATCTTGTGTTTTCTCACTAAGTCTGCATGACCTGATTCAGGCTGCAAGATCTTGGCAGCATTGATCACAATCAGTAGGGTGCTGGTCCCATATGGTTCACACTTCACACTGGGAGAGCTATGATCAGCATTTCATTTCAAATTGATAAGATTATACTAGCAACAGGGATTTATACATTCTTATTTAGAGATCTTGCTATGATGAATACCTAATACTGTGCTTTATAAATACAGGTTTCAGTTATAGTTGTGGCGGCTAAATGATAACATCTTTGTTTGTCTTTCCAAGGAAGCAAGTAGATTTGGATTTGACAGTTTTGATGGGACTTGATATCTGCCTTTCTTTTAGGGTTTAGGATTTTGGCAAAGTTTGACAGGGTATTATCTTGAGCTAATCCAGCCTTCTGTTGTTTTTTTCCCCCATTGCAGACAGGAGAATATATCCCTCTGAGGGTGGAGGGAACCCTGAGGACCAGCCTGTCATCCCTCGGGGTCAGTCTACATATCTATATCTGTCTATCTAACTCTGCATGCAGGGCCAGGCCTGAGAACTGAGGCTTTATTGTTCAGATGACGGCTAAATTCTGAGATTCAACATTTCAAATCTGAATCTAGTGCATCTCAGATATTGATAATAACATTATATTGTTGAAGACCTTTAGGATATTTGTATTGTCCTTTTTCTTGGGATCTTTTGTTTCAGGGGCGTTACTGGTAATCACTAATGGTGTTTCATCTATGGTGTTATGTTTTAATGCTGACCTGAACCGAAGTGTCCTGAACAAGCTTATTCTAGTTCACTGTTTTAGTCTTATATGGTCAACAATTATTTGAATTTTACACCCATATTTTAGACATTTAGCTGTACTGCTCAAACATTATGAATTGTAACAGCTCTTATGTTAGCATTATACTACCAGGAGTGTAGCTAAGAAATTGGGGACCAGACAAGAATCTTGGGTAACAGTTTTATTATTATTCTTAAAATTATTAACATAATTTCCAAATCATTTTCTCAGAAATTTTCTGGAAAGAATGTAAATTGCTTTTAATGAAACTTTATTTTTCATATTTGTTAAATCGTATGCTTGTCTGTGGACAAACACATTTTTACATATTTTGCGGAGCTGCTTTGCACTAAAAGACTCCTTTGGTTATGCTAGCAAATATTTACAATTAATTTACTGGAAGTGAACCAATCAAATATTAGGCCTATAGTATTAATCGAATCAAATAGCATCAAATGAAATAATCCTTTCCAGTTATCTCAGTCTGACTCAGCCTGCTTTAAATAAATATTTTTCATTCAGCTCAGTTTAGGTTAAGGGTGCAAAAAAGGACACATCACAATCTGTGCACCTAATCAGTGTATCTGTGAATACCAATCAGTGTCTTTTCCTGCGCTGACAGGAACAGGCTCAATGCCGTGACAGCCGGTCTACTATCTCAGGTGGGAGGGGAGGAGGAGGGGGAGCATTAGACTATCTGGGCAGACCAGTCCTGTACAACAACTCGCGGAGGGGCAGAGAGAGGCCTCTGGATAGAGAGGAGGAGAACCGACTCAGAGTAGAGACATATGTGAGGAACAGCGCCATGTCTCTGGTGAGTGTGTCTTTGTGCATGTGTATTTCTGGGCAAGTCAAAGCCTGATTTCACCAAACTGTGGAATGCTTATTAAACTCTGCATACCTACCTGATGATGATGTGATTAAGAAGTGTATCCGCTCTGTACCTTTGCAGCAGGAAACTCGTCTCCATCCTCCTCTCGTGCCATCACCCTTCCCGATGGTACAGTCCACTGAGATTGTTAGGCAGATAAACGGCGGTGCCATTATCCCGACAGATGGGGGTTCACGGCCGGGGAGTGTCGCAAAGAATCATCAGCATTCTCCTGTGAGCTGCACCTACCCACTGGTAACAGATGATGAGGATGAAGTGGATGAAGGTCTGGGGGGTCCTGCCAGTCAGGAGCATCCTGATGACCAAGACAGCGAGACCAACAGCTCCCATGTGTCCGAAGCGCACAGTACACGCTATCAGCAGACTAATGGCACGCTGAGACCCAAACCCCGGCCAAGCCCCTCTGAGCTCAGTGCCCATGCCTCCCTGATTCACAAGGCCCAGATAGTTTAGCAGGCAGCTGAAAAATAACATGTGAAACTACAGAACTGACTAGCTCTGATCTTGGAGGTGCTTCAAATGTGGATACACAGGCAAAGTTTGGTTATAGCTCAGAAAACCAGTTTGTGGTCAATTATGAAAAATCTGCACCTTGACTACAATTCTGCATCTTCTTTAACGTGTGGGAACACTGTGCAATGGAACAAAGCCTGTAAAAGAAAAACTACTCTAAAGCATCTACTGGACATTTATGGATTTCTGATTTGTGCCTGATGTTTGGTCATCAACAGTGTGTCTTGTATTTCCCCAGATTACTGGCACAAACACAGACAATGTCGCAATATTTCAAGGGTACCTACTAACTGACGTTTAATCGCAGGCAATATTTCTCGCTCAGCTTTTGCAATACAGTATCTGTTGCGCTAACCAGCTGTAACTCACATACCTTCTGTGGGGGATTTGAAAGTGCTCAAGGACACGTACAGTGAGAAATCAGCAAATGCAGAACTAATAGACAAGGCTGTGGGAACATCAAAAAAGTAGATTGCAACACCTCTGTACTGAGGTTTTTGCTTTAGTGGTGTTCAGTGTGTCAGTAACTGCGCCAGTGTTAAGTTCCTTACACAACACGGTTTGGGATCAGATCCAAGCCATGGGGCTGTTCCACTCTTGCCACACCCGCAACATGCATACCTCCATACTGTCTTACTGTCCGTACGTCTTTGTCTCAAGCACTGAGACAGTGTTGATTAGCTAAAGACATACAGCCAAAACATGACTAATGTGACCTACACACATAGTGATTTGGTGATCTGTAAATTTGTACAAATGACTTCCTTTTTTTAAAAAAAATAGTTTTTTTTATGACACTTAAATTCGAATTGTCATGTATCATATAAACAAATTCAACATACACACATACACGACAAATGAACACACCTACACATACACTAATACCAGATACATAATCGATGCAACCTGCTCCTATGATGCTAGGATGAAATTTGAAACACTATTTCACATATTAAACACACATACACACACGAATAACAGCATCATATACAGTATGTCATTTACGATCATGTAAGTACACACACAGTGGATGAAAGCTGGACACACTGCAAAATGTTTGTAAAATACATATTAACTACATACTTTTTACTGCTGACTTGCTTCATATGGCTATATGAATACTTTTTTTTACAAACTGGACATCATAGGCTAAAACATCTGTCTGTATTTTGCAAATTTTCCCTGCTTGCTGGAGTTTCCTCTGCAAGAGAAATTTGTTGTGAACTGTTACTGATTTTTAACATTGTGGACTATTGGTTATATTTTTTGTTTATGTGTATTTTGAGTACTGTGGGGTTCTGTTACAGCCCTGATATGGGAAGCAATGTGCCAAAGGGAAACACTAAAAAAATCTATTTTGCTTTTTTGGCAAATATGAAGTATTATTTTGTTCTACACCTTTTTTGTATTGTTTTAGTTTCTATAACCAAGTCAAATGCCCGTCAGAGTTAGAAATGTTGGGACGAAAAATTGCTCGGACAGTTTGTGGCAGAGGCCATATGTGGGATCATCCAACAGGTAAAAGCGCCAGATGAATGGTTGAATGTAGGCTGTATTTGTAGCAGACAGTGCCCTCTGATGTGTACTGCTGGGAAGTGCAGGGACTGGAATGAGCCTACAAACTGCACAACTACTGAATTATGGAAGACTCTGCATTCCACGTTGATTTTGGAAAATTATCTTCCTGGTCAGGTGCCTGGATTTTCATTGAGGGCTGTGTTTGTGTATAATCTGCTGGGTTGAAATAAATTTCCATGATTTTGTGTTTTTAAAGATATTTTTTTTGGCATTTTGACTTTTTTTTTGACAGGGGACATAGAGTAGAAATAGACAGGAAACATGGGGAGAGAGTGAGAGAGAGCGAGGGGGGAAATGCAACTAGTATACTTTCTGGGTCATCTCAGATTTGGGGGTCTATTAAGATTCCCAGGGTTTTTTGCAGGGATTTTTAAAGATCAGTATCAGGATCAGTATACATATATATATATATATGTATCTTGCTGCACAACATCAACCTAAAACCGGAAAAAAAGAAAAAAAACAGATTTTAACACAGAGCCATGCAAGACAGGACATACTGGGTAGTAATGCAGGAGACACCTTAAGGGCCTTATGATTTCAGTTTATATTGTGCTTTAGAATACCTAATAAACGATTATCAGACATACTTGTTGTTAATCAAATTATCACAAACTAGTTGCCACACAGTGAACAGCTTTGGGTCTGGTTTGGTTATCCAGTCTTAGGTACAAAGGCAGTTTAATTATTTCATTCACAAGAACTTATCACAATCGGAGAATGTATTGTAAGATATAGCAGGGTGTTTAGATAGCATGCTTAACACCCCACTGTTTAAGGATCCTTGAAAGGAAAAGGTCTGGGGACAAACGGGGACCAAAGGTGGTCAAGTTACTTAAAGTCTCCCTCCACTCAAACATACATTTTTCTTCTTGTTCCTTCAGTTGAATGTTTGAGCTTCACTGTGCAGAATGATGTATGTGCAGAGTTTGACACTAGAAGGCTGTTTTCACATTCATCTGCTGAAAGTGGAAAGTTTCTCTGTGCCCTATATTATGTGGTGGGCCTACAAGCATGATTTGTGACATCACAACTAGTTTGGAGCCAATCCGGGTCCAATATTTAACTTACACCGGTGTGATGTGGAAACTTGGATCCTCCAGTGCACACACACTGAGAATGGACTTTACAGTGAAGTAGGAGACATCTTGTGTCCAGCAGTTAAACTTCTGAACTTAAATATATTTGCATATTCATAGATTCTGGAATTTTTAATGAGGGAGAAGGAGGAAATGTAATTTTAAGGATTTTAACATTTTTTTGTGGAAAAACCATATCAGACACAAATTCTCATCCGAAGTAAAGTGTTTTATATACATCTTAAAACAGGTCTGGAGGGGATCTTTAAATATGAAAGTAAAAAATAAATAAATAAGTAAATAATTAATAAATAAATAAATTTGACTCCGCCCGGAAGTGTGTAATGAATGAGGTCATGCAGAAGGAGGAAACAGATCTCGACAGCTAAGATGGCGGAGGAGCAGCAGGAATCATCACAGGCAGAGGTGGAGGGTGAGAGAAACCGTTGCAACGCAAAAATATCCGACAAACAGCGCGGTCATGTCTCTTGCAAGTGAAGCCTGTATCCACACGAGTGTACCCTCGGCGTGTCAGCCGCTGCCCTCTCCGTGATAGAGGGTGGCCGACATGCAGCGACGAGACAGAGGCCACAGCTTGTTGGCTAACGTTAGCAAGCCACCATCGCTACACAAAGAAAAAAAAACGCTTGTTTAGTTATTGACAAGGCAACCGCGAGTGACAGTCAGCGAGTTTTTCACTTAAGGAAATGTTGAAAGTATATGCTTAATATTAAAGACAGGACGGCGTCTTTTTGGCTGCTAAAACGACGTTATCCGTCGTGACGAGAAATTGTTTTGTTTTCGCACAGGTCGAGCTAGCCCGGTTTAGCTGACAAACGTTAGCCGGTGTTAACGGGCAAACCTGTTCTCGTGTTAACTGATGACTGTGGGCTCAATGCGTCTGTGGTTGGTTGTGTTGACTTGTGGATGATGTTGACAACAGGAATAGAGAATGTAACGGTCTCCGTGGATGCTTTATTGTTGTCTTCATTTTATTAAAATTGTAAAACGTAACTTACCCGTCTAATTCTTATACGTGAGTGTCGTGGTTTCAGCAACCAGAACACCTCACATGTCGTTTTTTAATGTGAAGAAGACAAAACAAATAGACAAAACAGAACGATGTATGCAATTTGATACAATTACTTTAATACAGTGTTATGAGCACTAACCTGCTCTGCTGGTTAGCTGCATCCTTTTCTGTACAGGTTGTTTGGTCACCTGGCAGGGGTGTAAGGATACAGTCAACTCATGATTCGGTTCAGACTATTCAGGGGTCACGGTTTAATACACTCACAATATATTTAACAAAGAAAGATTGAAAACAAACTAAGATTTTACAGTTCTTATTTATTCCTTCTTAGGCATGTCAATTTACAAAAATGGTTTTCAAATCATTTTTGTTCTTTAAGGCCTTTACACGCTGGGGACGTGACGAAAAAACGCCATGAAAATGTCAAAAAATCACCTGCGAATATTTTGCATCAAATCTATTCATACTGGCAGTGACATGAGTTTGCGACAGAAACACAAATTTGCTAAATACAACAGTTCATTCTTCTGAATATATGATGGATTCAACATCAACCAGGGATGAAGATCTCCGACCTTTAAGCGTCTCTGTCCACAGAAGCAGCCGTCTGTCAGCAGCAGCTCTTAGGGAGCTGAGAGGACAGCGGCCCGGACAAACTGCCTTCACCAGGCTGACTGACAGCAGAAATTTACTGAACCAAAATAGTTTTCATGTCGGCTCCACAAGAAAAAATCAGTGTTTGTATTAATTGATTCATTGATTTTATTTCCCCACCCACTGTAGCAAGTAAACATGCCTGTAGTGAAATAGATGAGCTGATAGACAGACTGGGAGCCTGATCAATCAATGTAGGTACAGTAAATAAGTTCAAAACAAGTATACAGTAGGATATTTGTGTGGTTGTTTGCGCAGATTACGCTTTGCGATTGAATGATGCTTTTATTTATTTAGTCACTTTTTCGCAGCATAATATTCACGTTCTGTGTGAAAGTACTCATGACAAAAAAAAAACGGTTCAAAAAAACATTGATGCCAATTAATTGCATGAAAAACGCCCCCAGTGTGTAAAGGCCTTTACAGTTTTTTCCTTATTCTGTACATTCCAGCACAAAATGCAAAAATAAAATCTCAAAATCTTCCAACTTCAAAAATGTTGCTTTTTTTTGCAAGCAGATCTCTACCCTCTAAACTAAATTGAAAAATAAGCCTGCCTACACCAGATTATCTTTAATGTATAAACAACAGTGTCCTCAAGGCTAAGGCTACATCCACACTACTACGTTTTCGTTTTAAAACGCATAACTCTTGCTACGTTTACGCCTAGCATCCACATTATTCCGGTGTTTTCGAAGCCTTAAAACGGAGACTTTTGAAAACGCTGCTGACCCCTTTTTAGTTTGAAAACTCTGGTGTTGTGTTTTTAGTCTGGACGGGCGGAAACTGAGACCTTTTGAAAACGATGACGCAGACACCCACGTTCACTTGCTGATTGGGTCTTATAGGTCAGAGATTATTTCTGAAACTGTGCTGAAAAGCTCTTGTGGACGGCGATTATTTTTGTTGTAAAACACTATTTTAAAAATTAAAACATATTAGTGTGGACATATTCTAAGATGAGGTGCAAATATCAGAGCTTTTGCTGAAAAGCCATTACCAAACTACAAAACGCCACACTACAGAATGCAGTGGCAGTCCAAGCAGTTTTTGTTTTGACGCCAATGTCCCAGTGGCAGTGCTACCTCTGTGAAAAAATGCTGCTTCCTTCACAAACAGATGACCCAGAATAATTTAAGAGAGAAGCTTAATATGCAACATGAATCAAATTATCTCCAATTTGTGTTAAAAGTGCATGGATAGTCAAAATTAAATACAGATGTATTGTTTAGGTCGTACAAGCCAGATGTCTGTAACACCTGCATACACATTGTTTCCCCAGTAGCAATGTAGGTTATTTTTGTGTACGCTTACACCACTAATTTTATTCAGCTGAAATAATGTCTTACCTTAAATGTATCCTTATTTAATAGTGTCCTTTTCCACTGTTTGCTACCACATTTGCATTATTGGAACTGCAGCACTGACCTTCTACTGCAACGCAATAGCAGAGTCTCTACTCATCCACTATATTAAAACGTTACAACAATGTGACGTTCTACTTTTGTAATTTTAACCTTACCAATTTTATATTCTGATATGCTTCCTAAACACTGACCCTGATCTGTTGCAGATTTTTGAGTCGATATGCCACATATTTTATTAAACAATTCATATGGTGTAGGGCTGCAACTGTTTTTTTTTTCCATTATTGATTTAATCTGCTGATTAATTTCTGAATTAATCAGTTGGTCTATAAAAAAAAAATCAAAAAACTGTGCAAAATGTCCATCCCAGTTTCCCAGACTTGAAGGTGATGTCTTCAAATGTCTTGTTAGGGCAACAGTCCAAAGCCCAAATATATTCAGTTTACTGTAATGTAACATCAAGAAGAAGTGGCAAAGTCTCACATTTGAGAACCTGGTACTGTAGAAATTTTTGCTTGAAAAATGACTGAAACAAATAATTGATTAATCAGAATAATGGCAGATTAACTTCGAGTAATTGCTTCATCAACTAATCATTGCAGCTCTAATATGGTGTCATCCATTACCGGCCTTGTACAAGCTCAACCATCATGGTGGGTGGTCTCCACCTTTTGAATATCTACTCCTGAAGCCAAATGAATTTGTCTCCCTTCTCTTACAGGAGTGAACTGCCTCGCATATGACGAGGCCATAATTGCTCAACAGGACAGAATTCAGCAGGAGGTGAGAAATCCTTTTTTATTGGCTTAAGCGACTTTCATTTTGACAGGTAACATAAAGAAAGATAACTTGCCATTATTCTGCCTCTTTTTGTTGGTCAAAATTTGAACCCTTGTCAAGACTACAAACACAGCCCACATGAGTTAAGTAGCTTACAATGCATGCTCTTATTATGATTTTCTTTGTGTGGGTGTCTAGATAGCCAACAGTAACCCTTTAGTGTCGGACAGACAGGACCTGTCTGTGCTGCAGAGGGAGTATGCTGAGGAAGACACAGTTTATCAGCTCAAGATCAAGGTCAGTCAAACCACACCACTTGCTCTCAGGTTACTGCACCCACATCAGGGAGCATTTCCTCTACTGTGCAGGGTGTCATTTTATCCAGAGCCACAAAACTAAAATGTCGCTTACGAACTCAAACACGGTTTTAACCTTTTGATTTTACAGTATTTATTTTGTTTTGTTGCAGGACCTACACAAAAAATACTCATACATTCGTAAGACGCGACCAGATGGGAACTGTTTCTACAGAGCCTTTGGCTTCGCACATCTTGAGTCCCTGCTAGATGACAGCAAAGAACTACAGAAGTGAGTGTCATAGTGGTTGGTGTTTGGGCTCGTGGTAGCTATCTGCCTCTAGTCTCAGGTTCACACTCATTTTATCTTGGCCTATTAAAGTCTGTTTTGGCACAGTGTTGTCTTGTCATGGCTGCACTGGGTGCTGATTTGATACATTTATTTTAATAGATTTGCACAAATCAGACACGTGTGTGTGTGAATAGTACCTTGCTATACAATTGTGTATGCAGTCACCTGACATTTAGAAGTTTGGTTGTTTATAGTAAAAAGAAATAGTGTGCGCTGTGCTCCAGATCTACTCTTTAAAATAAAAAAAATCTATAACAAACACAGTTGTGGGCGTAATAATCACAGGGTTTCTAAATACATGTTTTTCTGTCTCTTCAGGTTCAAAGCAGTTGCAGCTAAAAGCAAACTGGACCTAGTTAACGAAGGATTCACTGAGTTTACCATTGAAGACTTCCACAATACTGTGAGTTTCCTGCACAAGAAAAAAATACATTTATTGCTAACTGACAGACCTAAATGCTGACATTTTTTTAGTTGCAGTAGGAAATAGTATGAGATTATTATTTTGTTTACAGTATAAAACATTTAGTGTTTTTTTTTTTTTTTTTTAGTGTAAAGTAGCTTTCAAAAATGATGTTGGTAGTATGTGCCTTTTTGATGTTTTGATCAGAGTTTATTGTAATTTGTTCTTGCTCTGCCAACTTAAATGGTCATTTGCAGTGTATTTGGTCAGCTGGAGCAGACACACACACAGGTTTTGTCCAGATGGACCTTAAACTGGCCTGCTGGACTTGTATATATCAATCTAACGATGTAAATAATGTCTTTCCTCCTAGTTCATGGACCTGATCGAACTGTGTGAGAAACAGCCGAGCCTGCAGGAGCTGCTGAGCTCCTTCAATGACCAGAATGTGTCAGACTATGTGGTCGTCTACTTGCGGCTGCTCACCTCAGGCTACCTGCAGCGAGAGTATGGCTTCTTTCAGCACTTCATAGAGGGTGGACGCTCTGTCAAGGAGTTCTGTCAGCAGGTAGATTTTTTTTTTTACACCTTGGAAAGTGTCACTAAATTAGAGAGTCAGTCAACTAGTGTATGGTAGATAAAGATAGAAAAGTATATCATCACAATGTCTAACCATTCATGTGTAACAGTGAAAACAAACTCACACTTAATGTGCTTGTTTTGTTTTGTTTTTTCCAAAGGAGGTAGAGCCAATGTCTAAAGAAAGCGACCACATTCACATCATCGCCTTAGCCCAGGCCCTGAACGTATCCATCCTTGTGGAGTACATGGATAGAGGAGAGGGAGGAACAGTCAATCACCACGTCTTCCCTGAAGGCGGCGACCCACGCATCTTCCTCCTGTATAGACCTGGCCATTATGACATCTTGTACAAATAACACTCCTGGCCACAGCCCACCTCATTCTCCTCCTGCTGTACGCTACAGCAGCAGCAGGTTTAAAAAAAAAAATATCTTCAGCAGCCACGTTGATGAAGCATACATCTGTGTATGAGATTACACTCATGTATTTGAAAAAATGAAAATAAAAGATAAAATCACATTACATGCCTCCCCTACCCCTCTTGCCCCCCAAACTCCCAAATTTTCCCTGTCATCACAAAATGGTTAATTAAAAAATCTTTGGAAAAAATAGAAGTGACTCCAGGCATTTAGAGTTGTACAGGTTTTTTTTTTCTTTTGTGGTTGTAAATGTTATCTACTTGCTTTGTTGGATTCTTTTCCTTTGTTACACTGCGTTTCATTGAGTTTTATTAAAGGGATTTACATCTTATTTCTTGTCATGTTTTTAGTCAGGTTGCATTAAGGGCTGCAACTAATTATTTTCATTATTGATCAATCTCTTGGTTATCTTTTTTTAATTAATCGTTTAATCAATACAATGTCATAGTAGTGGGAAAATTGAACATCACAATTTGCCTGAGCGCAAGGTGACATCCTGAAATGGTCCAAAAATCCAGAGAGACAGAAACATGATATAAAACAGAAAAGCAACAAATCTGAGAAACTGAAAGCTGAAGTGACCATTTTTTTTGCTTGATAACTTAAACTATCTATTACTCAGTTGGTAATTATTCTGTCAATTGATTAATGGACTAATTGTTCTTCAGAGCACTAACAGTGTATAATAGGTTTTCAATTACAGCAACACAGATCTGTGATGCACAAAAATAATTGCAAATCATGCAGGTCCTTTATATTGTATCCTGTATGTAGCAGCCTTTAATATTCAAACTAATGTAAAGACAATGAGTGCAACGCTTGAAATGAACACCGCACACCATTAAAAATGTTATGTTTTTATTTATTTTATTTATTTAATAGATGTATGAGTTACATGTATAAATCCGCCTAATTATTACCAAATTGATCATTTGGCACCATGTGCACTTCACGTGCAGTCGCGTCGTAGCTGCATAATCTAACCAAAGATCATCTAGAAAAGCAGACCATATGTCGGTAACGTTTTCGTTGAAGATAACAGGCGCTGGTTGTGGTATAAGGAAATACAGGCAGAGTGAGAGCTCTTAAGTCAGACAGGCGTGAGGACAAGCAAAGTCGTTGAGTGGAAATGTCTCCGTTTTCAAAGTCGTTGACAATGACAAGCAGGAGAATATTTGCAGCATGTGTACGGCATCACTCCTCTCTGACAAGTACGTGTAAAGCTGGAATTATTGTCTTGACTGAAATGTTTTTTGTATCGGTGCTGTAAGTTAACTGCAACACACTTAGTACCAATGTAGCCTGCAAGCTAACTATGTACTTGCAGTAGCTAGCTGCGATATGTTAGCCCTGTCCTGAACCAGGCTAGTGTAGGTATGGTTGAATAGACTGTAGTACTACTAGCACTAATTCAGATTCTAATAAAGTTGATCTGAATCTGAATACTACTAGTAGTAGTACTTAATTCAAGATTCAAGAATGTTGTCATTGTGCAAGCATAACGAAACTGCAATTGCGTCAACTTCAAATGGTGCATTTGTATTTAAGACAACACATTTTTACGAAAAATAAGTGAGTAATGAGATAAGAAATATAAAATAGCGATAGAAAGTACGGAATCTAAGTACAACATATAAGCAACGAGGGTGCAAAGCATCAGCAGCGAAAGTGCAGTAAAGTTGCGGTGGAGTGATGGTGAATTGGGGTGTTGAATAACTTGTGTGGTCGGTGTAGAAATACTGCACATCATCAGTGGCTTGAAGTGACGTGAAAGTAAACATTGCACGTGCTCCAATGATGGCAGCATATCAGTCTTGACAGACTGAGGAGATGTCTGAGTTCAATAGTGCCATAGCTTTTGGGAAGAAGCGGATTGATCTGTAGCGCCTGCCTGATAGGAGGAGGTTAAACAGATGGTGTCCAGGCAATGTTAACTGCAAGTTTGTGTGCAGGTTGCTTCTAAACTCACATTCATTCAGTTTAAGTTTTCTGCAACCTTAACTCTTTTGGATACGTGGCACCACCAAGCAGTACTTTTCTTTCTCCAAATGTACTTTGCTTTAAAGTAAAAACTCCAAGAGCTTCTAAAGGATATAAAGGAAAGTCAGTTTACTTACAACGGAGCACACATTGAATTGCCATATTTTTTTAATGCAGTTTGGCATTAAGTTATATACAACAGAACCATGCAGACCCCAAGGTTAGTTATATTATATTTCACTGGTAATGTTGCTTATGTTTTAATATCCTCACCTTGGAAAGCACTTTGTGCTTATTGCTTGACAAGTGCTCGATAAATAAAATTATTATTATTAATAGTAATTATATTATTAGATAATCCTGTCCATCTGTGTTTCTGTCCAGCTGAACTGATTGAAAACATGGATAAGAAAACAACCTGGGACCGCTTCTACACTGAGAGCAGCAGCAAGACAAGCACCTTCAAGAACTTCGAGTGGTTCTTTGGCTTTGATTCTATCCGAGACTTTATTATGCCCCTTATACAGGCCAAGTCCCACCCAGATGGTCTGGTTCGAGTCCTGGACATGGGCTGTGGCACTTCTGCTGTGGGGCCTTGTATTTACAGACACTCTCCTCTCCCTGTCTGGGTCACATGTGCTGACATTTCCCCCATAGCTGTGCGACTGATGCAGGAACACGTCCGAGCCAAAGCCATCCACCCTCACAATTGTTCTTCACAGCTGGAGTTTGTAGAGCTGGACTGCACACAGCTGCACAAGCACTATGGTTCTAGCAGTCTGGACCTTATAGTTGACAAGGGCACCACAGATGCCTTGTTGAGGTCTAAGGAAGGGAAAGGGAAGGCCAGCCTGGTGCTGAAGCAGTGTTTAAAGGTGTTGCGGAGCTCAGGGTCCCTGCTCCAGTTCTCTGATGAGGACCCTGACGCCAGGCTGCTGTGGCTGGAGACTGAAGCACAGGAGCGGGGTGTGATGGCAGCAGACGTAGGGGTGCAGGAAGTTGGGGAATTAAGAGGAGTGTGTTACTACTGCTACCAAGTGACTCCTCGCCCTGTTGTACAGCAGTAACTCTCTGCCTCTCAACCATCACAATGTTAAATGTAAATTAAATTATTGAACATGATCATAAACATTGATTTGTGTTTCACTCTCTTCTCAAACAGCATTGTTGTCATTGTGTTCTTTGAGCTGAA
The DNA here is from genome assembly GCA_038419695.1 of Scomberomorus guttatus. Taxonomy (NCBI): domain Eukaryota; kingdom Metazoa; phylum Chordata; class Actinopteri; order Scombriformes; family Scombridae; genus Scomberomorus; species Scomberomorus guttatus. Next base: position 100,272 of record CM076467.1, on the reverse strand, counting down.
CTTGGTACACATTACTTGTTAACCACTGCCATCTAGTGGCCAGCAGATGGTATTTTTTTTGAACACTTCAAAATGCTTAACATTGCTTAAACATTTCTACTCAATATTGACATGCTCATCAAAATACATTTTAATTTTTATTTCAGTGGATGTAATCAGGGATTTTGCTGCTACGTCAAGACTGATTTCTTTTTTTTGTTAGATCAGTGGGTTAACCACAAGTCTCCTTTCAGTTCATTAAATACCAGAAGTCTCCAAACGGTGGGAGGTGCCGTCTTAAGCTTTTCTACACATCATATGGATAAGCTGTTAAACACAGATTCATAGTTTATACATTGAAATCATTTTAATGTGAGTTTGAGTGTACATTTTTTCTAGGCTCGACCTCCACCTGCTTTCAGAATGTTTTTAAGCTCAATAACCTTCAGCATTTTGTCAGAATAATTCACAATGAGCAACTATGTACAGACAACATCATGATGTAATCCATTCAGGGTGTCTTTAAACTTTTATGTAAATTTATGTTGTTAACCACAAAATGCAGATCATTTTAAACTTCAACTTTAATTGCATTTGCCTTTGCAAACTTGCATACACAGAAACAAACATGTAGACATACAGTAAGGATATTAGTAGCTGTGAGAGAAGGATATTATCAGTGAGTTAGGGGTCCATAGGCTACAGTGTGACAATCACTTACAGCCACACCTGGGAGAGCTGAAATACAGGATTTTTAATACACTCTCAGAAATCATCTTTTTCAATGCTTTTACTGGTATTATGTAAAGGAAGAAAGAAAAGGTCTGATTTAACATACACCATTTGAGTGTGTGTCTCCTAATGTTATTTCTCCTGATCTATTTAGTTCCACACATGCACACACAAATGAAATAATATTAAGCCTGAAGCAATGTACCAAGTGAAGTTGACTGAGTAATTGCATGAATTTTACTCACAAATGCTGCTACATCTGGAACCGCCACTAAAAAAAGTAATAATACAGCGCAAAGAGTCATATGCAGTATTCACCATCATACTGCACTGCAAAACAGCTTATTTTAAAACAAGCTGAAGAAGGTCACAGGCTCCTCTCCATCCTCTTCCTCCAGCTGGGCGCCGTCACAGAAAGGCGGAGGGATGAGCTGTTGAGGGTCCACGAGTCCAATGACATTGTTGAAGAAGCTTAAGGTGAAAAAAAACAAACACAAACAATGAAACCATCTGGACAAAAACACTGGACAAGGCTTATCCCCCATACTGCGACCAGGAACACAGAGGCTCTACAAATCCCTTTTTTTTTTCTAAAATACTGTCAGTATGAGAGGTAATAATAATAATCACCCTGATAATAATGTGTTGCATTTATATAGCGCTTTTCATAACACAAAGCCATTAAGGTACTTGTCCTACCAGGCTGGACATGCAGTCTACCAAAATATATATCTGCCCTACCATCAAGTGTTTCATACCAATTAACCTTGGTGAATATGGAGAAGTTTCCTCATTCCTAGCAAAGGTTATAGGGGGTTACACATTCTTGAAGGCCAAACTGTTGTCTGGCAGTATATTTATCCCCCTCCAACAATCCACAGATTTTGTCCAGGTGTGCGTCCGTGATCAGGACATGTGATTCCTTTGTCATCAATAATGCAAATTAAGTGAGGTCAGGGGTTAGGGTTAGTCAATAAACGTATTGTCAGCATTTCAGCTGGCTAATTTGAATTGACAATTAATTAAAACACTGTAAGATAATGGAAACTTCTCTATATTCACCAAGGTTATTAGTTACTTCAGACATTTTCTTCCATTGCGAGTGAAATGTGTTAAGTAAAAACTTTCATGGGATTTATGTGTTCAAACTGTGAAGCTCTGTTGAAACAGTTTATTGTTGCACTGAATGCTTTAATTACAGTATTCACAGGTTAATTAACACTAGAATGTCATTTTAGAGAGGAAATTTTTTTTTGTCTACAGAAGTCTTTAATATATTTTAAGTACCCTTTGGCTGCTTATTGCATCTGTCATTCTTTCTTTCAACTCCACCTACAGACTTAGATACTGGTCCTGAATATATTTGAGTACTCTGTGAACCCTTGGTGGGTTAAATACATTTTTGGTAGTCATGTGCATGCACTAACCTGGTCACCACCCATCCACTTTTGTTGGTATGAAACAGAGTGCTGACAGGAATACATCCAAACTCAGTGACAGTGCTCATGTACTTCCCTGCTGAAAACAGAAGTGGATCACAAGGAAAGCTGAGGCAACACAACCAGACAAGCAGGTTCATGACCATAAAAAAAACAAGGGCAGTGATTAGATGGAAGAATCGGGGAAAGTCATGTGCTACAGTACACCACATGACTTTGCAATTTTTCGGTCTAACTTCCCCTGACCTAGTTTCCTCTAACCTGTTCCATTCTTCATCTGGACATCTCCCATCCAGGTGTTGACCAGGATGCCCTGCCCTGGGCCAGAGGAGCTGCCCAGTACAACCTGACCAATCAGGGAAGCATCCCGTGGTATTGCCAGCGGGTGGAAGTCGACACTCAGTGGCTTCTTGCAACATGTGCGGTTCCTGTAGTTGATCTTATACATAACACCCTGGAGGACAAAATAGCATTGTACAATTCAGTAATTTAGGTTGTATGTGACATTTCCTAATGTAGATATAATTGCTCTGTTTTCATTACCAGATTGTAGAGGAGCAGCGCATCAAAGTGGAAGGTCTGATTTTTATAATATCCAAACTCTCTGAGGCGGATGCGCTTTCCCAGTGCGTCATAGCTGTACTTGGCGAAGGCCATCAGCTTCTCACTTTGGGTCGACTTTAAGAGGAACATTTTCTTTTTACTGGCATTCATTTTTCATTAGAGTTTGCTAATAACATTGCGGTTTACAGTGCTTTTGCTGTGGCCATATTAGTCCCAATTAGACTACTTGGAACAACAATAATCCAGTAAATGATCAATGGTGAATGAAACCTTTCAAATGTAATCAGTCAGAAAATTCAGTTTACACAGTAGCATAATTACTTATTTAAAAAGTTTAAGACTTACCACAGAAAGGCTTCCAGTCAGCAGTGGTGGGGATCCTGTCAAAATTTTAAAAAGTGGGTTTAATCTAAATAAAGTTGTATCACATCTGTGCTAAACTGGTAACTTAGTCATTATATACTCCTCATGCTGTAACTTCTGAAGCACAAACAGAACAGCACGGTCAGTATTCAAACTGTAGTGAGTGAACTGCTGAGAATCCTGCTGAAAAAAATAGGTGTACAATTTACTTCATCTGTGTTGTACTTACTGCATGGTTGTGGTCTCTGAGCGCGGCAGCCCACTGACAGGCACACAAACAGGATGAGGACTTTCATGCTTTCTGGTGGTGGCTACACTTTCCTCTGCACAGAGAAACAAAACAGTCTTCTGCTTATGAGTGCTTCACTTCCTTAAAAATAAGCTGGCGAGGCTCCCAGTCTGCATCCGCTGCCAGGTTTTCTTTGATTCCTCCTTTAATCTCTACCAGAGTTATCCGACAGGTCAGTAGTTAGTTATTTTAATAATGTACGTAATTGTCATGTACATGCTACTCTAGCTACCCTGCAAGGCTTTAATGCTTATTATATTACATATTATTATATTATTCTTCTTTATATGCATTCAACCTCATATCCATAAAATATGACTTGTTGCTAAGGACTCCCTTCTTTCCTTTTGTTTAAAGGTTTACTGCACCAAATCTTTGTATCACATAAGAAAATTATTCATCAGAAAGATATTTTTTTTAAAAGTCTACTTTAACATGTTTTAAAAATCCAGGGATTTCTTAAATGATAATGTTATGTTAATTAAGGTGTCTGTTGTCAATAGGCAATTAATATTATGAAAGGTGTAAATTCTGTGAAATCTCAAATTCCTCGGGGGTGTTTGTGTGCACAGCAGCACAGTGTAGGTGCAGCCATGGTGACAATTTGAACTTCTCTACTATGAAATGAAATAAAGAGGGTTTTGTAGTTTTATTTTATTTTGCATTTGAGCTAATACATGTGTATGTCTGAAAGAAGTCAACCAACCTTAATTTTTTAAAAAACTGTATTGATTTTATTTTCAGCAGAACAACCTCAAAACACAACCTTGACATATTATCACTTTATAAAGGTGTAAGCAAAGAATTGGCTGGCAACACATCTAGCAGACAGTGAGTAACAATTGGAGGCCACAAAAACAAAGCAAAGCACTTAAAGACGCTCCGTAGAGCTGAGGGAAACTGCAGAGAACTGCAGAGTCAAGTGATAATCCTCGAGTTCATCATTATGAGCGATCCCTTCTATATTACAGTCATTTAAACCATTGCTAATATAAAGATATTCATCAGTGCAGCTTTAAGTGTAAATGAGACATATACAGTATGTGTCTGTAAAATTCTGCTAAATTTCAACTCAAGATGCTTTGAATTACACGTTTGTAGCAGGAGTAAGTGTGATGTACACCACATAACAAAGCTGTGATTTAGAAGCTCCACTCGTTTTATTAAAAATCTCAGGTTAATGATTAATTAATAGTTAATTAGTTAAAGAAGGCCCTCAATGCTTGTTATGGAACAAGCTGAGGAAGTCGACTGGCTCCTTGTCAGCCTTCATCTCTGCGTCTGGGCAGAAGTCTGGAGGGTTGAGCTGATTGGGGTCCGAAATCCCAATGACGTTGTTGAAGAAGCTATTGAGAAGAAAGACAGTGACATAACGATGACTTGGCCAAATATTTCAGATTTTCACTTTACTTTATGGGTCACTTTATGGTTTCTTCTTTGTAGTGCAAGAACATGTACACAAAGTCAATGGTTGAATGGTTTGTAAAGCCATCTATCTGTTCTATCTTAATGAACACTTACCTTATCAGCACCCATCCAAACTGGTCAGTGTGGTACACAGTGCTGACAGGAATGCATCCAAATTCAGTGACTGTGGTCATGTACTTTCCTGAGGGTCAAAGGTGAAAGTAACCGTGTTCATAAAGTGGGATGGAGACAGTTAAGACAGTCCAAACCATTACATGGTCTCTCACCTGCGCTGTCTGGTAAATCTCCTGTCCACGTGTTGACCAGAAGTCCTTGTCCAGGTGCAGATGAGCTGCCCAGAACAGCCTGGCCCACCAGAGACGCACCTTTTGGGATTGCCATAGGATGGAAGTCTGCCTTCAGAGGCCTTTTGTGGCATGTGCGGTTATTCTCGAAAATGTCATACATGGTACCCTGATGGATGGAAGTCATGGCTCATTTTGATTAATTTAACATTTTCTTTTTTTGTATCTGACTTTTACACTTATATAATAATAATAAATCACAATGAGTGCTGTACATAGGTCAAATCCAAATCTAATCCATTCAGGGTGTCTTTCAGCATGTAAACATATGCAAGAGAACACAACTTGTAGAAAAAGTGCTTTTTAAAAACACTGTACGATTACTGTAGAAATGAGTGGAAATTAAATATTAAAATTACTTCAACATCTGCTGTTATCATGTTACATGCCTATCTAAGCATTTATATCTGTGCATTCATCTAACTACTTGCACCTGGATATACATTATATATTTTGTCCGACACAGTCAGATAAATGCAGTTATTGGGAACTTTATCTCCCATTAAAAAATATGGTTTTGTTGTTGTGATAACAAAAGGACCACACCTCATATAAATTGTTTGCTATGTCCACATAAAATATGTAATCCTATAATTTTGGAGAAGGCAGATTTGGAGTCAAAAGAAAATCCTCCCCTCAGCAATTTAGAAGTGATAAAACTGGTAACTGTTACTATTGCTCCATTATGTCTGTTACTCCTGGTGTATATCTTAAATGTTGTCTCATTGTATGGAGGAGTGAAGAGCCTATGCTGAAAACAACCCTTGAAATCAAAGACAATGAAAATTTCTCAGAGTTCATATTTATACTCTTCAGTTTCCATTAAAATATTAGAAATTCTGTATAAATTGCATATAAACATCTGTAGGAATAATTATCTGAAGCAGATATTTGTGCATCTATAATTTGGTTTCCAGCTTTGGTTAGAATCAATATTTTGCCATATCATTGCTTTGGTCACCTCTCTAAAGAGCAGAAGAACATCTTGGGTGAATGACTTATTCTGGTAAATTCCCAGTTCCCTGAGCCGTAGACGTTGTCCCAGTGCATCATACAGGTACTGGCTGTACATCCACAGCTTTTCATTCTGTGTGGACTGGAAAAGGAGGATGTGAGTGAGCTTATATCTCCCCTTTACACATGTTGCAACTGGGCTTAGTCATAACGTTCAGGCCCTGCTTTCATGTTCTCAGATAACTCACCACGGTGAGGGCTCCACTCAGAAGAGGAGGACTTGCTGTGTTATGGAAGAAGATATGTAAAATTATTATACTGTATTATTTAACAAAAGTACACATTTGAGTAAATTAGCTTTAAATAGCAAACCTGATCACTGTGTAAGTCAGCAATGGAAAAAATGTTAAAGCATGAAAGCATGAAATTAGGAAAAGAACAATTAAACTCCAAATGATTTTCCTCATATATCTGTTATTTTACTTACTGCATGGGTGAGGCTTCTGGGCCAGGCAGCCTGCCAGGAAGCACATTAAAACCACTAAGAGTCTCATATTTTAGGATTCAACGTTACGTTCTTCAGGGAGCTCCAGACAGTCTGGTGTGTGAGAGGGAAGTCACATCTTTATAAACACTGTTACTAGGCTCCAGGTAAAAGTCCAGTTTCCGGGTTATGTCAAACCCCATCAGCCTCATAAAAAACAATGACTTCAACGCATTATCAGGCTCACATCAAGATAAAAGGGCATATCGTCCTACAAATGACGCCTGTTCCACTTTATGTGCACTATATAGCTAGTTAATGTCTTATGGAGGAGCCAATTGTACAGCAGACTGTGTGTATATTTGTAAAAGAACGTTATATCCATACAAGTTTTACAATCAACCCTAAAACATATTAACCTAAAATACATGGTGCAGTATATTTCACTGTGCTAGAAATGCAAGAATACACTACCTCCTATGTTCAGGAAAGTTCATCTTTGACATTTTTCATGAAGTGCATATAGACCGAGTGCACAGTGGGTCAGGGGTAAAGAATGTTGCTTGTGTTCACAAAAGAAGGTGGCTAATAAAGCCAGGACTGGATTTTGGCAGAATGAAGCGGAAGCTCGTGTGTGCTACTAGTGATATCACTGTCATATGATTTGGAGGTGTGACACTGCTCTCACATGACACGAGTACCTGAATGTCATGTAAATCTTCGTGCTTTGGTGGTTTGCCATGTTCAGTATGCTTTATTTAACAACAGCATTACATTATACATTCACAACAACAGGTTTTTTTATTCCTGTGATTCGATATTTTACATTTCAACACCTGAAAGTGGTGCACTTTTAAGAGGTAATGCACCCCAGAGAGTTTTATAAATAACAAGGACATGTTACGTTTTTCATTAAATCTACTGTGTGATTACTGACCTTTATCATCAGTAATTAAGTAAAACACAGATTACAATAATCTAGCTATGTTATCAAAACCCATTGTCAAATCGATTTTATTTGTATAGCCCAATATCACAAATTGCAAATTTTCCTACAATCTGTACAGCAATACAACATCCTCTGTCCTTAGACCTTCCATTCGAAGGAAAAACTCCCTTAAAAACCCTTTTAATTGGGGAAAAAAATGGAAGAAACCTCAGTAAGACTAACAGAGGAGGGATCCCCTCTCCCAGGACAGACAGACGTGTAATAGATGTTGTGTGTACAGAATAAAACACAAATTACAGAAATCCAGACAAACAGGATGACAAAACTATAATGGATTTATGAAGAGTGTGATCAAGAGGATGCCAAGCAGCTTCCAGGTGCCGTCAAACGGAATAGGACCTGAGCCATGCGACCTTCATCACCATGGAGACCTGGAAAGAGGACAGACTACACAGGACAGTGTCTTACAGTGTTTTTGCTATATTGTGATGCACCAAATAAATCCAAAAATACCATTTCATTGAATAAAAAAGACTTTATCTTAATTTGCAACCTGTTTACATTTTATAAACATTTTTTAATGTCATTTCCAATGTTGGCATGTGAACAAGGTTACTTCTCTGTCAGATATTGAAGTAATAATTGGAAACATTTTTTTGGAACAAAGTTGAATATGTAGGTATTAACAGCAGCAATGAAAAGACAAATCTACACAATGTTGCTGATGGAAACACATTTTTTGTCGCTGTGTCAGGTGATTCCTGAACTGCCGATCCAGTTAGACAACAATCTAGTCATGTAGAGACACTGAGAACAAATGTCAAAAATGTCAAAAACAAAACAACACAAGTATTTTATATTATACAATGCAGTGGAAAGTAACTACTCAAACAGAAATACAAGTTAGCTTGTGTTACAGATCACCTGTCTATAACCTCTCTACCCACAACCATCAGATATGATAATTTAAATAGCACCAAAATTTAAATATTGAGCACAACAGAATTTAGTTAATCTACATTCATAATTGTCTTAAATTAAATTCTACTAGAGTCTGCATACACCCCACAACCTTTTGTAAACTCCAGTATTGAGCCAAAAAGATTATCCAGTTAAGAAAACTTTCACATTTTACAGCTTTAAAATGTAAAACCACACAAACTGACCCCTGTGACTATTAAAACAAAGGACAGCATTATACTGCTATGTTTACATTAGCCCTTAATGAAGTCTTTCTAAGTCTTCTAAGATTAGGTATCTGAAAAAAAATCAATAATAATAATAATATAATACAATAAATATTTCCAATTTACATCAGTGAATTAAAATATTATTATGAAATACAGTACATTGATTCTAACAAGGCAAAAGTACATTTAAATCTAAATATGTAAACGTGTAAGTTTCAGACACTTGTATCAAAAGTTCTAAGATTTGGGAATACAAACACACACATATCAAGACACTTAACACAGCAACTTTTTCTGAGGAAGAAGTTTAAGTTTAAGCAGCTGGCAAATGCTATTGCACTTTGGTCCATGTTGCTCTTCCAGGAAGTACCTGATGCCCCTGTCAGCAAAGTTGGAGGGACCTTTGGGGATCTTGGTGGAGTGGATCTGGGGGTCAGTGAGGTAGGTCAGCCCTTTGCCATTGGCTGTCACCCACCCTGTGAAGAAAAGGAAGGAGAATGATGCTCACACCTAAGAACTCATATAGATATATAATTTCAGGTAGAAAGGATTGCCACCTTCCCTAAATGACAAGAATGCACCATAGGTCTGTGGTGATTATAGTGATTAGTGACACACACGCACCTTGCAGGTCTACAACAACTTCCTGGCACTCAGAGAACAAGTAGGTGAAGTGCCCAAAGGCAAGGCCATATTCTGTAGCCTGTAAACTCTTGTTCTTTGTTCCAGCGTTGTTGGTCAGTTTGACGAAGTCTCCAAGCATGTAGGGTTCTACAGTTACACAGCCCACTATCTCATTTCCATTCAAAATCTATTCACAAGTACAGAAAAAAGAAGGAAATTAGGAAATATTTACATCCTGTACTCATACGCAACTCATTAATATTGCTGCAAAACTACAGTTATGTGTATTTGTGTAGTCTAATTTTCTTCTGTAATCCACTGAATTTATTTCGTCTCTACAGATGATTAAATGTGGTGGTAGCAAGTAATCTGTCAGTGCATGCAGTTAAACTATATGATGTTTATTTTCAGGTGTTATCTAGGCTGAATGGTAAATTAAATTAAATTTATAGCTTGCTTTGTACTTTGCAAGTTCTTTTTTTGTGGTCTAATTCATTCAGGGGAGAGCAGAGATGATTAGGAGAATATATACCACTAAGCTATTATTTGTACTGTAATTTCACATTCCCTTTTTAACAGCTCATAGTACATCCTAGACTAATAACCAACAGGATATTGGCTCTAGTACTGTCACAAGACAGTACACAGTTTCCAGCTGTAAACTGACAGCTGGAGGGTGTACTGTAGTATTACATTTAAATCTCAACTAAAGCTGCTCCAAGGCCGCTGCAGGCAAACCTGCACTCTGCTGTCTCTGAAGTTATGCATTTGTGTGGGGGGTCCCATTAAAGTTGTCTTTATGAATTAAGTAATTTTAATCTTAATGCAATGTCTGCCATTTCTACTCTCCTAAAATGAAGTAAACCTTTATGTTTTTATGTTGGCATGTGATTCACCAATAGTGCTTCAGAGGGGATGAAGAAGATCTGAGCCATGACTTCCTCGTTGTAGAGGCTCTTATTGAATTCAGTCACATAGTACTGGGCTGTCATCTGTCTCTCCACATCTTTCAGGTGAAACTGGATCTGCTTTGGCTTCAAGTAATCCTTTCCCACATAACTAGGGATATAGATATACACACAAAGTCAGACATAAAGTAATCATGTTCAGGTTAGGTGTGCTTTGTATGTGTAGCTGCGTACCTGCTTAACCTCTCCTCCTGGTGTAAAAACTGCACCCATATGGCAGCCCTCTGCTTGCCCTGCAGCCCCATTGGCTCGCCGATGTAAACACAGGTCTCCCTGGCTGTCCACAGGCCTGTAGCTTTGGAGAACCTTAAATGAAGAGCACCTAGTGGAGATGACGGTCAGAGATTAGCAGACAGTTGCAATGAATCTGCTCAGTCCAGAAAATATAGACAGAGAAACAACAAGACTCAGGGTGTACAGCTACATTACTGGCTCTGTGATGTTTACCATTGTCACCACCTACTGTGTTAGCATGTTAATATTTGCTAACTAGTACTAAACACAAAGTACTAATGCCAATAGTTTTGTAGGTATTTGGTCATAAATCAAATTATTGGAAAACTTTGGAAATTTGGAAATGGACTGCACAAGATTTCATAGCAATCCATCTAGAAATAATTTAGTCTGGACCAGTCTGGACCAGTCTGGACCAGCTACATTGCTAGCGTGGCTAAAAAGATGTACTGATGTTGAAGACAAATTTCAACAACCATAGGAACTCAAACTTACAGTAGGTCATTCTGTGTTTCTTGAGTTTGAACTCTGTCTTCTCAGTGTGCAATCTTTTCAGCAGACATTCATGGCAAACTCCAGCCAGGAGGCTTTGGTAATCCTGCTGTGACAAGAAATACACTCTCTCAGGAGCAACATCACCTACAGTGCTGTGCTTACAGCAGCTGTAGCACAAAAGGTTCTTCTTCTGAGGGACATTCACTTCTTCTGTACAAATAACTTCATTGCATGGGTGTCCACTTGGATTCAACTCCAGCATCTCGATTGAGCTCTCCGTGGAGGTTTCAGTGGAGATACACTGTTCTGGGACAAATTGAGCAATGTTTGGGTGTGGGGTTGCTAAAGAATTGCTGGTAGACGGTTTTTCAGTAACTGAGTCATTCTGAGTGTTCACATTAAGGCTCTTCAGAGGTTGAGGCTTGGATGAGTGGTTTGTGTGTGGGGGATTATGAGCTGAATCACTGATTTCAGAACCAAGTGTTTCCAAGAGAAAGAAACTCCCATCAGAATCTGTTGAGTTGCTCCTTTGGCTGGTTCCTGTTTTTGCGAAGCTAGTTACCTGAGGTTTTCTGTTTGTGGGGGAGTTTAGGTCAGCTGAGATTTTTTCCCACGATGACTGGGAACTGAAACTGTCACTGAGAGAGCTGGAGGATGATCTGAGTGTAAGATCAGATAAGGATTGTGCTGCTCCTTCAGCTACTGACGGTTTCAGTGACACACCAACAACATCAGTCATCCAATCATCCTCACTACCCAGTGTCTCTATTGCAGCTTCAAACTTGTCTAAATCACTGCTTGTATTAGAGGAGGAAGTGGCAGGTATTAGAGGTCTCAGGACTGTATGGGAAGTGACACCTGAGTTACAACCTTGTAAATCTTTCTTCTGTTTTTCAGTAAATTCTAGCATGCTATCTGACCTATCATCATCAACCTCTGTGGTCAGACAGCTCAGATTGCTCGCGTTCGCTACAATGGCGCTGCTCCCTGTGTAGCCACTGCTGCTGGGCTGAGGAGACCCTGAACTACTCAAGCAGAAGTTGTGCCATGAAGAGCCAAGGTCATCCGTGCTTCCTAGAGTACTACACAGGTCAGACTTTTGAGGTGGATGCAAAGCAGTTGAATTTGAAACTCTCTGTTGTGGCTCCTCTCCTTTGGGTGCATCCTTTGACGCTTTGCAGGCTCCAGTGCTGCAGTCAGTGTTGAGTGTACCAATGGTCGTCCCCAGTGCAGTTATACATAGCCTTGCTCCATCTATTTCCTCTTTGTTCCCCTTACAGTTTGTGTTGGTGGTTTCACACAGTGACGCATGATGCTTCTGAAATCTCTGCATCACCTTTGAGAAACCTTCTAAAGTGAAATTAACCAATCTGTCTTTGATGTCTCTGTAGCTGTCAGGGATATAAGATCCCTTGTCTGAATTAAGGAATGGCTCCACTCGCAACAGAAGCTTGACTTGGGCAATCAGACGCAGGATTTCAGCACAAAGGCTATCTTTGTCATGGGTATCGGCATGGCAATAATCGTAAAAATGCGCTAAAGCTTTTTGGCAAGCTTGCGTTGCCTGCGCTACAACCTCTGAAGGAGTGCCAAGCCATTTGTGAGTGACAGCAAGAGAATATGCAGCCTTGAGGAAGGTGTGAAGCTCCTGCTTGCTAGTGACCAGCTCGCCCTCTGCTTTGGTGAGTAGGCCGATTGCAAATGCCTCTCTGGCTTGCAGGAGGAACGACTGCCTTTCAGTGGAAGGGCACTCCAAGGAGAAACTGTACGATAAAAAGCAGGTCCCTTGAGTTGCCTGGAGAGAAAGAGAAGTCTATCAGAGAGAAGCTGACAAAGAATGAAAGCTGCAATAAGAATTGTACCTCCACAAGATATTTCAGTTGGATTTGTTCTCTCATTAGCTACCGAACTGTTGCTGCTGTCATGCTACCATAGATTTTTGAATATATTATTCTGTTTTTGCTCAAGACATCAGCAACCATTCTCCAATTGCATGTGTTAGAAATACTAGAAACCTCCAGACTAACACCAATCCTTGCATAATAAAGAAAAGGAATTGTAAACATTTTAATGAGCAAAATTGTTTAAATGATTTGTATGACTCTGACCTTGAAAAAACTGAAAACATTTCTGACTCCAACCTAGCTTTTAATCATTTTAACACAATTTTGAACAGCATACTTAATTAACATGCAACCTATAAAAATTTTAGAGTAAAACATTCACACCGTTCTGATCCCTGGTTCTCCCCAAACATTTCCAAAGCTCTTATTGTCAGAGATGCTGCTTGGAAGAGAGCCAAAACTACCAATCATCCGACTGACTGGTAGAATTTCAGGCACCAATGGAATAACTGTCTCAGACTTATTAGAAACTTGTCCTTGCTTGCAAATACCTCTGGAAATGCAAGTATATTTTGGAAAATTATCAATTCCTTGAAAAATAATTCCCCTGCCTCGCTTCCCCCTAAAATCTGCTTTGAAAATCAAATCATAACAAACAAATTAAATATGTGTGAAGTCATCATTTCATTTCGTCTGGCAAAATGTATAACAAACAGGTCACTACTATTACCTTAAGTGCTGGCTCTCCATCTGCAGGTTCCTCACCAAATATTCTCCACTCTGGCAATACATTTTCTTTTATATCAGTAAGCCAAGGTAATTTAGGTCCTTCCCTCCTTTGCCTCAGTGCTGATTTAATTGCAGCACCTCTAGCTCATATTTTTAACTTATCATTGGCATCAGGTAAAATTCCAAAAATCTGGAAATCTGCACAGGTTATCTCATTACATAAAGGTGGTGATCCTAGTGACTTAAATAACTACAATCCGATCTCAAAATTGTTCTGCTTAGCAAAAACCCTGGAGTCCCTAGTAAATTCTCAACTAAGACAATTTCTAGAGTCAAAAAACATGTTACAGCCAGAGGAATCAGGATTTAGACAGCTGCATTATGTCTACTCAACAATATTATTGAAGCCTTGGAAAATCAATTTCGTAAACCTGCTTAAACTCTAAAGCATTTGACTCAGTCAATCATGGTATTTAATCGGAAAAAGTATGCTCGATTGGAGTAGATAACAATCCATTAAATGGTTTTATTACTATCTCTCAGATAGAACTCAGGCACTAGTTTCCAAGGGCCTATGTCCAAACCCTTCAGGGTTCTGAAACTGAAGCTGTTGAATGTTATAAATACTTGGGACTCTGGCTGGATACCAGACTTACTTTTAAGAGTCTTATGGAACACCTATTAAGCAAACTGAAGGTCAAAATTGGATTTTTGTATAGGAACAAATCATGTTTCTCTTCTGCTAGTTGAAAGACCATTGTGCAATCTACAATTCTGTCTGTGCTTGATTATGGTGATATTGCATATATGCATGCTTCTCCCTCCACTTTAAAGCCTCTTGACTCAGTGTATCACCCGCTTAATCACGGGTGATACATTTCTTGCATCTTATATAAAAAGGTGGGATGGTCCTCCTTTACGAACAGAAGGGAACAGCATTGTATGTTGTTTATTTATAAGGCTCTACTGCAAAAACTGCCTAGTTATCTTTGCTCTCTAGTTACATTTAAATACAGTACCTACAATGTCAGGACATTTTAACATTAGCTGTACCTCTTGTTCACACTGAACTTGGAAAAAGTGGTTTCTCTCTCTCTCTTGAAAAAGAGACCCCGATCTCAATGAGACTACCTGTTTAAATAAAGGATTAAATAAAAATAACTGAAACTTATTTCAGGCCATTGTGAGTGGTGTCAGAGGCAGGTCAATAGAGCAACTTACCACATTGGTCAACACATAGAGTGAAGTGTACTGGCTGTACACCACTGCCATTTTAGCTGCCTCGGCCGCTGAAAGAAGACGATGACTCCTGTCCCCAAGTAAAGACTGCTCCAAACAATCAGACACAAATAAACAAGAAATTATACAAAACCAATAATATACAAAGCAACATTATATTAGTTAGACTTACCAAATCTATATCTGCATTAGTCTTGAAAGCATGGAAGTCTTCATCATTCATAGACACCAATATGTTGGACAGTATGCCAAGGGAAGTTCCAATGCCCTATAAAATATACAGGTATATACAGGTGCAGAGCAAAGCTTTATAACAGTGTGTAAACTAGGCCATGCATGTTTACAAGCTCATGATGTGGTCACTGTTAGGACAATATTGTGGTTGTGTCTGCACTACCTTTTTATCAGGTTGAGGTAGTGCATAGAAACCAACCAGAGAAGCCCAGATTAGCTCTGCAGCCTCCAGCCACAGGCCTGAAACAGCCCACAAGGATAGTAGATTAGCTATAACATCAGTGTATGATGGCATCAGTGGAATTAACTATTTTCTCATTTAGGAAAAAAATGATCTTACCTAGCTTTTGCAAAACCATTCCTCGCACTTGAACACTAACGGCCTGCACAAGAACCCTGTCACTCTCAGAGTGGTACACCCAACAACCTGTATATTAAAAAAAGTTTTTGTTGTTTATAGTATAATGAATAATTAATCATTAAAGACAACTGAGAGAGCAATGATCTTACCTGTGGCCCCACTATTGTTAATCAGACTGCTCAGTATGTATTCTGCCTTCTGCAGTTTGCCTGTGTAGAAGATGATGATCATGTTCACATTTATCCACCTCTGTATAAGCTAACCAATCATCAATACCTTTGTAACAAAAATGTGTAATAATGAAAAAGTAATGAAAGGCTTTTCATATGTTATTTCCATGTTATGAATTTGTATCAATCACTATGATTTCCCAAAACATTTATTCATTGATGATGATGAACTTTGATGATTTATTAAGTATTACTATCCATTTACGGTTGTTCAGTGCCAGTGGCTCCCCACAAGACTAAGCATAAAATGAAGTACTATCATTTCCTTTTAGAAGCAGTCCCATACGCTAAGCCCCATCCCTCCAGCACACTGTACCAGAGTTAAGGTAGACCCTGGCCTGTCGTATAACCAGCTGAGGGGCCACTGGGGTGTCAGGGTGGCGTCTGTGGAGCAGCTTGGTGATCTTCAGCAGCCGACTGGACTCGTCTGTCCAGTAGAGGAATCGGTCCACTAAGAAGACCACCGCCAGTGCTGAGGGTGCCTCCTGAGCAATGATGGATGCCTTCAGCACAGCCTGGCAACACAACAAAAACACATTTATTTTGTACTGACAAGGTGCCTGTGAATTATTTTTATATTCAGTGACATCAAAATATGCTCAGATAGGATATTATAACCACAAACTTGCTGTGTAATTATTACCAGTAGCTGAGGTAGGTGCTTGCTGATGAGGTCACTAAGGTTGGTCTTGTCATTGGCACTGACCGACTGCTTGTATTGCCACTTCTCAGGCACAAAGGGCCACTTCATCTCCATGGCCTCCTGCAGGAGAGAAGCCAGCTCTGCACACAGCGAGTCTACAGGAAGTAAGAGTAAGTAAGTGGGATTTCTAAAATTTAGCAAAACTGAGTACAAAGATTAATAGACCTTGAAAGCCCAAGTCTGAATAAACCGGACAATACTTAAAACTTAACTGTCAACGTTTTTTGTAGGAGGGAATAATTTGGATTAAACTACACCAGGCAACTTTCTACATTGGGAAGGCAGAGTTACTGGGTTATACTTGGATTAGAGGGAGCTTTATAATGAATACTGCCCCAGTTTGCCCCACTGAAAAGCATTAGCTCAACAAAAGCAAATCACCTCAAATGCATGCCAACTCCGTATTGAAAATGGATTCACTGACCATTTGTTAAGCATGGCTTTGTCCCTCATTCTCAACACAAAGCATGTGTGTGGAGTTTAAGTGAGCGTACAGTAATTCCACCACCAAATCTCTGATCCTCACCCAAATCCAAATCTGGGTTTCTCCCATAGACTGGTTTCTCCAAGGCCTAAATGTAAATTGACTAAATAGCACCATCCTGTGTCTGACCTCTGCAGCTGCAGTAGTTCAGCTTCTCTGCCTCAGTGGACTGTGTGGAATGTTGAGCTGCTATTGCTGCTTTGAGGCACTCCTCCAGTAAATCCCCCACCTCCTGGCTGTCCATTCTGGTAAACAGATGTCGATGTCGTTGCCTGGGATGAAACGATTTCCTCCTTTTTTGGCCTCTTCACCCCTCTTCCGGCAATAGTGATTCAAGAGGGGGAATCCCAAAGGCTGATCATACTGATGTTGACAAAGGATTGCACAATCAGGGTCTGTTTGTAAATTTCAAAATCTGAAAAATTCAACGATTAAATGAATCACAACCCCAATCTCAAATAAACGAACAAATAATTCCTTTTTTTCCCAATTAAAATCCACGTGATTTCCTGTAATTTTATGGACAGTACAACTTTGATGATGTTCCTATATAGGCCTACTACTCATGAAACAATGTCTTAGGTAATGAAGAATCCGTTTACAGTCCTGTAAGAGGTTTATAATGTGACATTTATGAGATTAGTGATCTACTGTAAGTCAGTCAGTCTTGACCAAAAAAAACACACAATATTGTGGAGTATGATTGATGACGTTGTATAGGACGCTATATAAATAACTGATTTACAAATATGCCAAACACAGAGTGTGCTGTAATTAATATAACAATGAAAAATCAATCATCAGACAAGATATCAACAAGAGTCATTATGGAAGTTACTGTTGCATGAGGACACTTTTAGAATACTAATTGAGTTAAATGTTACCTTAATTAACACTTTTATTATAAAGTCCAACATATGAAACATAGTTTTTTATAATACAGATAGCCTACAGTAATTAAACAGTACTCACCGTAACCCCAGGTTCTCTGCGTCTTCCTGGTAGGGCAGGACTGTGAAATGTTGCTTTCGAAAGCAGTCAGAAATATCGTAATTCCGTAATGCTCCAAAAGAGCATTTTGGTATGCATGCCAAAAGACAACAAGGCAGGTCAGATTGAACCACCAGTCTGGAGTGAATCTCTTATTAGGGAAGAGGAACGGGGGGTTTGACAGCAACCACTTTTACATTATATAAGGCGATACAGAAGGCTGATACAGGTCTTATTTATTCACTATTGTAATTTATGTTTCTAAAATTGTAAATTTATTATAAAATAAAGTTGACATGCTGTTCTTCATGCAAACTAAGAGACACAAAAGCTTCACAAAGACAGTGACGTCACATCAAACATACTAAATACGGGAACATTTAGTGATCCATGATCACTCATTCCAGCATGCCCTAAATGCAACATGTGACGTAATGAAGGGGGCAGAACTCAAGCTTATAGCAACAGGTGAAGTGTATGCAGGTTACACTATGTCTATTACAAAAATACGTATTTAGTCTATAACAATTTTGATGCCTACATAATTAGAAATACCTTTCCCCCTTCTTGTCATGCCATATAACGTAGTGTGCATTTATTGATAAACATAGGTCTATTCATACATAAATTCCCCATTATACCTCTGCAGCAGCTGTCTGTCTCTTGTTTTCTGAAAATGCACAGAGCGTCTGCGTCATCCAGTCAAAAGCAACAGGAACCCTCGAGAAAACGTTATAATTGTTTAAGTTTATGAGGGGGATTTGAAAGCAGCACAGAACTAAAGCCCAGCGTGGGTGTGTCTGTGTAGTTCACTTGTCGAAAATTATTCTTAATTGATGAGGCGCATTGATATCTCAGCGATGCGATGAATTGTTATGGTGTGTGATGGTGCGGAGCTGCTTGTACACAACAAGCATGTGGACAGACTGGTGTTGCTGTGATACTACCAATAGGCGGGACTGTGGCTCTGCAGTGTGATTGTGAGCTGAACAGCTGGAACGTGAGCAGGAGGCTGGCATGCGCTCCAGCTGCGACACCAACACAACACACATCACATCCATAACTTGCTTCCGAGTGCGCCAGGGGAGGACCTTTTTAGGGTTAATGAGCCGTAAAAAATACCCGCATAGCCCATCCAGAGGACCGTCAGCACTTATTCCAAAGGAACCGACCCTCTGATGAGTTCTTGAGGGTTTCGATCATTGGCAGTTCTCACTGCAGGACCTGGTATTACCACTTCGGTGGTGCTGGTGATGTAACGCTTTTCATCTCAGTGTTCACTCCACAACTGTTGTCACTGTAGCCTCTCCACGCAGAGCATGGGACCCTTCAAACTCTACAAGGTAGGTGTCATAACTCGTGTTACCACAAACCTGAAGCCACAGCTCGTTTTTACGCATGGCAAGATGGCACGAAATGTTGCATGCCTGTTTTAAGTTCTATATTTTAGATAATGATGGGTGTAAATGAGTAAGTTGTTCACACTGTTACGCAAAAGGGCATAGTGTAAGATCACGCGCGCGTAGACTTGTCTGCCCGCACCATCAACCACAGCAATGCCTGCATGTTGACTCATTTGACTCATCAGTTAAGGATGTTCTGTGTAAACTTTGTGTTGGAATAAGTGCTCACAGCTGTTGTACTCTGACTTGTAGAAGACCCGGGTTGCATTTTACACATATACTTGTTGAACAGCGTCAGTGCTGGTGCCACTTACAGAGCTGAGACATCAGGATGGCAACAACAGTTCATTGTTGGTTTGGCTGGCTCACTGTACCTAGCTCATCATCTGCCATATGACTTGGTGGCTTTGTAGAGGAATGAATGCAGGAATACATTTCCTTTATGGGAGTTAATGGGCAACAATAAACCATAATAGCTATAAGATGATCCTCAGGTCCTTTGAGCTGCAGCAGCACTGATGATAAATAAATTCCTGCCTCATGATGATTTGAATCCATCACAAATGGAATGAAGGGGTCTGTGTATCTTCAGCAGGGAGGAGCATCAGATGATGGGAGATTCCTAAAATAGACTGAGGGAGTGGCAGGGTATTCATCCTGCTTGGACTGGCTTGAGAATGATGGTAAACAAAAGTCTGTTGACACGCAAAGTTATGGTTTAAGACATCTGGGAAGAGGAGGATATAAACCTTAAAATACTTCCATGGCTGATAGCTTGCATTGCTACCCATCAGATGGCACTGACACTGACTTTCATGGTAGCCCTGCTAATAACTGATGGATACCTGTGTGGTAATGAGAATTTGCAATGGCTGGTGGGTAACACATACCAGCTCATTGTGATTCAGCCTTGCCTGCAGAATTAAACAAATGAGAGGTCAGACTTACCTCGCTCACTTTATTTTCGTTCAATCAGCCCCTCATTACCTGTTCTCTTACACAGGCTGCAGCTGTCTGACTGCGGTGATTCAAGGTGATTTTCCTCTGCCGCCCTCAGAGCAGCAGGGATTAGGAGGCATCTTTGAGTGTCGAGGCCGCTGATTACTTGCTCTGCGGCATCTTTGCTGACTTCACCCCTGCCTTATCCACACATGTTTTGTTGTAAGATTTGGCTCGTAAGCTGCAGCTGGCTGCCTGTCTGGACATTTGAAAGTCTTAGCAGCTGTAGTTCAACAGCCCATCATGTCCTGCTGGCAGGCAGAAAAGTCACTTCAGTGTTTTACAGTGTGGCTGAATGTGCTGGAGCAGCATGTTGCTGATTAACTGCTCCTATTTTGAATATTGGACAAGCTTGCTTTGTGTGCACTTGTTCATCCAGATCAGCATCTGATACAGAGTATGCAAATGAAGCGAGCCATCAACATTAGCCATCATATGTGCAGTGCCCACAAATCTTTCACCAAAGCACAGATCAATAAAACTATTAGTCCAAAATCCATTTTATCAGATGCTCAAAGTAACCCATGACCCATGTGATATCACGTACCCAACAAGTGATCCCTCTGTAGTCTCTGTTCTACACTCACCTAATTACCTGTATCAACCTTTCTCTTATTCCCCACTAGGACGCATTCACACCAACTATATTGGAGTGATTGATCTCAACTCTGGCAAAAATGGCATTCAAATAACATCTGAATTTGTAAGCCTTCTTCTGAACAGTTTGTTAAGAGTGTTTTTTTTTTTTTTTACTGATTTAAACACAGGAGAGGGGAATTTAAAGGCATGCAGCGTAGGCAGAACTGGAATTAGATTTTGTTTGACTCCCACCAACCTGGCAGGACGACAGCGATCCTGAAACTCCCAAAATAAAGGATCTAATTGTGAGTGGATGTGACATTGCTGTATGCGAAAAAAGGTAATGTCTGATTCTGCAGCAAAAACCACAAATTAAAAAAAAAAGCTTTTCCAAATGGTTCAGTACAGAAAAACCAGTCATCCCAACTCCTTTTCTGTCCCTCCTGGGATCTTTCTGTTCCCCCGTCACCTTCTCAACTCCTCCCATGAAAGGGCAGAGACCCTGTAAAATCTCAGATTGTCAATGCACGCTCCTCTCCTCACCTTTAAAGGCATGGCTGGAAGGCAAAAGAGAGGCAGCCGCAGCAGAGAGGAAGACATGGGAGGGGAAGGTAGCTGGAAAGGCAAAGTGTCTGACCTGAAGAGCTATAAATCAAACTGTGGCTGGAATTAAATCAGTCAAGGCGAAACACAGGAGTAGATGAACCTGGTGGGAGGATAGATCGAAAACACACTGTGCAGACTTGGCTGTTGTATCTTAGCTAGTGATTATTTGAGGCAGTGAATTAGCAGTGGTAGTGATTGCATGATCGTGATTAGTTAAAGTTCCAGTTGACTGGCATCCCTCTGTGCTACAGGTGTTAGGCGTGCCTCACTTTCAGGAAGGGAGTTTTGATCGAAAAATGAGTTTAATTCTTGCGGTATCCTGCACCTGCAATCAAAAAAGTGCATTCATTTCTCTACCTTGTTTTCATACTTGCAACCCATAATCTCTCACATTCTTTAATGTGCATGATGAAAGGTGTATGACTGCAGGAAATTCTAGGTTTTGTGGTCTCGGTCTGTGTGGATGCTAGGGACGTATACATAAACAGGAACTAGCCAGAGCTAAGACTGTTAAAAAGCCAGTTGAGGTAATGAACCGGTTGGCTGGGTGAATGTGAAACTCCCAGCATTCACACATAATATGAAACTAGTTCAAATGACTGCTGTTTCAAACTGCCATATAGCTCTGAGCCCAACTCTGACAGCCAGAAAGAAATGAAGCATCTAAACACTGTGCAACGAACACATTAGTCTCCAGATATATAGTTTGTGTCCTGTTCTGCAAATCACAGACATTTCTTCGAAAACCTGAATTTAAAGACTCAGTATCACATCCTATCTGAGCCAAACCAGAGGCTGTTTTTGGGTGGATGTTTTCCTGCAGCTACACAGCCTTACTCCCTTCTATCTGCGTGGGCTTTTGGTGCTTCCAGGCAATTGAAATTGGCATATATTTGCATTGGGAATTGCTAGCAGAAACTCTCTGGAAAATGTAATGAATGGATTTTCAATGTGAATTATCTTTCATTGACTTTCTTTTCATGATTATTTTGAACTAACTGCAATTCTGAAGTACGAAATAAATTTTTTAAGAAAAATTTTAGAAAAACGCTTAATCACTTTCTTGTCAAGAGTTAGATGCGAATATTCCATCTCATTATGTTTGTACAACAAATATAAAGCTACAGTCAGTAGCATAGCTAAAGGACCAGTGTGTAGGATTTAGCGACATCTAGTGGTGAGGTTGTAGATCGCAACAAACTGAATACCCCTCCTCCTCCCCTTCCAGGCGTGGCTGTGAAATGCGTGAAAGACGCAAAAGGCCCTCTCTAGAGCCAGTGTTTGGTTTGTCCATTCTGGGCTACTGTAGAAACACGGCGGCCTCTGTGGAAGTGGACCTGCTCCCTATGTAGATATAAAGGGCTCATTCTAAGGTAACAAAAACACAACGATTCTTATTTTCAAGTGATTAAACACTAATTAAAACATACTCATGAATATTATATTCCATTTCTGCCAAGTCTGTTCTGCTGCCAAAATTCTGCACACTGCACCTTTAAGCATAAAGGGTGGAAACAAGGGTCCAAAGGTAACAAATCTGCTAAAAAAAACTAAGCTAATCTAAGCATCCTAATGTGAGAGTGGTATCGAAAGAGTGGTACCCAAAACCTATTGCTTTAGTTTTTGGAAGGAAAAATCACCCGGCAATTAACCAGTTTTTCGATAAATCATAATGTTTTCCATAAATCTGCTATCTGGTAAATGCATTATTCTGGCAAAGACTAATATTTCAGATAATGTTAGTAGATGGACTTTGTTAACCTGAGATAAAAAGTTCAGTAACAACAGGAAGTGAAATTCCTGACTTCAGCATTGCAGAAAAAGCAGAAAATAAACCCTGACCAAGGCAAGCCCTGAAATGAATAGACAGTTGGCTGGAATCACCAGGGTGTTCACTGTGAGAAGTGTACTCTGATGTACTATTGCAAAAGATGATGTATCATTTTTGCCTTTTTACACAACACGCCATGTGGCCTCATCTTTCACTCATCACACTGCATGGTTTGAGAAGGAAGTTATGTGTGTGTCAGGGAGTTAACCGACAGAGTGAGGAAAAAAAACTCGAAAAAGATAAGAAATGTGAGAAAAACAGGACTGATGAGTATTCATTACGCCCTTAAACCCACTGCATTTGAGATTGTAATAAGATTTTTAAAAATGTGTTGACACGTACAAACAATCACCACATTTCACACACACACACACACACACACACACACACACACACACATACACACATACCAACACACCCTTCCGGTATTTGTTATGAAGCAAACTTTCACATCTGGTAAAAGGACAGACGTTTGAGTAGGCAGCCTCAAAACAAAGCAGTAAAAACAGCCTGACACAACGATATACATTGTTGTGTTTTGTGTTAATGTGTTAACATGTGTTCATATGTTATCATATGTTAATAGCACACGGGGTCCGTAGCAATGCCCTTTCTTTCTCATACATTACACTTTTCATGTGAAGTCAGAGATGTGAGATGTGAGAGTGTGCCAGATGTGGGAACAGGATACATGACTTTTTTTCGTTTTGGAGGACATAACAAAACATTACACTCCGGCAGCTGCTATGTCCCAGCAAGACAGTGTGAAATTTACATTTTTTTCTCCCTCAGTTCCTTCTGTTATTTCAAGATTTTGAAAAAGTGCTGAATGCCTCTCTTACATACACATTAGTAGGATCGCTTTTGTAAACTTTTGAGACAGATCCTAGTTGCAGTTTTTTCTTCTTCTTGTGTTTTTCATCATGACTATCCCTCCCTATTTGATCTCCCTCACTCTTCAGCCAACAACCTCTTTCCATGTTTGACTGGGCTGAAGTGAGGTGAGAGTACGCTCTCTTCCTGCCTCCAAGTCTCTCTCTCTTTATCTCCTTCTCTCCCTTCCCTCCTCTCCTCCCTCTGCCTCGACCCCCTCCATTCCTCCCTAAGGAGCAACTGTAGCTGCTAATCTCAGTTTGCAGCCGGTGCCCCCCCACCGATGTGGCATTCTGCGTGTCCAGGGAAAAGGAAATGTTTCTCTTCCTGTTCTCAGTACCCTGCAGTCTGTAAATAGAACCAGCCACCAGCCACCCTGTAGGCCCCTTTGGAGAACTATATCTGTCCCATCATGCAACAGCCATGCTACAACTTCCTGAAACAAACTAGAGGGGTGTTGGGAAATAGATTAGGGTAGTGTGTATATCATGAAGGCGTGTTGTTTGTGTGTACAGTCTTGTACTCACAAGAACTGAAAGATAAGACAAACCTCCAAATTGACGATTACTAGCCCTGCTTAGGTTAAAAATAATACCATAATAATTGTCTTAAAACAGTAGTCAGGCACCCAAATTAACTTTGACAGGTTTTTCTTGCTGTAATCATTCCTCCTGTTCATACTGTCCTTCATAATGCACTTTCAATGTAAGTGCCCCCTGCATTGCAGCCAATTCCACCACCAATGTTCATACACTCATAGAAACTGCATAGCTTTATGTCTTTGAGAGTCTTTATTTTTTTAGAAACAAACAAAAAATAAACCCATAAAATAAAAACAGTATTAAAGAACCTGATGCTGCATCGCTGGAAGGTGCTGAGGTGGAGAAGGTGTCTGCAGGTAGCCCAGGATTTGCAGGGGTGGGATTAAAATATTTCAAAAGTCAAAAGAGAGAAAAGGAGTATATGTGACCATTGGTTGTTACATTATATTAATAAAAAAGCTGCTGATGGTGAAACCCAGCCAATAATAGCACCTAAGCCCCATTATAGCCTATAACATTCTAAACACAAACAGCAGGAGTAGACAGAAATGAGACAGAACCATGAAAGTCATTATGCACATTGTCTGTAATGATCCCTCTCTGCCTGCCAAAGGACAAACTGCTGTCTCTAACTATATCTAAATGTTGATGAAGGGAAACCCTGTTTTTTGTTGTTTGATGCTGTTTCTGTTGCTTATTCATTAGAAATTGTTTTTATGTTTGTATAATTATGATTAGTTACACTGTTTTAGTTAAACTGGAATTAATTGTTCAATGGATATTAAATTGTTTTAACTATATCGATATTCTTGGGAGTTTATGGTTTATTGTGGTGGCTATGGTATTTATATGAAGGTATTATGTATGCTGTTACAATCACTCCTGCACGTGGGGGACGATGTAACATTTGACTTTTAGTGTTTCAATCAATATTGTGACTCTAACATTGCTTTTAAAAATATTTGATGACTGTTAAAAAGTAGAACACAGATACAGGTTACCTACACGGACCGACTGGCTGTCATGCCATCACTGGAGCTTCACTGCTACCGTGGACAAAAACGCAGCAGATACAACCTCTTAACATTGTGGATGAGGCAGACTGAAGGTGCTTTGTGTGTGTTTTTCAATGCATGTCTAACAGCTAATCAGAGTGGATAAATGCAGCCACATCTTTTGGCTCATAACCATTATCCATTAAAACATCAATCAAACTCGTTTTAACCAAATGCCAGTGGGAGAAGTGTAAAACTAGATCAATGGCTGTGTGGGGACTGTGCATTAGCTCAGTGTATTTACTAGCATGGAATTGAGCCTTTATGGGAATATCAATAGCAGGATGGATATCATTATCTGTGTGTTTGTCAGTGACTTATTATCAATCAGTGCTAGTGTCGATTTTAAGACATGAAAAGGCTTTGGAGATTTGTAGAGCCAGCCTGTTTCTCTCTAATGTGTGGCTTTGTGTTTCCAATACATGAGCCAGACGTGACCATCAAACAGGCCAAGGGGGTCTGCTGTACTTAGCATGGTCTGATTTGATTTAAACAGGAAAAAAAGCATGTATCCAGGAGAAGCAATATACCCACTTTAGACAGGTATTTAAGAACTCTTATACAGTAGATAAGTATTAAATTGAAAGTGCATTTGAATGTGATGCTCTGTGCTCATGCCAGTAAATGTCAATAAATGAGTTGAATGTGCTGTCATGTTTTTCCACTACTCATAAAACACTCTTGCTCAGCTAGTTTTGGACAACTAAGCAAACAGCAGGCAATCAACATCATTCATTTGCTGAAAAAAACTGTTGATCAGCAAAAAGTGAATTATGATAACAATTAACAATAATCTTATTGTATTGATATTGTATTATTGATTGATTTAGCAAGCACATATCCCAAACTGTGATGATTTGCTAATTTTCTTTGTCATGTGTAATTGCAAATGAAACATCTCTAGGAAACTGTGACTGGCATTTTCTTTCCCTATTTTCTGATATTTTAAAGAGCAAATGATTAATCAGGAAATTACTAAATCAAAGTAATCATTATTTGAGGCCTTGATTTATTTGCCCAATGCAGACAAGCTCTGGTCAATCTAATACAGTTTCTTGCATATATACGTAAGTGCATATATTTGTACATACAGTATATAATGTTTGAAGGACATAAGTAAAAGAAGCAGTATACAGTGGTTCTGAAACTCTTTGGCTCGTGAGTCTTTACAAATAGGCAATGTGTGGATGTGTTGCAGACATTACAGTTTTTAGGTTGTTTTTGTGGCTATAATAGTAAGAATAGGATGGACAGCAGTGAGAATGCGGCTGTCAGTGTCTAGCCAGAGGATGTGACATTTTCACTGCCCACTAAACCAGCAGCACACTGCAGATTCTGCATGGCCAGGGCTGACCAGGCACCCGTCAATTTCCCTTTATCCCTGCTGCGCTCCCCATCCCACCCCCTAATCTGCCTGATCGATGGCCCTGGATCGCTGTCACCAGGCAACCAAGGATGACACCAAAGCTCTCATAGTGTGTGCTACCTAACAATCAATCTAAGGGTTCACAGCTATAGAAACAGTATCAGAAAATAGGCTGCAGGGAAAATATGTAAAGAGTTGCAAGAAAGACAAAGGGGGAGGATTGTTCTCTGGGTCGCAACAAAGAGCTCCTGTCAGCGGGATGATGAATGGTGTATTCGACTGAATGGCATGATGGTATCATCATCAAGACGGGCACAGCCTGTGCTGCAGTGCCAGACTACACTCAAAAGCTGGCTCAGCCTTTGCACATGTGGCACTGAAAAACACCCGTGCCTTTACGGCCTCTGAGGGATGGATACAGTAGGTGATTGCATCTGTGAGGAAAGCAGTCATGTTTTATGTGCTCATTCGCCCCTTTGAGGACAGACTGTTCTGAACTGAAAGGTAAAAATGCGGAAATGAAACAGATGCCCAGTGAAATCTATTTCAGTTCATCTCAGTTGAGGTGACTCTTAACATTAATAATGAGTCTTGTTGTGAGGCCATAATATTCTTCATGGCCACATTCCTTCCTATTATATTCATGAGATGTGAGCAACAGTATCTGTTCTGGGAGAATCAATGCTGAGATGTGGGATTTAATGCTTTGTGTGAGTCAGATGTCATGGGTCTCTGTTTTTTTTTCTTGGGGGTTTCATACTGTACTTGCAGCACTGCTCTATAGCTCTTCGACGTACTTCCTGTGGTGACTTTATCATGGCTCTCAGGTACTTTCATGTCTATTGATAGCAACAGCACATCACTATGGTCACATGACTATGGTCCAACAGTTTGTCCTCCCTTTACACTTTGTCTCTCCATGATTTGACCACATCCATCATAACAGCATAGATTTGTAGGTCCTATTCCATACTTTTACTCTTTCCTACTCATCATCATAGTAACTTTCACTCATTCTCACGGTAAGACTGATGATTGATGCTTTAAGGTTACACTTCCTTCTCCTTTTCCCTCCATCCCTGCAGAAATGTGGATGCGTGTGTGTGTGTGTGTGTGTGTGTGGCAGAGACAGCTCGTGAAGCCTGTAATTGAGTGTGTCCGCCCACCGCACTGCAGCAGAGACAGCGCAGTGGAAGGCTTTATTGTGTCAGGCACAATAGATACATACACATACTCATCACATCCTTTTTCCACAGAACCATACCATTGAAGAGCCATTACTAGATGCAGTAGCAGGGTGTGTTGTTGTGGATTGTGTGCCCTAACTTTGTCACTCGAGCATAACCTCAGAGTTACCTTCACACTTATCAGCAAGACAAAAATGTGCAGTGGCTTCTTTCATCCCTTATTTTGCCCACAGATCGAGCAGTAATCTATACAGAAGATAAGATTAGTGTATTTGACCTCTGCAGACATAAACTATCTGTGATTAGAGCAAAAAATAGTTTCCCTCAGGCTATTCTTACCCTTAAAGCATACATGTATTTTTGTGCATGCACACTGTGTTTAGAGGTGTGTGTGTGTATATGTTGTGAAAGAATGACTGGACATTAAGCTGTGGTTGCCATGGTTCCCTGCTACGAGGACCTCCTCAATCACCAAGAACCAGTACACATTTTTTTCAAAAACAAAATAGTCTGAAAGACTGAACCAAATGTCATCATGCATGTCCAAACATTTGCTGACATGCTTTTAATACTTAATGTGCTCTCACTGTGTTGTATGCACTGTGTGCACTGGAGCAAAAAGAGATAATAAATTGTGGTTTCCTATCGCTTGGCCCTGTGGCTTCTGTCAGTCTTTTGTAACAAGCCACATTGAGGTCAAAGCAGGCTTTATTGTCTACACTCTGTTGAATTCTGCCATGGAAATGATCTCATTTGTATGTTAAATTTGCATCCATGCAACATGTAAGGGCTGCAAAGTTTGGATGTGTAAATGAGTTCAGTCATTACAGAATTTAAAATCAATGCAGAAAATGCTATCATTTTAATTGAAACTGCTGCCAGTCAATATTATAGGTAGTATTTATTTTTTAAATTTGGCTATTTCCATAAGTGTTGTAAGAAGTATTTAGATCTGTTAATTATGTAAAATTAGCAAAAATGTGCAATGTGTAAAAATACTATTTTTATATGCTGTTGGGTGGTTTAACCTATGGCAAAGCATGATATTTTATAAACTGATCATTTGTTTTGTTTGTAAAATCTTAATCAGCAAAGTAAATAGTAACTGTAACTGTCAAACAAGTGTAGTTGAGTAAGTAGTACAATATTTCTCTCTGAAATGTAGTAAAATAGCGGTATGAAGAAGCATAAAATGGAAATACTCAAGCAAGTTAAACATACCTGAAAACTGTGAAATTGCAGGACTAAATGTACTCAGTTACATTCCACCTCTGATTTTTACATCACTTTTTTCTGTACTGACCAAAAACTGTACTGAAAGTTAGCATCGATTAGTTCAGTTTGTCTTAGCATTTTAGACATTTAAAGGTCCAGTGTGTAGGATTTAGTTGCAGATTGCAACAAACTGAATACCCCCTACTCTTCCAAGCATGTAGGAGAACCTATGGTGGCCGCGAAACTCGCGAAAAACATGAAAGGCCTCTCCAGAGCCAGTGTTTGGTTTGTCTGTTCTGGGCTACTGTAGAAACATGACAGTGCAACATGGCTCCGTGGAAGAGGACCCACTCCTTATGTAGATATAAAGGGCTCATTCTAAGGTAACGAAAACACAACGATTCCTATTTTCAGGTGATTACACACTAATTAAAACATACTTATTAAATATTATATTCCATTTCTGCCAAGTCCGTTCTGCTAGATCCCACTAAATTCTGCACACTGCACCTTTAAAAAGACATTTAAACTCTCCACTGAAAGCCACACCAATAAATTCAAGTAGAACAAATTTCAGTGCAGGTTTTGCAGATTGACACCTTGAATTTGTTGGGTCAAATCAAGCCATCATATCAGCCAGGGGATTATATTGACAGGCAGATATACTATTTAAATTCAACGGAAAATATCAACACATAATCAGTCACTTATTATGTTTCGCTCGCAGTGAGTATGCAAAATAACTGACCACACAACTATTTCAAACATGCAGCAACGGCGGCTGCCGATTTCATTTTCTCTCTCTCTTTCTGCTTCATAATTACACTCTTTTGCTTTCCTCTTTTCTTCTTTTGTGTTTAGTGAGAGGCACGAGACACAAACCAGAGAGAGTGAAACAAGGAAAGCAACAGAGAGAAAGGAAGAAACGATGGAGTCTATCTTATCGGAGCAGTCGGCCACAGTGGACGAGCTGGTGGAAGCATGCATCCAAGCCTTCGGTTTGTCATTTTAGCCGTTTCCTGTTTAACTTTATTCATTTAGACGTCTTCTGTAGAAGTGCATAGTGTTGTGAGTGTTGGAGATCAGGCAGTGACTCACACACAGACTACCAGAATAGATAACACAAAGCAGGTAGCAGGTGAGGCTTGCAAGGGCATGTTGTAGCTTCCTGATGATGACTGACATCCTATCTTCCCGTTTCAGATGAGAAAGGCACTTTGAAGGATGCGTCCTTGGTCCGCATGTTTCTCATGATGCACCCTTGGTACATCCCTTCGACTGACATGGCAAAGAAGCTAGTGCTCAAGTATCCTTCACCTTTGGTTTCTGCGAGCTCAGAGATGTATTATGTATTTTTCTGTGTCTGTCTTAAAGATTTCTTTTCATGCTTTTTACAGAGTCATGTTATCAGAGTCAGATCGGGTCAGATTGTAGGGCTTTCTTGTGGGAAAGGACCTTGACTACGAACGGTCATCTTAAACGGTTCTCTTAAAATTGTTAAATCTTGATTAGAGTCAAGGGGAGGAAATAGTTCCGGCAAGGTTGCACCTTGACTTTTGGATCAGATCTCAAGAGGAGAGCTGCACTGCTGAGCGCCGAACAAGAATATGCCACCTTGTCAAGTAATAAACTGTCATTCATTCTTCTACCCCTAAAATTTGGTGATGATGTGTTTGATTTATGGGTTTTGGGGTTTCCAGATGAATATTGACAGTAACTACATGTCATACAGAAACAGTTACTTCTCATCGTCTTTCTCTCTTTTCATCCCTTTGTTCTACTTTCCAGGTATTGGATCTCAGAGTTTCCAGCAGAGTTCAATCTCAGCCCTGAGTTGGCGGACCAAATCAAAGACTTTAAAGACGTCTTGACCACCGAGGGCAACGAGAGGCAGAGTCAGCTCATTGACATTGACAGTGTGTAAGTGAATCGGCTGCTGAACGCTGTGTTTGTTGTTGACAGTGTGAATGAATGCCTTTGTGTGTGGGTGTTTTTGTCAGCGTGCCCTTTTATTGCCAGTTCTCAGACATTGCTGAGCTGTGCTATGCAGGGTCAGTGACTTCTCCTTTTCCCATAAAAGCCATTTCTGTTTGACTTCAACTTCCCTTTAGTGGTCCATAAGGAGATGCTATGGTGGAGCAATTTTGTGATTTGCTGTAGCTGAATGTTTGCGAATGCAGGAATGTCCCTCCAGAAATTAAGTCGAGTCTCTTCTGCGGAAGTTATATTTACAGAATTCTAGTAGGATAGTTGTGGTTTGCTTCTAATATTTAATGTTTTACAGGACTATTACTGTGGAAATTCATTAATGCTATATTTCAGCATAATATTGCTTGGATAACACTGTCTGTGCAGCTCTAAGCTGATCCTCATAATGTGTTATGATGGATGTTCCAAAAGGCCCAAGAAGAGATAACTGTTCATAAAATATTCAGTCTTTTCTCTGCTTTATCATGCTTGTCAGGCCGTCGTATAAATGGAAGCGGCAGGTGACTCAGCGTGTCCCATCTGTGTCCAAGAAGACAAAAATGTCTCTGCTGTTTGACCACCTCGACTCCTGTGAGCTGGCAGAACACCTGACCTACCTGGAGTACAAATCCTTCTGCAAGATCCTGGTCAGTTTGACTGCAGCTGGCGTTGAAGCTCTCGTGTGATGTTTACGGCTCCTCAATTCTTTGAATTCTCAAGTAATTCAGTGTTTACATGCTGGAGGCACATTGTTGTTGCTAAGCAATAGCGGTTAAAATGGACTTTACTGGCAGTAATTATATTTATTGTCTGGAAACATTTTGCTCTTTGAAAGTTATTTTGGGAAGCAAAGACAATGACTGGGTTTGTGATTTAAATGGTAGATTTTTTTTTATAGATAATTTATTCAAGTGTGATGTGTTGGTGGAAATATGGGGGCAATGGTAGTGATTTTTCTTGGTTTTGTCTTAGTTTATTTTTATCTCAACAGAATCTGGCTCAATATAAAACAAAAGAAGCATCTTTAATAGAAAGGGTCCTCCCTAGAGCCAGTGTTTGGTTTGTTCGTTCTGGGCTACTGTAGAAACATGACGGTGCAACACTATTACAAATATACACAAATTAAAACATACTTATGAATATTATATTCCATTTCTGCCAAAGTCTGTTCCCCTACATGCCACTAACATACAAGAGACGAGTTTAAAAAAGAATGGTAAAAAACAAAGCTGCAGAGCCTGAGATATGCTGACTTTTAGCCACGCATGTAAGTCCAGCCCTTCACAACTCTGGGTCCTACATTTCCCATAATGCAACTCACTAGCATCTTTCTTTAGACCTGGTATATGCCCATGTTTTTTAAACTCCACACCACCAATTTGTGACACAGGCTACAGAAAACATTACATAGCTTCACATGCTCCTCATGACGACTACACTGAACATGATGTGTAAAATTGGTGGAGTGCCCCTTTAATGATAAATGATGGTTTGATATGAGTACTCGTCTACCTGTACTGATTTATTTAAAACATTATACATAACTTTATATTTTTTCTTGCGATATAACTGTCATGTTGAAAGCAAACTGCTATTTTTTAGGATTGATAAAGATACAGGTTTGCAAGTATGTTGAACTTTCATTTTTTAACAAATAAAATAAAATCCACGGCCTTTCCTCCCTTTAGTTTCAGGACTACCACAGCTTTGTGATGCACGGCTGCACAGTGGATAACCCCATCCTGGAGCGTTTCATCACGCTCTTCAACAGCGTCTCCCAGTGGATCCAGCTTATGGTGCTCAGCAAGCCCACTGCCCCGCAGAGAGCCACCGTCATCTCCCACTTCATCAGAGTGGCACAGGTCTGTCTGCTGTGCCTATTAAGGCTGTTTACTGCAAAAGTTTCTAAGACAGAGTGGTGTTATTAGGGGTTGTTGTGGGGTTTAGGGTGCATGAAGAAGCAGACTGATAGGAGATGATTGCCTGGGGCTAGAGAGAAATGGGAGAGAAAGTCATAAAAAAGTGAATTAAGATTAAATGTGGAGAAAAGGGGAAAAGTCACGCTAGAGTGTTGATGACTTGCACACACGCAGTGATCATTTTCCATTATGTGGCACAAATTGTAAGAAAAAGTGAATTTAATTTAAAAAGGCTTTGGCAGTATTAGCATGTTAAGATGCCTACTGAGAGCTCTTTAAGATAATGCTGCTGTCAGGGGAAAACCTTGCATCTCCAGGAATGAATAAAAATCTGTCTTGCTGGGTGATGATGCATTTTTGGCATCATCCAATGGCCCTACGGGGTTATGAAATGGTCTCGATCAATGAAGGAGCATGTAAACCAATTGACAGAATGAAAATCTAAATTTGCTAAGCAAAGTCTTCATAATTAGATGATTAAATGTAATAATTCCCAAAAGAAAATTAGCTCTTTGCTACAAATTCAGATACAGGGATCATTCATTGCACATATATACACTTCCTGTTGACTTTAAAGAATTCAATGATGCATCCAACAATAGAGGAGTCACTAGGGAGCTTCTGCAGGTAGCATGAGTCACATCTGCATATTATATATCAAGTACAGAGAGGAACACAACTTGGGAGGGAAACAAACAAACTATGGTGCATTTTGGGTGATGTGGACCATTAAAGGTTATTCCAGGAAACTCTGAATCATTATCCAGAAGTTGTGTCAGATGGCGCAGAGAGTGAAAAAAATCTCCCTGCAGGATTAGCCACCACTGGGGAGTCCAGCTTTCTCTTTATGTGCTCACTCGTTCCTCTTTAGGAGACAGTTATTTTTTTTTAAACACATTTCCCACCTGCGTATTTAAACAAACATTCTGCCTAATACAGCACAAAGTAAAATGTGAACGATATTCATTATCTATCCATGGTATCCCTTCATTTGTACCCACATCAACTGAAATCATCTCCAGTCATCCACAGGTCAAGAGGGCTCTAATCCTAATCTTAACTTAATCTGGTCTCTCCCTGCCGGCTCCCAAACAAAGCTGCCAGCTCACTGCCCTGCACGGTTCTCTGACCACATGTCTGGAGACCGTCGTCCTTTCATTACAGAAACATCCCTGTAAATTGCATCCTGGGCTTCACTGTAATTGATACCATTTCAGCTTGATGTTATCATTTGCTGTGGTCTGCCAGAAGGGCTGGGTTTTCCCTCAATTTGACAATTCACTCGTCTCCACTGTGCGAGGGAGGCTCAGTCGACCATAGAAAGCGCAGATGAAGAATTTTCATCCTAATAGCCTGCAGTGCTCTGTGAATGCATCCTCATTACTTGTTGCAATGCCTCAGTCTTCTCCAATTTTTGATTCATTTATCCTTCCCCTCATCTGCAAGACAAACTTCAGTTAATCATAATTTATTTAGCAGGGTCTCAGCAGGTTTCTTCACCTCACACTGTCAGAATACACCAGCGCTCTAACACATCAGCAGGGCTCTTGTCAGGAGAGATCAGCAGAGCGCTCCTAAACGTTTCACCCTCCTTGATATTGAACACTTGGACTTTTTCCAGTGTTGTGTGAAGCTATGACAGTGTAGAGGTGAAGACAAATGCTGATTCTGAAAAGCATTATTGTGTGGAACAAACAACTATGACAGCTCCTCTGTAAATATCTCAAAGTCTTACATGTTTCGATGCATTTTTTATAGATACTGCACATATAGAGTTGTAAGGCTATTTCTAAACAAACAAACATGCACAGAGTTCAACTGCTTAGATGTAACCCTTTAATACCTCCTTAAATAACATGCCCACATACTATATATCAGTTTACAACTTTATTATACTTTATTATTCTATATTATCTGTCACCTTTTCTGACTCGTCAATGACACTCTATTGACAGCATTTCCCGTATGGCAGTTTGAAAAGTGCTTAGATTAGTCGGTTGTAAAAAGTTAAATACTTAATCTGTTTTGTTAGCATGATACAATAAGCATTATGAACATTACTGTATGTCTATTGTATTTAATAGCTTCTTCCATCTCTGTCTACTACCTTCAGTTTATTTTAGAGTCAGTTCCACTTGTTTGAAAGACAAGTGTGTCCACATAATGATAATCAATGTTTCCCACTCTGAATGAAGTATCCAAAAGTCATTTTGATCTGTGTTATTCATACAGAATGGATGAGTATTTGGGCAGATACAGTACATCAGGGACAGACCATCCCTGCTGGAAATTCCTTTGTTAATTTCTTCCCAATTTGAAATGCCTCATATTTTGGCATTCAGGTATGTAGCCCAGTGCAAGCACATGCAGGGACAAAAATTCGGTTCAAGCTGATTTCATATATTCAGGGGCAGAACACAAGGTAGCCTCGACATACTTGACATTTCCCAGAACTTCCCTCAGGGTGCTCTGGTTGTGTCCCATTTCAGCTTCCTATTGGGAGCGCATTACAACAGAATTGACTCATGGTCCATGTCACAGTATGTTTTTTGTGCTTGTGTTTATGGCCATAAATAGCCTACACATCATTGACAAGAGAATGAATTTAATCTCCCACCCCTATCATACACACAACATTTATTCTACACCCAGTGGAAAGACCTGGCATGTTGACAATGAAACCTTTCCCAGGCCACGCTGCTGTCCACATGCACGTGCAGTTTAGCTGAAGCTACTCTGCAAATGCTGGGCTGCCTTCCACACTGCTTTCCAATTGATTCCAATGGGTGTTCGAGCTGAATCAAATGATCCCCTCTGGCAGCTCTCCCACACAGCTGCGAACCCATTGATTTTCAGAGAGATGCCACGCAGGCTGAAGGGCAGCGTGGTGCCCTGCAGAGTGCCATTCACAAAGTGTTAGCTTAACTTTGACACAGACAGGTTAGAACATTCAGTAACATCTTGGTACGCTCAGGTAAACTGATTAGGTGGTGGGCTGCTGAACACTTTGCAGACTTTCTCTACCTACTCCAAAAATCTCTGTCTTTGCTAATGTAAAGCTTTTATTCTTCTTTCCTGCATCTTTCTGACTCCTTATAAATCTTTTTTTAACCCCAGCGCCTTCTCACTCTTGCTCTGTCCTTAGAATCCTTTCTGGCGGTGACTAACACATTCATACGCTGTCTCCTCTTTCACCCTCACTCCTAATATGTCCTCCTTCTCCGTCTGCAGAAGCTGCTGCAGTTGCAGAACTTCAACACACTGATGGCGGTGGTGGGCGGCCTCAGCAACAGCTCCATCTCTCGTCTCAAAGACACGCAGAGCCACATCAGTGCAGAGACCAACAAGGTGCAGTAGCTGCTACCATCCTCTCACCCATCACTGATCTATTTCTGGCATCCGCAGCCAAACGCAACCTGACAAATTCAATATCATGTCATGTCGATGCACTTAGCTAACAAGTGATAATGAATTTTGATTCAGTAATCCACATCGTGTATGCTGCAAAGCTCCTTATCTGTGCCAATTACTCCTACGCAGTAGCTTTTCAGAACTATGAATTTGAGCCATATGACTAGAAAGTTGAATGCAACAGTTGGGGGAGTTACAGCGTCTTGTCAGTTATGTAAGTCCATCTGGTACAAAGTTTTCCAGAATGTTTTTGATTTTTCTACAGAAATCTCTCTTGAGACAGGCTTTCTGTTTCCTGCCAACTCTCACTCCATCCCCCTCCATTGTCTCTTCCCTCTTAAATTAATTTAATCTCCATTAATTTCATCCACTCAACCTGCAGGTTTTTAACAGCCTCATTGAACTGGTGACATCATGCGGCAATTACAGCCAATACCGCAAGCGCTTCTCGGAGTGCTCTGGCTTTCGATTCCCCATCCTCGGCGTGCACCTGAAAGACCTGATAGCCGTGCATGTTGCACTGCTAGACTGGGCTGACAAAGAGAAGACACGGGTCAACCTGGCTAAGACCCAGCAGCTGTACGCCATCCTTCAAGAGCTGGCACTGATCCAGACCACACCGCCCAGCATTGATGCCAACACAGACCTGCTCAACCTGCTTACAGTGAGTGCAATGACTGGACAGAATGTTTATGTGTAGTGTCCAAGATGATGGCTTGAATTTAAAATGCCCCTACAAAGAACAGCTTGTACTGGGTAAAATCAGGTCACGGTACAGGTGCTGTGAGTTTGTTGCAACAGAATTCGAAAGCATTCATTAACCACCCAGACAGCAATGAAGTAGGTGGAAAAACTTTCTGAAGGACAAACACTTTGTGTCCAGCCAGTGTAACAGGCAGCCTGTTTGATAAACAGACTTTGTTCTGCTATGATTTGATTGGCTAGTGTTGTGAAAAACTGTGCAGTGGCCAGCTGGAACAAAATCTATGTGCAGACATAGACCAGATATTGTACATAACATTCAAATGTCTTAAAAGATATGGACAAAAATGAAGAATTCCTACTCAGGAATGAGGAAAGATGAAATACTCCATTTTCGGTCTTATATTAGTACATACTTAACCCACCATCGGTTGATATTATAAATAGAATGAAAGAATGTAAACACAGTTACTGTGAGGAATATAATTAAAGTGCAATATGGTCTGATTGATCACATGTGATACATCCGTCTAGTGTTGCTGTGCTGCTATCAAAATGTGAAAACTGATGCTAAGCTATAAATTGAAACCTTTGCCATGAGTATCTATGGTGGAACTCCTGTTAACCCCTTCATATAAATCCAGCTTAAGTGTGTGAAAAAAACATTCATTATGTTGAAAATGATGAGTTGAAGCAAGAGAAAGTCTTTACTGGCTTATTGCAAACTATTTTAACAATAGACAGCACAATGTCAACTGGAATGAACACTAACATTACAGATACAGAGAGGAATAAACAATGTACCTGTTTACTTCTACCATCTTTGGGTGAATACTATAATACTGTGTTAGAAGTTTTAGAATTATGCTTTTATCTGGGAGTCAAGACCATATAACCCCTATTAAACCATCTCTTCTTTGAACTTCACTGATATTTAAATTGTTAACCTGCATTGCAACCTCCTGTCTGTTCCTGTATCCTGATTAAACACTAAAGGGCTTTTACTGTCAGGGTGCCTTGGCTTTACAATGACCTGACTGAAGATCCCAGTCTGGCAGAATCAGTATCTTCTTTTAAATCTATTCTCAGGAAACACTTTTATTGTAAAGTCTGTAAAGAGATCACTTTACTATCTACTATCTTTACTGATTTATGTTTTTTAATCTCTCTTAGATAAAGAATACATTATCATTACTATTAAAAATGAAAAAATGGTCTTTCTTGGCTAACAAAATAACTCTCCTCTCTCTCTACTTCAATTACACTCCTGCCAATCACCAAACACCAACAGGAAGAAATGGAAGTCTCCAGCAGGAAATGATCCCTCCCAAAACATGTAATTGCCTTCTGAAATACATTCAGCTTGCATTTTAAAATACATTTTTGAGAACATAGTTTAATACAGCTACAACTCAAAGAAATTAGCACTTCACGCTAAACTCCTGTGTGTGTGTGTGTGTGTGCCGGTATTTTTTGGCAGATGCAGATAAGTTTCCTGAATTTCAGAAGGAGAGCTTTCTGAGTTAAAAAAATCCCAAGAGATCAATTACTCAATCCGGCTGCAGGTGTTCATGTCAGATTGCAGCTGGCTTCCTCTTTTTTCTGTGAAAATGAAAGAAAACAACTTGACAGGTTTTGGAGCTGAGGGGCACCAGGAAAGTTTTCTGGACAGACTCAATACCCAATTATCTTATCCCAGTGCTTATTGGAGTTGATCTAGCTTGAGACCCGGAGAAGGAAAGAAAGCAATAAAAAAAAAAGGGAAAGCCTGTGTGGAGAGCAAAAATAAGCAAACACAAGTGTAAAATACAATCTTCCTCCTATCTGAGTCACATTCATCAGCCTTTCAAACAAGAGGGATTTGATATTGGCCTTAATGTGGTGAACAATTTGCAGTTAACCTTCGCCCAGAAATACTGTAAGCTTCACTAAATCATAGGGCCAAACAAGAGGAAAAACCTTTTTCCTTCCGTACTTACCGCTTGAACTCAATAAAACCCAGGAAACGCAATTACGGTAAGAGAATAGCTCTGAGGAAAATAATTTAAGGCCAACAATGGATGCAGGGGATAATAACATGTGGCTGCGATGTGTTCAGTGGAGCAAAAATAGATGCTGCACTCTCACCTGTTGCCATAGTGGCTGTCTTAATGCAAAAGATGCCTCTACTTAACAATTCCAATAATTAACAGTGTGAGAAGGCCTTTGTGTGAAATACAGAGGTGTGAAAAGTCAAAGACTCACCTCCTCTTGCAAATTCACTTTGTACGTGTGGAGTCACACAAGTTTGGAAAAGAAAAATAAATGGTAAGACAAATAAATGGTGATATAGGTATCCACACGACAATCTTACCAGGTACTTTGCGTCTGTATCAGTAGTATTTGCAGTTGAACTGTGCCTCAAAAATGCTGCTACTGGCTGAAAGCTGCACAGGAATGTATTTATTTAGTGGTGAAGATGAATGTTGGGAGTTAAGATGTCTAAATCCTGTCTAAACAGGATGTCTGTCTAAACACAACAGTTCAACACTGACCCTCCTCTTTCCATGGATAGTATACAAAATACAATATTATAGTATTTGAGCATGGATGTGCATTGTTGACCTTTGGGAATAGTAATAAAATTATCTAAGCTCAAAGGTCCACTTATTTATATATTATTGTATACTTATAACAGGTAGTCAAATATTGGGGGAAGATCTTAACTGCTGTTTTGGTTTAAGATAGTATGCTATACAAAGAACAGGGAACTTCTCCTCTTGTGAATTTGGAGTTATACACACTTTTAGAAAATCACTGAGACACTGTAGATAGTGTCACTAACAACCAAGGTATAGATTAAAATAGAACTTTTCACAAGTTTCATATAAACATAGCCTATAACCAGTCTCATTTTTGGAGGCAAAAACACCTCTGAATGTAACACTAAATGATATGTATCAGGTAGTGTGTATCCCTTACCTCATTAAATAATTTTTAGAAACATATTACATGTTTTTCATTCACATAGGCAGAAGCTCATAAATGCACTTTCACATAATGTTGTTTTCTGAGGTTAATGTTGTTAGTTTCTACCATAAAGCTCATATAATTGTCAGCTAACAGTGTTTCATAACCATGAATCATAAATGTTTATTATAGTGAAAACATTGATTACAACAGGCCAAATGTTAAAACTATACTAGTGATATTTCTCCAGCCTTATCGGGGCTTTTCTTTCATCTTTATTCTTTATCACAATTACTGTTTTTAAAAATGGTCTATTCCTTCTCTAAGTAATCCTACTTTGAAATTCTTTATCTGCTAGTTAAACCTCGACGAATGATAAAAAGCCACTAATTGGTTTGTACGATAAATGTTTCCACTGTACTATGATATGTTTCTATTGTCACTGATATATAGTGTGTATCATGACAATTATAAATCCACTGTGATCCATCTTGGACTG
Organism: Scomberomorus guttatus; assembly: GCA_038419695.1. NCBI lineage: Eukaryota > Metazoa > Chordata > Actinopteri > Scombriformes > Scombridae > Scomberomorus > Scomberomorus guttatus. Next base: position 59,318 of record CM076467.1, on the reverse strand, counting down.
AGTAGAGGGTATATGCCCAAAAACTCAGTTGTGGACAAATCCTCAGTCCTCACTCACACTGGCTCCCTGTGTCCTGTTCTGTGCAGGTATCTCTGGACCAGTACCACACAGAGGAGGAGATCTACCAGATGTCTCTACAGCGGGAACCTCGCAAGCCAGTGGTAAGCAGCGCACAAATCTACACTACGGGTCTTGTACTGACCTTTTCTTAAATATCCCATGTTTAGTAGTGATGCACTCCTCAAGATTTTAAAGTTATTTACATATCAGATTAAGCTTCCAAATCCCATATTTGCCCTATCCTATAAATAGATGTTATTACAACTCTATCTTGAGTGCCATGTAGAAATGTGTATTGGAAATCTTTGTTTTCATTCTCTCATGACAGTTAAATCCACTTTAGTAAGCCTTCACTGCTGCTCTGCACAGCAGCTCTCTTTCTTTCTTTTGTTTGTGAAAGATGACAGCTTCTGCCTCCCTGGCTTGATATTGATCTCACCACGGTCTTTGGTTTTTCATCGGCTATAGCAGAACTCCAGCGCCGCACCCGCTCCTGACCCCAAGCCCACTATGATCGACGAGTGGGCTGTGTCGGTGAAGCCCAACGCTGACCCGACCATCATCAAGAAACACATAGAGAAGATGGTGGAGGTGAGTTTCTCAGCCCCTACACTCCCCTCTCTCAGTGATAATTGTAACCTGTGGGGTCCAATGTAATGGCACTGGAAGGCTAAGGGTGAATTATCTGTTCTGTTATCCTCTCTGCCACCATCTTGACATGATAACTGCAAAGCACTCTGGGCTCTCTGGACAAATTGCTAAGACATGTAGTAATCCTACACCACAATTAGAAGAGCTGAGAAGGTCATTTGAAAACCTTGTAGCCACATTTTTAGTGATTTTTCTTCTTTTTTTTATAATAATAGCTAATTTCAGTAATACATGGCTGTCAATGTATACATTTTCTCTTCTTATACTTTCAACTGTGTATTTTATGTACATATGATAACAGCGGGACCATTAAATTGTTATACTAGCTAAATATCCTGAAAGGGGGACTTTGTAACTTGAAAGAAGAATTAACACAATCTTTGTCTTAGCTACATATGGCAATTAAAAACTATAAGCAAAAGAACGCACCTGAACTCAATTCACTACACTCAGGGAATTTGCCTCTATGGCGTTACTTGGTCTGGTAGTCTTGGTCCGACCATTAGCTTATGGTGGCTAATGTTAGCCAATGTTAACAAACTTTAGATAGATATTGCTGTGATATTTGCTGACTTTAGCTGACTTATCTGTAGTTGTGCTACTGTTTCACTATGTTTTAGCCTGTCACAGATATATATTTAAGTGGTTTTATTCTAATAGTAAAACAAGAAGCAAACACAGCGGGCGACGTTCATTATTTCTTGATTGTGGTCCCATTCCACTTGCTCTCAGGCAGGCAGTGCCTAATGATGCCTTTAAAGCAACTTAAGATAATCTTATTATATGAAGGAAAATTCCATTCAGTGCCATTATCCTGCAATTACCAAATGTTAAGCAAAATGTTAAATAGTTTTGCTTTTAAGCGAAACCTTGCAACATGCGCAGCATCCACAATTACAGGATAATGGTAAATGGTAAAAACTAGTAGCACAAGTAGAGAGTGGTCATGAAGTCAGAAAGCTGTCTTAGTGATGTCACACAATATATACAGTATGTAAGTTTTCTGACATTAGCTACATACTACTATACTACTACTAGTGTATTGAATTGAGCAAGGGTTAGGGTTGATTCAATTGCACTTACATAGTCATAGTTACATAGTCTCGCTTTGAAAATTACTTGTTTGATTGCTCAAAAACATGTTTAAATTATTCAAACTGCTATTCCATAATTATGATACATATAATTTTCAAATGTATTGATTCAGTTGTTTTTGTGGATGCAAATGATGTGTTTGTATATGACAATGTAGATGACAGTGAAATGATTTTATTCACATATTTTTTTAAACCTCATCCAAAACATGTATATGCTTTGTGTAAGATGATTTAAGTAATCAATTTACCTTCCTAGAGTATTCCAGTGGATTAAGTTACAGTCAGGACTGATATTGCCACTCATTAATACTCTATAGCAGAATACATGCTGAAACTAATCTTTACAACCCTCACAGTCTGTCTTCAAGAACTTCGACACAGATGGCGACGGCAACATCTCCAGGGATGAATTTGAAGCAATTAGGAACAACTTCCCTTACCTCAGCAAGTTTGGAGAACTGGACAAGAACCAGTAAGCCTTTGCAGATTTAATTACTGATGTTTACAGACTGAGCCAATTTACAGACCGATCCGGTCTTTCTTGTGTCCAGCTCACCTCTCTTTGCTTTCTTTCACAGAGACGGGAAAATAAGCAGAGAAGAGATGATAGACTACTTTATGAAAGCCAGCTCTCTGCTGAACTGCAAGATGGGTTTCATCCACACTTTCACCGAGGCCACCTATGTCAAGCCCACATTCTGCGAGCACTGCGCCGGCTTTGTGAGTAAACACCCTCTTCACACTAATTGTGTTTTTGAGCTTGTGTTGGTACCTTGACTATAAAACTACTATATGCGTAACACTTTATAGATGGTTTTAAATATGAATCATAAACCTTTCAGGCCCCCATGAAGGTCTTAAACAAATATTGATCTTTGCTGTGCTTGCTTTTGTCCTTTCAAATGCATCGATTTCTTCACTGACCCAATCAATGGCACGTGTCATAGTTTGCTCAAAAAGGTTAAAGTTCAGTTATGCTCACCCTGTCATTCCACAGTTATGTAGCCGCATAGACTAACTGCACTTCATTAAATGTCTCAGCAGTCACTGCAGTGCATGATAGCCTCATCTCTCAGGGGTTCCTCCTGTCAGGTCAGGGTAATGCCAATTACTTTGGAGCTACAGCCACATGCTGCTGTAGTTGCATTCTGGGAAATATGGGAGGAAGGTAATTGGGCGAGATGATAACCCTCCTCTGTGGCAATGTTACATCTGTGTAGCTGTGTGTGTTTATGTGTGTGTCCTCTGGCCCTTAACATTCCCCAAAGTCCCCGAAGGCGCCCTCTGTTATTTAGACACAGACAGTGAGTCAGCACTCAGCTGTAATGAGAACAGGAGTGGAGCCCTCATATTGAACCTATTCATTTATATGCACTGCATATAAGCTGGAAACAGATTTTCCTCAAAAGAGTCATGGATTTTAGTTTCATTAACACTTATTTAAACACACACTCATGCACACAAATGCACATTCTCCAGGGAAGGCTCTGGAGTTTTCAAACCATCATGAGGGGAAACTCAGAATAGAGAGCAGGGAAAGATAAGGACTCTAGCAGCGTGCTTCTTCCTTTGAATATGACTGTGTGTGACAGTGGTAGATACACCAGCCACTTCCTCATCTGCCTGTTTTGTCCTTTCCTCTTGGCTGCTGTGCAAAAACAATATTTTCCCGCAGCCCATTTTTCAGCATGTGTTTCTAACACAAGCCGAAGCGACTTCACTCACCTCCAGTGTCTCACATGGATCTTTATAATCTTCTGCTGTTTTACCTGCAGCCACCTTTGGCCTTATATCCTATTTAATGGCACACAGATGAGTTTTATTAAATGCACAAAGTGAGTAGACAAAGTACAGAATGTGAATTTTTTTGCATCTCAGGAGGACACACGCAAGTTTGTAGCTGGAGGCTTAGAGCATTTTTAAATAAGACCTTGCAGAGTGTGATGCACAAGGCTATTTGGGCTTTTGACAGTCTAGCTTTATAGAATTGAAATGACACACAAATCTCTTGCTTCCTCTATTACTACTGGAGTGTTCATACAGTGTGACAAAGACTCAGTGTGACTAAAAAATGGTCAGTTAGAGTATTTGAATTTCTCACTAGGAAAAATGTCTCCTTTCGCCCAAGGCGGTCTGTCTATGCAGTCTGTTCTACAATAAAGCAACACAATCAGGCACATTTATTGTTTTTGGGAGTGATGACACCCAGTGATTCATTTCCAACATCCAAAATGGACATGTTTGGGTGACCTCATCCTTCCAGGTTGTCGATTTTGGCAGTGGAGAGGTGTGCCAAAACAAAACAAATCTGTTTCCAGTCCCCGTAACCTCATCTGAGCACAATAGATATGTCTTGTTTGCAACAATTTTGCTCCTTTGTCCTCTCCTCCCCGTTGAGGACATGTACTGTACAAGACAATCAACAGCTGTACAATCATGTGTAGAGGTCACACAGCTTATCAGGTTGATCATTTACTGTAGATGATGACAGTCTTTTTTAGTCAAGACAGAATGTACAGACACCACATACTATATGTACCGTACAAATATGACTGTGGTTTCGATCATGTCATCCAACTCTCGTCAAGAAAATAAGTACTTCCTTTAAATAAACCACAGCCTTGACTTTTAGATTCATTGTGGCAATGCGCCTAAAATAAATTATTTTCTGCAAGTATAGCATAACAATAGTTGTTAGTGTCCTGTGAAAGATACCAACCAAAAATGTGAATTGAGCAGATGGCAAGTGGAAACTTTCCTCAGTCACTTTCAAGTAATTTTATCTGTCCGCACTTGGTGTAATATCAAACAGTTCAGGAAAACAGGAAGCGAATGACATGTGATTGTTGTCACTCTTACAAGTCTGGTAGGAAAAGATAGAAGACACTTGGTTTGACAGCACTGTGTGCAGTTCAAGTTCTTTACTTGAGAATAAATACCCTTGAGAGTTGGCACACTTGAAGAAATATTCAAGCTGTTCTGTAAGAGCAAGGAAAAATCCAATATTACAATAATGAGTGCCAAATCTTTTTTAGATTAATAGTAGTTTTCTAAAAGCTTAAAGCATCAAAGAAACAAAGCAAGTAAGTGTTTTTTTCGAGCTCTTGTTTGTGGTGCATTACAGTCTACAGAGGCAGTAAAGGTCAGTCAGTGTAGGCAGAGCTGTGATGATAGTTGTGTTTAGATGTTCTGCTCGTAACCGACTTCTCTTTGTTGTAGAGCCTCCGGCTGTGCTCACGATTTCCCACTGTGTTTGTGCGTGTGTCTTTGTTTGCGTGTGTGTATATGTGGGTGTATGTGTTTGCATTCATACACGTAGGTTTGTGTGTGCATCTGTGTGGTGTCAAGGTGTGTGTGTGTGTGTGTGTGTGTGTGTGTGTGAAGAGGTCAGGATATTTTGTGCCTCTTCAGATGTGCCAGTGCAGTGTGTGATCTCCAGCTCGGCTCTTTCATGTCATTGTTCCCCCACTGTCTGTGCGCGCCCTGCGTCCCGCTTGATCTTGGTCCCCCTCCACCCCCTCTGTCCCGCCAACCTCATCTCTCTCCCCCTCTCTTTCCCTCTGTTTCTCTCTCTCACTTTACATCTCTTTCTGTTCCATTGTGCCCCTTTCTTCATTTGCTTTCTTTCGGCCGTCAGTTGGTACCTCAGCATCAATGGGTTATTTCAAGACGTAGACTATATGGGTGTTCTAACATGTTTTAGCCCATTACTTGCTAATTGTGTATATTTTATCTTTACTGCCAACCATTTTCCAAAGCATAAGTTTTAAGATTAATTTCCTTCCTTTTAGGTGGTTATTGGGTTCCATTCATTTCAGTACACAGTTCACCACAGCCTGAAGAGCCTTTTTTGGGATAGTTAATACATTATATTGTCAAGTGTTTTTGTTAATGTAGTTGTGCAAAAGGGACATTTTGAAGCTTCTCTTTTATGATGCATTCAGGCACAGCTGGCAAACAAAATTAGCCAATAAAATCTACCCCAGTGACAAACAATCAACAAACATGCACATTATGAAAAGGAAAATGTGAATTTAGATTTTTTTTAAAGGTTCAGATGTCCCTGAACATACAGCAGTTCTCCACACATCACATCCAAGCCCAAGTTTATCTGGACTTTGATTTACAAATTGAGTAGTTGAATCTAACTACCAAACATTTCCTGGTTCCAGCTCCTCTAATGTGCTGATTTGATGCTTTTATTTGTCACATACATCAGTAAAATGAATATCTTTGTGTTATGTGTTGGACATTTGAATTTGTTACATTGGGCTCTGGAAAATTATAATGGTCATTTTTCATAATTTCCTGACATAGGTAAAACGGTTAATCGAGAAAAATATCAGCTGATTAAATGCAGAATAGGGGCAAATTAATGTTCACTATCAGTGAAAAATGTTTCTTGGGCTAATTTTAAGTCTCTGCAACTTAAAATTTGTGGTATGGTTCATAGCAATGATGTAAACCACAATGCATACATAATATCTAATAAAACATTCCTCAGGCAAAGAAAGGAGAAAGGAGAAAAGTTATATTTAAGTCTTTATGTAGTTGGACATATTGGTTTAAAAAGCAGACCAGCTTCATAGTAAAAAAAAAATTAATTACATCTGATACTCCACAGAGACAACACAGCAGAAATGGTGAGGGAATAATGTTCCCGATATATATAATTTTCTCTTGCTCTGCCTAAGACTGCCTGAAGAACATTTTCTTTTCTGTAATCAGTTTTTCACATTCAAGAGCACTTTAAGGTTCCTTGGTGTTACTACATGTGAAAGGGTCTGTATTCTTATAGTATACACATATTTATAGAGTGAAATATGAAAAACTACCAGACCTTGAAGCTTAAGTGTATTCAGATTTGATCATATATGAAGGTTGTGATATGCGTTATGGTAGATACTGAAATGATATGTAAAGCAAGACGAAGGTAAGTTAGTGAAAGCAGTGAAGGAGGCTTCATTATTTGCATTTGGCACAGCATCTCAGTTCCTACAGTAATAAACCTCTCATTCAGCATAGCTTTTAGCAGTCCTCTTGCCTTCATGGAAATGAAAACATCTTATTAACACCCAACTTCTTTTTTAGATATGGGGTTTCTACAAGCAAGGCTACAAGTGTAAAGGTAAGAGAGCAAATCATCGTGATGTTGTTGCACGTGTGCTGCTGAGATGAGCGTGTTCCACTCAGAAGGGTAAAGCTTCAAAGAATTAGCGATTCTTTTTAACACCATCGATTCACAGCCATCACACACACACACACACACACACACACACACACATACACGCACACACACACACGCACACCCTCTGTAGATAAAGATCCACAGAGTTGGAGTGCTGAGTAAATGTCATCAACACAGAAAGCATGGCAAATATATCACAGTCTTTTACTGTATGTCCACAAACAAAGCCTTGCTCACCAACAGCTGGATAAGCTCAATCAGCCGAGACCACTCTACACACAATGCACAATTATTTATTATTTCTCCCAGAACACCAGTGTTTGAAGAAGCTGGTTAATTTCACAAATGCACATACACACAGGCAAGCAACCTCCAACCCCTCCTCTTCTCCTCTCATTCTCATGGTCATTAGCTTCAAAAAACACACACTCAGCTTCCTCTTTCCCCCCTCTGTGGGTGTACTGCTGGTGGTCTGTGCTGATGCTAAAATTAAGTTGTGATAATCTGCAGACATTCAGCGCTGTAACTAAGTTAGACTACATATGTTTCCTTCCGGATATCAAGCCCAAAACTTTGGAAATGATGTCAAATCTAAAATGCAAATCTCATGATTTGCATTTTAGATTTTCCATCTGCTGGAGTCTTTTTAAGAAGTGATTGATTATAGCTCAGTCTTATGAATGGGAGAAGTTAGAATGGGCCAGTATTTCACAGGCCTGATTTCATGTTTATATGCAGAGGTCTTGTGTGTCAGAGGATGTTATGTATCGACATGTTCCTCATTCTCTTCAACAAGCAGTTCAATTACTAACTTTCTCTCGTCCATTTTCATTCTCAGCATTATCCGCTTCATTGTTCATTCAGGTTCATTTCGGGTTGGCTAACTAACGCTTATTAAATAGCTTGCAAGTTATCATCAAACATTTGAGTTGCATAGCAACTACAGTAATTAATGCTCTTTGGGGCCTTTGAGGTTGTGCGGTCTGTTACTAGCAGTGTTCATAACACTGTGCATCTTATGTTAAGGGGAAAAAAGATGCCTCTCTGATCACGGACTAATTTCTTAATTATCAAGACATATTCTAATTAAAGCAAGAGTAAAACAATATTTCAGCTTTTTTTACATAATGCTCAGATGGTAACTCTTTTATTAAAACAGAAACACGCCTACATGACTCATAGCCCCTGAACTCTCCACTCTGAAGAAGTGTATGTCTCCAAGTAAGACTGGGAGTGTGTGAGTGTTCTGGCTTGTTCCAGTGCATTAATGAGACCAGAGGAAGTCAATGAGAGAGCCCCACAGCTATTCATCCCCATTACCATTGTTAGCCCGTACTCAGGGAGGTAGAGCGATCGGCAGGGACATAATTGAAATGAATCACCCACTGCAGTGCAGGAGTGGAGTGTGTTGAAAACTCTAAATGTGTGTGCATGTAGTTGTGCGTCGTGTGTTTTGGGGCAGCAGACCCTAGAAATAGATATGAGAGGCATCTCTGTGTTGTCACAATCACAGTCTTCTAACTTACACATCAATAGATTCATACATAGATTTTGTTACTGATATGATATCAAGGCAACAACAAAAAAAGGGGCAGTCAGAGACGAAACCCCTGCTTGTTGCAGATGTTTTGTGTATTTCAGCATCTGTGGTAATGTGATATGTGGCAGCCAAGGTAATGATAACAGCACAACAAAGGCAGAGCAACAAGCCAAGAGAAAAAAAAATGTCAAAAGAAAAGTTTTTTAATTGCCTGTACCTCAGTGTTTTATGGTTCATCATGAGTGACGGGGTACTTGACCGCTGACTGGGGCGAGAATACACTTCCAACTGAGGAGAACAAGTAGAATTTTGTCTTTTTAATTAGCCTATTATACTGTCAAGAGGTGATAATGACATGGAATTCTAATTTGCTAAACACCTTGTTGAAAGTGTCAAACATGAATGAAAAATATTTACCAATGGTGTCAAGGAGAATTGAAATTTTGGCTACTGTGTTGGCCCTACTAAGGTGTGTGTGTGTATTCAGGTTCGTTGACACGTGTTTTCTCGCTGCCTTGCTCGATGATCCATCGCCCTTCTCTTAGACTCCCCCTGGTTGACAGAGTTGTTAGGCACAGTCAGCCTCACTGTGTGTGTGTGCCAGTGTTCATGCATCTGCATGGCGTGTAGGAGCACTTTCTTGTCACCACTAGCTCTCCCGTTTGCCCCGATGTTTCTGTTTGCACCAGTCCCTCTATCTGACCCTGTCCCTATTTCCCCACCCTATTCCCCGTCTTCTTTTTGCTCCTGGCCTTCCCCTCCCTTCTTCCCATCTCGCCTTCTCTCTCGGCGACTCTCCCTCCCTCTCCTCCGACCCTCACGTCATCTCCTCCTCTCTCGGCACCTCTCCCTCCCGCCGTCCTTCTCCCTCCACATGAACGCTCCGGCGGCAGCCTGCGGGGTGAACTGCCACAAGGCCTGCCGAAGCCGCCTGGCCGTCGAGTGCCGGAAGAGGACCAAGAGCATCAGCCACGAGCCGCCTCCGGCTCTCCAGGCCAGATCCTACAGCTTCCCTCCACCTGCCAACACCCCACCTAGCCTGCAGAGCACAGGTGAGTGGTGTCTTGAGGCAGTCAGATGGTTCATGTGGACATATACATAAGTAGTTTTATGTCTTTCTATTGCAAAGGAGCAACAAAGCAAAGGCAAAAACTAAACAAAAACTACAAAAACTTTCAATTCATAAAGCCTGGCAGACATTTCTGCTGCATTCATGTCATAAAAGAATACTTGTGGGAGTGACATTGCAATTAAAAGCACCAAAGTGTTGACACCTTTGAGCCTATTTAAAATTATCACAACTGCAGACTTCAACACACTTTTGTTTCTTTCTCTTTTTGGTAATTTTACCAATTTTTTTAACACACAAACACTTAGTGGAATCAATTCATTTTTTAACTCACTGCAATTTACACCTATAGTGTTGGAGTCTCTCATGGCATCATAAACTGATTTTAAAATTACGACGAAAGTCATCTTAATCATCTCCTAACATTTCACATATTAAACTTAAAGACTTAAAGACAGTCTTTTCAGGTTTGAGGGTTCTGTTATTTATTCATATGACATACATGCAGCATGAAATAATTTCATTAGCTTTCTTGATTTTTGGCAAGACACAAGGGTGTTACACCCTCACAATCCTACAAAAACATTTTTGTAGAAAAATACACATTTCTCTTTCGAAACACGATAATGCAGACACATACTTTTCCTCTCAGAGAAGTATAGCTAAGAGGAACACATTTTTCAACACTTCATGTCACTACTGCACACCTCCACTTTCTGAGGGGTGCTTTTGTCTTCCTCCAAGCATATGGAGCACTGACATTTGGAAGATATTCTCAAACAATAGAGATTAATTTGCAATGGAAATGTGATTGACCCACCACAGCGAGGCCAGTGACTCATGGATGCAGTGTTTTCATCAGACATTAGCAAAAGTGGTGCCCTGCCTGGCTCTGTTTTATATCAGTGTGAACCTGCTTGATCAGTGGGCTGACAATGCTGCCAGGCAAATGAATTGTCATGGTAAACAGACAAAAAGCCACACACTTCATTAACTTTAGGTAGTAGTTTGCATTTCCATTTGATTGACCAATCGGTGCCTCTTTTTTTTATCTTCACCTTCTCTGTTTCTATCAGTGATTGCTGAAGAGGATTTAGAGACAGTGGAGGAAGGAGTGTTTGATGTCCACCTATAACCAGGTGAGAGAGACGTTCACATTGGCTGCTAAAGAAAAGTCCTCCTGTCACTTATTCTCACACTATTCTAATATGCATTCCAACTATGATTATTATTGATATTTCTGATGTGCCTATGCATCTTCAGTCTTCCTTAGAGATTTTTACTTGAGTTAATAATATTTGTTATTTTACCCAAAGCAACTCCTGGTGACCTAGAAAGTTAATTATGTACTGAAGTAACGTCAATTGAGTCACACATCAGACTTTGAGCAGCTCCCTCTTTGGTTTATATTGTTTTTTTCACATATACAGTGGTACTCCCCAACACCTGTAAACAGACGTATGTATGTGTAACATCAGGGCAGTTCCCCTTTAACATTCATCAATTAGCATTACCTTAGCGCATAGCTTGTATAGCAGAAAATAGACAAGTCACATTTGCTGAACACTTGATGAACATAAATACATTTTGAGAAATTTGAGATATGTATAAACAAGATATGATAAGAGGTGCTGGTAGGCTGATTTTTAACTTTTGAACAGAGCCAGTCTATCTTTTTTCCCCTGTTTTCAGTCTTTGTGCTAAGCTAAGCTAACCAGCTACTGGCTGTAGCTTCATATTTACCACAAACACATACAGTAAGAGTGTCATCAATCAACCCATCTAACTCTTGACAAGACGGCGAATAAGTGCTTTCCCCAAAATGTCAAACTATTCCTTTAAATTTGTCTATCCAAATAAAGTGTAGCTGCACAGGAAATGTCTTGATGTGATATCATGCACCAACCTTTTTGGTTTGTGACCTTTAAAACAAAGCAGTGTCTACTTACAACCTCTCTTCACAGGCTGCGTATGAGCTGTGAGCAGTTCAGTCAAACAGCAGTTTTCTTTTCTCATATAGGCAGAACTAATCAGTATTTTACAAGAAAAGAGCTTTGAGAAAGGAGACCATATAATCATATTGTGTCCCTTGAAATTTATCTTGTGACACCTTGGCAGGTCCCAACTTCCTCCACATAACAACAACACTAGGAATGTACAAAAACTCTGCCATTGTATGTACACTTTTGTCAGTGCTAATGTGTTTTTATGTAGATTTTTCCTTGAACATCTAAACATGTACCACTGGCTGTATCAGTCACTATATCACAATCCATGCAGGAGCTTGAACTGAAGTGTGATTTTGATAAGGCCAGTTCTCTATTTTAGAATCCCTCCTACAGTTGGTGTGCAAGAAGCCAAAGCGTCGGGAGCCAGACACAGAATGTGCTACAGTATGTCAGTTTTACAGCCCTCAACACTGAGGAGAAATTGCACTGAACACAAGCCAGGATATCTTCATGCTGCCACACAGTGGACACATACTGCTACTGCAACAACAACTCCAATCCACCTAACTCACACGAATGTGACGACCAATGTGAATGGAATGTCTTTGTATCATTTTTATGTAAAATCTCTGCATTTGGACTACATGTTGGCCAAGAGTGTTATTGTAAAATCTTACTATATATTATTAAAAAATCCAAAAAATTGTATTTTCTTGGTGGAATGTTAAAGTCAGTGGAGTCTATAATTTGAGTGCACTTTGCTGCAGATTGGAATGGCTGTCTACCTTTTCTTTAAAACATAAAAGAGGTGCTGTTATTGCCAAGAATGTAAACCTGCCTCAGAGACTAAGCTACCGTCTTCTTAATCTGGGAAGCTCTGCTTTTTGTTGTTTATCGTCTTTCTTTGAAGTACATTTCAATGGACCGATAATAGGACCAATTTTGATGTCAGATAAAATATTGTTGATTTTGTGGTGCCTGTCTGAAGCGTGATGACAAAAACAACTATATTGCCAGCTAAGAAGGAATCATCTGAAATGACTTTGTGGACAGTTATAATTAAGATGGACTTTGAACAATGTTATATTTTTGTCATGTTTACCTGAATATCAGTGACTGTCATATAGCTAGTTATTGCTGTGGTGTTGTTTTCAGTATACAGTACTGTCTTGTGCCAGTGCACTGATAGATGATCTGTCCTCTTGCAGTACTGTGAATGTAGCAGAAAACAGTGAAATGCTGCTGCCCAATGAAGAGCTCATCTTCCTGAATAAATATGTTGACAGCAGAGAGCAGGAAACTGGCTAACGTCCCACTGATTCCTCTGCTAGTTTTAACTGTATTTATTAGTTTTTGAATGAGCTGGAGTTCTGAGACTGTCAGTAAAGACAAAATAATCAAAAGAATAATACCAAAACAGAAGTAATGAGGCTTTTCATTTGACAGCAGCATATAAAAAAACATTTTTCCCTGAGAATCTGTTTTGACGCAAGTCATATTTTGCTGTTTTTATCCTGCATGCTTCTTCCTCTGTGGCTCTATGCTCTGGCCAGATGTCACCGTTGCTGAGGCTTCTTTGCTTCTTTAATGTAGCACGCCAAGTTATCATTTATTTAGGAAACATGAAATTCCAGACAGAGGAAATCAGTAAATATTTCTGTTGCTTTGTGCCTGTGGAGAGATGAATTCAGACTTCGAGTGCCATATTGTTAACTGCTGGTTTGTCATTGAATGAGACTCCTGACATTGCTGGTATTTATTTTTCTGTATAAATTGCTAAAAAGCTGCCGGTCCTTCTTTGTCACTCCCTGCTTGACGAAGGATGTTTGTTGTTATTCTGTGAATGAATCTTTCAGACTGATGTCATGCTAGTCCCTGTGGTCCCCAGATAATTACCCAGTATTAAATGCAGCAAGTATCACTCTAATATGTGTTCTGGGTAAGAATTTCTGTGACTAATAACAATGATACAGAAAAAAACAAAGTTTTGTCTTGTCTTTCTGCTGCTGAAATTCAGTCACATTGGTCCTTGATGTTTCTTTAGTTTAATTTAAACTTGAGCAGGAGATATTTTCAGCTTTCAGCACCTTCTTTGATCTAAACATACAGTCTGTTTTTAAACCCATTACCACTAATGCTGGTAAACCCAAGTGAAAGACAACAATTTAGATGATTTTCATGTTTTCATTGAAGAAATACTCTCTGGGTTGGGACAATTCTGCAAATATTTGGTTATCTAAATCTTTTCCAAACCAATTAGTCCCTCAGAAAAACTCAAAGCAGTTTTTCTCTGTTCATGAGCATTTTTGACATTTTGGAGGTAAGGCCCATCCAACACTGAGGCAATATTGCTTTATAGCAGAACTTGTAGAGCTGAAATCTTTTTCACATCTAAAGCAGAATAGCCCATTAGAATACCACTAGAATAGCCCAAAGCATATTGTAACTGCTTGATGCAACTACTTTTTCATAATTTCCCAGCTCCATCCTTTCCAACAGAAAACAGTTTCACAGTGATTACAGCACAACATTGAAAATGAAAGATATCTCTAACCACATCCACTCCTAAAACAGACTCATCCAGACATTGGAATCGATTCTACAACTGCCACCACACACTCCTGCCATCCTTCATGTGACTGCGATCCAGTGACCACTGGCCGTCTATTATAGACATTATTAACAGTCTTGAATGAGCCTTGCAGTCAATGCCACATCTAATTACTCTCAGATATGAAGTCAGTCTGGGCCTCTGATTGCCCGGTTCCCAGTCTGTATGTCCTGTTCAATGGGAGGACATTGATCCGGCTATATCCAGCCTTTGAGTCGGCTCATATCTCATCCAGTGCTATGATACCGCTAAATGCTCTCATGTGGAAACTAACAATGAGCTGATGAACTGCAGGATGATGTGTTCATAACTTGGCCTATCGACCTTAGTCACGCACATAGCGGTGTACAGCTTTGATTATACAACTGCAATTCATCCATTTCCTGTAGCTGTCTGTTCTCCCAGCAAGGAAATACCAGGACCATCATAGATAAATAGACAATTAAATTCACCTTAATGGCCATTTTTGTGTCTTTAATCAACCTGAATTGGAAATGTTGAAGCACCCAAAAGACACACAAGCAGAGTATTCAGACTCCACACAGAAAGGATCAGGGCCTGAAAGTAAACAAAGGACTTTCTTGCGATTAGGTGACACACAAGGCAATGTTCCTGCATGCAATAAAATCAATTTTGAAATGTCCAGATTTGTGTCTTTACCTTGATGGTGGTCGATACCGGATAGACAAAAAGAAAAGCGCGAGCCATGTCGTAAACCTGACATACTAACGTAATATCCACTTTGAAATATTACTCTCCCTATATCCCTCCACCACCACTTTTCCTCCAAAGCCTATACACGATTGCGCCTTGAAGTGTGTGTGGTCATTGCCTACTAGAGCACTGAACGTCTCCTTTAGCCCAGTGATTGATACCTCCCATTCAGCTATAGAAAAGCCCTCCTAGCAGCACAGCCATTTAGCCAGAAGCCTGAGTGATATTGATCTGAAAAGTCTGAAATGAGGGAAATTGAATAGCATGGCAGCTAATTACATAGTAATGAAGGCAGGAGGGAAATAACCTCACACATTGTTAGCACTCTCACACTGTAACCTTGATTGCAAGGAAAGGGAAGATTTGGGGCCTGATAGCTGAGCATTTGCCCCTTCAGCAGATGGTTCAGGTCTATAGTCCTGTGCAATTAGAAAGAAATTGCTATGCACACCTCTCTGATAGGCTATAGAGAAGGCTATTTGTGCCAAAGATATTGGCAGTAAGGCCTTTTAGTAGCTATAGATATACATTAATGGTTATCATGGATGGAGAAAAGGATTTGGCTCAAAGAGTAACTACATGCAGTATTGATTTGTTTGAGCAGCAGATCACTCTTAGATTTCTTCTTGTAAAACTAATGAACAGATTATTGATTTGATGTCCACTCATCAAAAACTGGGACCAGAGCCAAGTTCTGCTATGATTTGACATCTGCTCATCTTTTTGAACCCACCATGACACTTTCATCTGCAATGCTGTCCCCTTGTGGTGCACTGACTGCAAGCATCTGGAGCTCTTAACCTCATGCCAAAGTGGGGTCATGGCTGTTATTTTCCACTTGGTGGCAATGTTGAGCTGTTAAATGGACCGTGTTCGACGAGGAAGGACTCCTACCAGGAAGGTGGGAACACTGCCAGTGATGTGGCAAAAAACAGAGCCCTTGTCAGGGTTTATGGTGAATCACAATGCAGGATCACAATGCAGATAACAGCACTACATTTCTCTGTCGTTTATATGTTACTTCCCATAAAAATCAAACCTATACATATGCAGGACTAGATACACACTGTAAATCAAATGAAATGTTGCTCCATGCGTATTTTTCATAAACTGACAGTTCTCTTACAAGCTCTCTTTCGCCTACACACTCACACAAACATACACAGACAAGCTGAGGAAACGACCATCCAAAATGATTGCAGCTACAACACTGTGCATGCAGATTCTCAGTTGTGTTAGGTTTGGGTTTCATCTGTGCTTTTTGTCTTGAGAACAAGAAAAAACATTATACTTAAAAAGAAAGATAATTGTACCGAATCAACATTCACAGACACCTCTGAGTCAAAGTAATCATTATAATAATAAATAAATAAAATTGATGGCAAGTAAAACAAGTCAAACTGATTCTTGTGAAAGTTCCTTTTAGCACTCAGACTCTGCTTATCTGGCTTTGTCTACATTTAAGAAGCAGCTGGGCAAACAGTCTTTTGCAAAGTCGAAGTAGCTCTATGAGACGGCTGCGGCCTTAATTGCATTAAGCTCATTGCTGACTCTGGTGAAGCACTCAGCACTGTAGGGGATTGGAATCCTCATTAGAGTGGAATCGGTTATGATGAATATTACTTTAAGAAAATTTAACTTGTGCCAAAGAAACCCAGTGGGATGTGACCTAGACGTGTTACCTTTCTTGTGTAACATTAAAAAAATCAAAGAAGCACTGCAGTTTCAACACTCTGAGGCTTTTTAATGACCTCCTGAATTAAAGAAAACAAGATACAATAACCAAGGTTATGTGTTATACTTTTCTAAATGCCTTGTAAAATCAGTCTCTGAAGTCTTGAGAGGAAGGAGACAACACAAGCAGAGGCACTTTCTGAAGTTCAGGCGCAGACAGAAAGCATACTGGGGTCTTCAGCCTCATTGTTACTAATAAATATGACCCTGCCTAAGAATATAAAGATGTTCAGAATGAGATACCTGCCGACCCTTCACCTGTTCTTTCAGTCTGCATCCTCAATCCTCTCTCCTCCTGCCTAGGCAAGTCTCATTTTAGCCATCACTAATACCAAATCAAGTTACTGCAGCCTGGGGGATTGACACAAAATCAATGGCATCACATCTGCAGCAGGGACAGCTCGCATATTTAATATTCCTGAAGTTGTAGGATAGGGGGAGGAATCTAAGGAGAGGAAGGGAAGTAAACCTCAGCAGCAGGCAAATGTGTGTTTTGACTGATGGACCCATAGATTGTATCTTGTGACCCGGACATCAACGATAGCTGTGCAACTCAGACTTATCTACAGTACAACCTTCAAAGCCAGGTCACCGCTGTTGTAAGGAGTTCCCTCCCTGGAAAAAAGAAAGACAAACTTGTCCCTGTGGTTGCTTTATAGTCACTTTCATTCCCTTGTTTTTTTAAAAGATTAAAACCAGCTTTTGCTGCATATTACATTCCAGCTTTGAGGTATTCATGAAAGCACAGACATGATAGGCTATAAAAGTGTGCATGCATAAATGACTGCAATACAGAGCTTTCTCTAAATGCAGGCTATCATCTCTCTGAAAGGTGAGTTATAAGCTCAAGGACCTGGGATTAAACACCTCACTGTGCATGCGGATCCTTGACTTCCTGACAGGCAGACCCCCAGGCGGTGCAGATAGGCGGACACACCTCTTCTACCCTCATCCTTAACACCGGAGCACCCCAGGGCTGTGTTTTGAGCCCCCTGCTGTACTCCCTGTGCACACATGACCGTGTAGCCACTTTTGACTCCAACACCATCATCAAGTTTGCTGACGACACAGCTGTGGCGGGCCTGATAACAGATAACAATGAAAAGGCCTACCTGAAGGAAGTAGAGGACCTGACCCGCTGGTGTCAGGACAACAACCTACTCCTGAATATCAGCAAGACTAAGGAGCTGATAGTGGACTTTGGGAAAAAGCAGGGAAGGAACTACACCCCCATTAATATCAACGTGTTCCCAGTGGAGAGGGTGAAGAGCTTCAAATACCTTGGTGTCCACCTCACAGAGGGCGTGACCTGGGCACTGCATACTGACTCAGTGGTAAGAAAGGCAAGGCAGGGACTGCCTCACCTCAGGTGCTTGAGGAAATTCTGGGTATCTCCTCAAATACTGAGGAATTTCTACTCCTGCACCACTGAGAGCGTCCTGACGGGGAACATCACTGCCTGGTATAGAAACAGTACCGAACAGGACTGCAAGGCCCTGCAAAGAGGGGTTCATTCAGCTGAACATACTATAGGCAATGCTCTACCCTGCCTAAAGGATATTTACACCAGGTGCTGCAAGAATAAGGCTAGAAGAATCCTTAAGGATCCCAACCAACGGCATTTTCTCCCTGCTGCAGTCAGAAAAGGTACCAGGTACACCAGGCCAGCACTGAGAGGCTCAGGAAGAGCTTCTACCCTCAGGCCACTAGGATCCTAAATGAGGTCACTGCCTAAGACTGCCCCATCCCCCCCACTCCTCCCCATATCTGCAATCATACACATACATTTATTACTATTCCTACTTTATTTAAACTCTTTTTAATACATAAATTGAAGGAACTGGTAGGATTACAATTCACTGTGAATATACCTTATATGATTACATATGACAAATAAACTCGATTGATTGATTGATTGATTGATTTTATCACTGAATGCATCAAAGAGCCTGCTTTCAAGGCAAGGCAAGACAAGTTTATTTATATAGCACATTTCAGCAACAAGGCAGTTGTAGGTGCTTTACATAAAACATTAAAAGCATTGACACAAAGTGCAAAAGAAACACACAATAAAAGAACATTTAAATACTATTTAAAACATTTAAAAAAAAAGTCTTCAGTCTTGATTTAAAAAGGAGTTGCAGCAGACCAGCAGTTTTCTGGGGATTTGTTCCAGATATGTGGTGTCCAGAACACCTCAATAATGATTTTTAGCCTTTTGTAGCTTTATGTCCTTCATTCATTCATTCATTTGGAGATGGAGGACATGAGTTAGTTTTTAAGCATTTTTCTATCCTTGGAACCTTTTGAGTGCCTTTACACAGCACACCAAGAACACACCAAGAACAATATCTGAGAGGATTGTTGTTTTTTCAGTAATAGAAGGATCCACATATAGTATATATATATAGTATAGGAGGGCTTTGCTACCCAAGAAGAACGCAATATGTAAAATCTTGGTCTTGGCTAAAAAATGAATGGCAAATGAATAATTCTGGGGCCGTTCTGACCATCCCTTGACCATCCCTTTGGTATTCATTAGGCAAAAATGTGGTGTAGATTGTTCAATTCCAGATTTAAATGATTCATGGTGGGTCAAGCTCCAACATGTGAAATCCAATACAAATGTGTAACCATCTCAGATCAGCCACTACTACCCTACCTACTCCTGTGGCCAATTCCAACGATTTAATTCAATGTATCCCAGGGGAAACTAAATTGTATCCTGGATTATTAGATGCAAGAATTTGATAGATAGATAGATAGATAGATAGATAGATAGATAGATATATAGATATATAGATAGATAGATAGATAGATAGATAGATAGATAGATAGATAGATAGATAGATAGATAGATAGATACAAGTACAACAAGCACATAAACACAGTGCCTATAATGAAGCAGGTAGCCTTTTGGGCTTGGATAGCCCAGGGAGCTCCCCAGGTATGATGAGGCCAGAAAGACTGCAGCTGCTGTGGTTGTGGAAGCAACCTGCTTGGTTGGTGGAAAAGTTTGGGGTGCCACAGAGAGACATTTTGTTGGTTTCAAAGATGTTCTGGCAAACCATCAGACAGCTGAGAAAGTAAAGGCAACTGCAGACCTCAACTGGGGATATAGTCAGGCAGTGGAAGGAGCACTTTGAAGACTCACACACACTCTGTGGAGGAGGCAGAACAAGAGGCCTTGGTAGAAACTTTGCCCATCTCTCTGGTAGAGATCATTGAAGTAGTTAAAATCTCAGCAGTGGCAAGCAGACAGCAGTGGATGAGATCTGGACATTGTTGGGCTTTCTTGGTTGACATGCCTTTCCAGTTTGCATGGTCATGGACACTTCCTATTGTGAGTGAAAATGAGCTTCCTATGCAGGGTGTTTGGGATCACAAGGATGTTTGAATAGAGCTGCTGCCAGCTGAGGGGGTTCAGGAAAATTCCTGTGGAAATATGGTCAGGCATGTCCAATTGGGAGGAGACCCTGCAGCAGACCTGGAGCACAATGGAGGGATTACATATCCTGTCTGGCTTGGGAACCCTTTATGATCCCTAAGGAAGAACTGGAAGACACGGTATTTTGGGCTACTTTACTTCGTCTGCTGCCACCATGACCTGCTCCTGAATAAGCAGAAGAAAATGGATGGATAGATGTGTACTCAGTCACCCCTCCAGTAACAATAAGTACTTGGAAATAATTGTCTTCTTCAGTACCTCCTGTGCAAAGGTGGTTGCCAATTTTTCTGCTACTTGAAGTCTTTTTTTTTCTCTTTTTATTGTCTTTTTTGTCCTGGAGGCAAGGCATTTCCTTCCTCATGCCTTGAAGGAAAACACAGCTTTTCTGCCCAAAATAGTTGCTTTGTCTGTGCCTGCTCAGTTGCATAACTCGCCTTGACGGTGGGCACAGAATGGCAAAGCAGTGGAACTAATATACATATCATAATGCCTCAATTTTGAGTAGAGAGCACTCATAAGTTATTCACAGATTTCCTCTCTTTCTCCAGTTTTTCCCCTCTGATCAAATCAAGCTCATGACAAATATAATCATAGATGACGAGTGACAAGACAGGGATGGAGAGAGAAGTAAAAAGAAATGGAGGGGCAACTGGGGATATTAGGACAGAACATCACCGGAGGCCAATTATGCAAGGGTTATGAGGCACTTGGAGGCACACAAAACCTCTGCTAAAGACGTTCATATTGTCAATGTGGTCAGAGGAGGATGCTAAGGTTTTACAAGCCCATAAGACAGGATTACTCACCAAAACCTTTCAGGTTTTTTACGAGAAAATGCCTGGGAGGCATGTAAAACCTACCTTTATTAAAGACCACTTAAGCTGCCTTTATAATGCCTAACAGCACTTGCTGATGGATAAGCATAAACTTGCTTCATGCTGGTTTATGAGGTTTATGGTTTATGAATAGAAATTAATGGCTTTGGAAACTACAAGGAAACATGTGACTGTTCCTGCAAGTAAGAATGATGCTTTAGAAGTTAGATAGATATATTGGAAAGTTCATAGCTATTGGCTGCTTTGGGGCTAATTTGCCCAACATGTTGGACACTCATCAGTTTTTCTTACAGGAAGCATTCTTATTTAGTCCGTTGGGGGCTGGAGCATATCCCAGCATGCAGCAGTGGACAAGTAAACACCTTGCAGGGGTTGGCAATCTTTCACAGGGCAAACATACAGTAGATAATCCTTTAACCTCACATTCACACCTCAGGGCAATTTATCATTTCCAAACCACCTGATTTAAACATCTCTTCAAAGCGTGAAGGGTTAGACCAGACATTCAGAAGACTTCACCTTTTATTCTCCATCCACCTCAAAGGCCTTTCTTCCTCTGCAACTTCTGAACATGACTTAGAGGGACAGAAAGCGAAAGGATATACATTTCATTTATTATGGTTATATAATTCTTCAGAGAGGTATTAGCCTGTCCCCAGGCTCACTGGGGCTTTAAACTCAGACAAGGGATCCCTGACCTGGGGTGGTGATTCCTCTCAGGGACCCTGTCCTCCCAGGCATGAAAGCTGAATGTACAGTGCTGTATGTGACTGCGCAGCCAGCCAAGCCCAGTGGCCTTGTAGCTGGCATTTCTCTCTCTCCTTCTGCCTCTCTATCCATTTTCCTTTTGCTCTCTTCCTACTCTCACAGCCTCGGTTTTAATTGCTTTGAAGCTGAGCGCTCACCTCAGGGAGCTCAACAGGATGTTTTACAGAGCTTTGGGGAGACTGACTATTAATAAATAATACCTCCCCTGTCCTCTTTCTTCACCTCCTTCTCTACACTACAGTGGGATAGAGAGGAGCATGGCAGAGAGGTAACAACAGCTTTTGGTAACCTACGTTACTTTTCTGTAATTTAAAAAAATAAAAGGCAGCCATTTAATTGTACAAAAAAAATAATTTAAAAAGTGAAACGAATGAAAGCAGTTTCATTTTATTGATCATTTGTGATTTGACTGACACATCAAATTTGTACTTTTTATAGTGTAGCTGAGCTCCAGTTCATGTGGTATTATTACCTGCTGCCACCTTTGTAGAGAAGTCAGCTATCATGCATTGGCATTGAAATGCACATAATAATTAAATCCACCCTCATCAGGTGTAATATTTCAAAGGACTGTGCCCTGCGTATTGCATATCAAAAAGTTGAGTAGTGTTTGTTCACCTTGCGCTGCCAGTTAATAGATTCTGCGCTGTAAGGGAGAAAGTTATAATCATGTCAGCTTGATTAAACCATTATCAAAACACTATGTCTAATTATCATTCCAAAGGAAATTGGCATCACCTCTTGGAAAAAAAGCCCTTCCATAGATATTTGTATCCCTTGTCCTCTTTTTTCTTACTCACTAACTAACAGTGGCTTTCTTACTATACAGAACTTTGACTATTTGTTTTGTTGTTGAGCTGCAGGGCAGGACTTTACACTCAGGTTTATAAGTGTGTTATGTGTCTCTAAAGCTTTCATAGCTGTATTGACTTTATAACTGAACTAAATGCTGAGGAAACAATGTTTCCCAAAAGCCTGCCCATCCATACTTTCATTCAGTTCTACCCAAAGGATAAGACTTTATCTAAACCTTAAAGGAAAAATCCACCGTAACAGTGTAACAGCTTTTGTTGATTTCATTTTTTTCCAGCACAAATGAATGTCAGTACTTTAAAAGACAAATGTTTGCACCAGAAAATGTCATTTCAATTTAGAAAACATCTGAAGCATCTGGATTTGTATTTCAAACATATCAAAAGTAATCTTAATGTATTTGCAGATTTTTGGAAAAACTGCAAATACAGTTTGTTAACCTTTAAGTTCAAAGTTCAAGTTTATTTTTGAATAGCACAATATCATCAACAATTCAAAGCAAATCCAAAGAACAGTAGAAAATAAAATTAAAGGAGCAGTGTGTAGGATTTAGTGGCATCTAACGGTCTCTCCCCTCCCCCTCCCCTTCCAAGCATGTACGAGAATCTGCGGTGGTCGCAAAAAAACGTGAAAGGCCCTCTCTAGAGCCAGTGTTTGGTTTGTTCGTTTCTGGGCTACTGTAGAAACATGGCGGTGCAACATGGCTCCATGGCAGAGGACCCGCTCCCTCTGTGGATATAAAGGGCTCATTCTAAGGTAACGAAAACACAATGATTCTTATTTTCATGGGATTATACACTAATTAAAATATACTTATGAATATTATATTCCATTTCTGCCAAGTCTGTTCCGCTAGATGCCACTAACTTCTACACACTGCACCTTTAAAGCATAAATAAAGACAGACAGCATGCATGAACCCCCCCCCCCCCCCCCCCCCCCCCCCCCCCCCCCCCCCCCCACACACACACACACACACTAACAAACAAAACGTACCTAACAAAATAACAAACATAACTAATAAAGAACTCAATAACTAAAAGTTATTGATAAGTGAGCAGTTAAAATGAAATGTATTTAGCTCATTTGCATTGTTGCAGTGCAGGGCCGGCAGATATGTACTGATTTTGTACTGACAGTGAGAGGTGTAGCAGGGGTCAATGCATCCACTTGCATCACCAGTCATTTTGAAGAAATGACTGGTGACAATATTACAAACTCACAATAAGTATGAGAGGGATTTAAGGATTAAAAAAAAAAACATTCAGCAAGAGACTTTGATTAACTATCTGCCATTTATACCTTATGTGGGTATATGGGATTTGCTTCTTTAATGAAGACTTATCTACACTACAGGAGCCCACCTTGAATGTACAGACCTGTTCCCCTGCTCCAGTTCCACTCCCCAGGCTATGTGACTAATTAGATGCTGTAATGCATCATGATGGAAGGGGGAGATATTGAAGTTTAAAAAGGAAGAGGGGCTGTGAGATTGATCTGGTCCTAAATGATAGAGGAATTGATCACGCCTGTATGTGGAGGAGGGAGAAAAGCGATAGCGTTCCCTAATGAGGAAGAATAGCCATTAGTGACAGAATTAACAGATATGTGGGCAATCTCTCACGCTGATTAAAAAGGCTTATGAGGGCAGTGACGCATTTGTCCTCCACATTCAGCAGGAGCAAGAAGGGGAGGGAAGAATAGAGAGGACAGTGATGAAGCCAGCAGTCAGCTCTCTGATTTGATACCACGGCTGATGTGAAAAAGCGTATTAGCTACCTGCTTTAGTTGTAATGGAAATAAGTAATGATTTCTGGGCTGGGAATGCAGACAATGCAGAATCTCTGTGGCAGTCCATTTTACCATACAAATGCAAAAAGCAGAAAAGTTACCAAGCAAATTTTTTTTACTATGGTTCCTCTTTGACAAAGAAAATCTTATGTGAGTTAACCTCATAACCTCATATTAGAGCTGCAAGCCTTCAGGCCCCTTTTCACTGACTCAGACAAAAGTTGACAAAAGTGGTGAAATATCTGGTCAGATGATACTCTAAGACTGTCCCCTAACAGTCCACGGGCTGCGTTAAAATTAAATTCAGAAATTCCACAATATGACTGTTACAACTCATGCTGACAAATCCACCAATATGACATGATGCAGAATTCACTGGCAAGGTAGCGTAATGCTACTGCTTAAACACATGTTTACCTCAAACTCACATTTCATCACTTCTCATCTTTTGAGGTTTTTTTCTCAATGCATAGAAGTACCAGCCCTGCAGCCAAAGCTTGTTGGTCGTTTTCTTACATTTTCAAAAAACATAAGACCATCGTTGATGGATGACGCAAGCTGATGACACATCTCTGCTTGTACGTGTCTTTTTTTCTGTTTACATTGCAGCCCTACAATAGATCTAGCATTTATCACACCATCTGTCCTTGCTTAAAATTTCATTTTGTATAGTCTGTTTGTGTAGACATAACTTGCAACCAAGACATTATTAGACACATTTTGCAGTGTGACAAAAATAATTTGTAAGATTGTTATTATTTCACAGTGTAGAGGTGCTTTAAGACAATTTGTTTAGGTTTCAATGGAGACATTAAGTCGCATGGCCGTCTAAGGGCTCGGTCAAACCAGCACTTATATCAGTGAAATCAATTCATGTCAATGGAAATGAATCAATGGATTTGCTCAACCATTGTTTGGCTTTGTGGTGCAGCATTCACAAAGGTTAATGGAACTCTTCCACAAATAACGTGATCACGTCCTGCTTCAAAGTTAGTGTTTTGAAATGTATCTTGCCTGACAACCCACCAGAACCACACACTTCTCTGGGCTCAGTAATGTGTGAAAGGGTCGTTGTCAGGACACTGTTTTCACATATATACACATTTACACACACACACACACACACACTGAGCCCTGTGATCCCTGTGCCCTTTCTCTCTATGACAACTTGCAGCATCCTGCTCTCAGCTCTCCGTGTTGTTAAGTGTGATGTGTTTGTGGAGAATCAACTTCCATCTTCCTGTCCCTCCGCCTCTATGTTTACTAGTGTTTACTTGTGTGTTTACTTCTTTAACAGGGTCAAATAATTGCAGATTGTGGACACCATGGTTCACTACACTGAACCATGGTGCGTTATTTTGTACAGCAGACAGTTTGAATTTACCTCTTTCATTGTTCCGGGCTCTGAGGCCTCCACCCTGAGCTCCCCGTGTTAATGAGATTGATGTATCAGATACGACCACACACACATACACACACGCACAAAGGAAAATCAATGGTCTGTTGTTAGCATTTATATGGCTTTTTCTTGAATATCGCTGGCTAAGAGGAAGCCTGCAAGCAGTAGAAACAAAATAAAAAAGCAGAGGTTGTTAGCTGTAGCAGGTGATAAACAGTGATGAAACAGACTTAGCAATGTTGTCCACTTAACGAAGCCCATTAAACACCACTCCAGACTAAATGGTTAGTGTTTTAACACAGATTCATGGCATTCATAAATGTTTAGTGTCACTTCCAACCGATCACAAGCCAGGGTAATTTCAGGATTTATGCATTGTTTATTTATGAGCAAATATTTTCTGTGACAAATATAGATGCAAATCTTGTGCTTCTTTTGGGGCCTTAATCTATAGGAATAAGACATGATGTTGAGTCCTGATTTACCATCTTAAATATTTAAATTGCCAATGTGAATCCTGCTAATAGGCTGAGAAACGTACTGGATTGTAGGCCAAATTTAGATCACAAGTAGATTTCAGTGTGTGTATCAAATTCTTGTTCTCTCTCTGTCTGTATCCATTTCCCTTTCTTCTCTACCTCTCTGTGAAACAGCGAGATCTTAATACCCTGATGGAAATCTGGATGAAGCGAGAGTGAGAAAGAAAAAGAGAGAGAGAGCGAAGGGGTGAGGGGGGAGTGAGAAGA
Organism: Scomberomorus guttatus; assembly: GCA_038419695.1. Taxonomy (NCBI): domain Eukaryota; kingdom Metazoa; phylum Chordata; class Actinopteri; order Scombriformes; family Scombridae; genus Scomberomorus; species Scomberomorus guttatus. The sequence continues at coordinate 32,904 of CM076467.1, read as the reverse complement.
CTGAGCATAAAAGTGAAACATAATCCATAACTATTGGTGCTAATCTTTTGATTTGGGCAAATTTCCTTCTGCAGCTCAATCAAAAGGTCTATTTGCATTTTTTTTAAACAGATGAGGTTTTAATTTTCACAGTTCTGTGGATTACCTCAATTCAAAGCTCCCTGTCAGAAATGGAAAGATCTTTATCTTTCCCTTCTCGTCTCTCCTCATCTCACCTCCTCTCCTCTCTCTTGTTGTTGTTTGTGCTTGTGGACTAGAAGAACTGGGGAAAATTAATATACAGAGGCTGGTCTGCTTTGTCTTACGCAGGGTCCTCTCACACTAAATTATATTTGGACGGATTAGCTTTCTGTTCAATTGGATATGCAAATCTTACACTGCATTTTCTTCACACGCCGGTGGAAAAAGGAAAGGAGAAAGAGAGCAGACTAGGAGGATTTTACTCCATCCTTTCCAATAAGTACAGTGCCAGAAAGCAAAGAGGTCAGACCCCCGATAATTGAAGTTTCTGTGTTATTTTTTTTATTCTTCTGCATTGGGACACTTTTATCATGCCGGCGTCAGTTTTGGCGTGACGCTCCAACATAACAGACATTATTCCTCGGAGGATTTTCTCTCTTGTAAACAACAGATTCGGCTTAAAAGACAGGCAGAGTCCCATGTTGCTCGGGACTGAGGGACAGGTGGAGACTGGGGAGGCAGCGGCAGCCGAAAAGCAATTAACATTCACAAATAGCGTCAGGGAAGCTATCCACTGAGGTTACACAGGCGCTGAATGTCACCTACTGCCTGGGCCCAATTCCTTCATTAAACCCTCCCATAAGGGCAGACACACTTAAATACATATTTGCATACAAATGCAGTGATTAACCCTCTAAGTGCATTAGCTCTGCCTGCTTCTCAGTGCATCAGTGCTAATATTTCACTCACCGTTTGTCTATCTGTACTTGAAATGAGGTGGAATAATGATCCTTTATTGACTTTGTTGAATTGACTTCCATTGGTTTCCTCTGGCTGTTTTATTTATGGATTTCTGAAAGACATTCTTCCTTTTCTGCACCAATAAATCATACTGAAGCTTCAGTTTGCATATGACTTTATGGCAGTGTGCTCTGTTTGATTTAAGAAACACATTTACATATTGCATCCCATAAAGAAATAAAGCAGTGAGGCAAAAAAAGAAAGTTAAATGTTCCCAGGGAGAAAAATGTGTCATTATTGTGCATACAGTAATAGGATACACTATTTAAGTATATATGAAGAACAGAGACAAGCTATACTCCAACAGGATTGATTGTATGGAGAATGAAAAAAATGGCAGGATAGCTTCCTTCAAATAAAGCGAGAGTGTGTATCCAAAGCATTTGTTATTGCTTTGTAAGCTTTGTTCTATTTACAGCAGATGAACAGTGACATACAAGGGAAAGCCACTGAATATGCCAAAGGGCTGATATGTTCCTATACTGCCGCTGAGGTTAGTGTGTAGATAGCGGAGAGAGGCAGAGAGGAAGAACAAACACAGAAAAAGAGGACAGAATGATTGTGTTCGGTGGCGAGAGTCTTGATCCATTTCTTTTTCTTTTTGAGTCACCCTTTGAAGGCGCGTGTCATGACCTTAGAGGACACCTCGAGGCTACAACAGACAATTTCCCGTGGAGTCAACTATAACAACAAGAAAAACAGAAAATGTAGCAGAACCCGGCCACTCTAGTTATTTCTTCTTTCTTTTTCTATCCTGCTCCTCTCCATTCCTCTTCCCCCTACTCGCCACTGTCAGTAAGTTACATACTGTTGCATGAAGATGGAAAACAAGTATTAAATAAGAGACATCTGGAATTAGAGTGTTTTTCATTCTTTGTGTTTCCATCCCTCCCTGACTATCTCTCTCCTCCTCCTCCTCCCCCCATCCCTTCTTCTCCATCTCGTTCTCCCTCCTCTGTCCATTGGCAGCGCACACAGCCGTGAGCAGAGCTAATTAAATGCTTCTAAGTGAGTCGCCTCGCCTCGCCTGCCATTCCAGCCTCGGCAAAAGGTCATCCTACTCACAGGCATGAGGCAGACATTTCTCATGACTGTTTTCCTTTTGAGAAATTTAGCAGATTGTTAATTATCAGATTACAAGTTTGCCTTTTTAAAGGCCAGCATGCCGCCTCGAGTCGGATGGCTGGAAAAAGAGGGATGGAGACAGAGAAGAGGAAGAAAGAAGAGAGAAGAGGGGGGTATAAGCAATGAAGATGGCTGAGGGGATCCATCTTTTTTCCTCATTTCTCGAGTTGAGTCAGGACTATGATTTGAGATCAGACAGAGAGAGAGATTGAGATAAGCAGAAGAGAGAGGCTCTCTGTCTGATACTAACCCCTGTGCTCTGCCAGGGGCTCCCATCAGCCCCTAGCAGGTGCTCCCTCCACCTCTCTTTCACTCCTTCCAAATTCAAATATAGACTGTTATAAGAACCAAAGCTGGAAACAGACCCGGCCTCTGGAGATGACTGTATACTGACCACAAGTGAAATCACTGCTCGTAGAAAAACACCAAGAACACTTGTTCACTTCTTCTTCACTTTCCATCACTTAGCCCAATCCCTCCTGCTGTGTTGAAAGAGACACACGCCCACAGTGAAATCAGTCAGGTGACATTTTGCATCCTGCTAGTGGAGACAGGAACCTATGGGAGGGAAACAGTGAAATGTATGTTGAAGCGGTGTTATTGTACAATGATCTATTGTACAATAATCATCAAAGGGGTGGGGGTTAAACATGTCATTGTTGGTGAAACATGAATAATTGCTGTGAGGCTTGTTAGTGTGTTTTGTACATACGTGTGTGTGTGTATTGACTCTAGTGATAGCCTATTTGATGTATTGCTTCAGTTTGAAAAAAAAACCTGCACTCTGTGACTCCACACATAACCACACAGTAAGCATCCGTCTTTGTAGTGGAAATGTCCCCTTCATAACTACCATCTGTTTCACTACATAGATACAGATGAGCCACAAGGCACCTTAAACCTTCCCACTACCTACCCAACTGCTCATGTTTAACAGGGTTTTTTAGGCTGAACCCTGTTGCCTCTGGATCCACTGCTTTTCATGGCCATCAATCTATAAATTGATATGGTGCGTTAATGAGCCAATAATTAGGTGGTGAATCAGCAGTGGCAATGGGTAAAGACAAGTCATTGATGAAAGATCTGTGTTTTACAGCCCTTGGCCAAAAAAGAAAGAAAACAATAAACACTATATGTAGGACTTGCATAAGAACAAATTTGGCCCAGTCAGACCTTACAAGACAAGTCTACCGCCACGCAAGCTGTTCTATGAGGCACAGTGGGGCTTAGAGCTAAATGCTAACATGCACACTATAGTGTTTACCATGTTAACCATCTTAATTTTGTGTGTTAGCATGCTAACATTTGCTAGTTAGCAGTAAACACAAAGTACAGGGGAGTGTTTTTGGTCTTGGATAAATTGGAATGTTGACCTGATGTATGGAGGACCGAAACTGCCAACATCAAAAATAAAGAAATAAAGAAATAAATGACTCAATAAATAAATGAATATGCCATTAAATGCACCAACAATATTATAAATAAATGTAGGCATTAGTTAATTGATGAAATGTGACATAAATTGATTTGAATTTTTAATTAGCTCTTGTATTTATGTACCTTTGTATTAATTCCCCTATTTATTTACTTTCCCAATTAATTTTCCATTTTATTTATTCATTTATTCATTTTAAAATTTATCTATTTATTTATTGTTTTCTCTTTGCATTTTTCCTCCTATTGATTTCCCCAAAGTAATTTATATCTGTATTTTTATTTTACATTTCTTTATGCATTTCTGCTTTATTATGCAAATAAGGGGGTTGTCATTCAAAGTGTGTAATGGGGGTCGACTTTTCACCTGTTGGTTGATCAACATCAAAGTGCATAGATCGACTATACATGCCTTACTCCCACACCAGTGGCCAGGCTCACTACAGAAATGGTTACCTCCAGTCAGAAGATCGCTAGAGAACTAGTGTAGTTTAGCTAATCTAGCTGAAAATATTACTGTCAGGCAGGATTATTTAACTTTTCTGTGTGGTCGCTCTGACATTGTGTTTCAATTAGCCGCATACACAGACACAGAGGTTGACCCTTTTGTTTTCAATAATTAGGAGGAAGTGGTTCATTGCCTGAACATGTTGCGTACCACACAAATACTACTGGGACAGTTGGACGCTCTCCTCATATGCTGCCTGCGGAAGCCCTGGAAAGTTTTTTGCTTGTGGGTTTGTCTATCAGCGACATTGCAAAGCTTTTTGGGGTTGGTGAAAGAACAATTTACCGTCAGATGGCAGAGTATGGCATAAGGTGAGTTTACATGTGAGGTCTCGGGGTGGGTTTCTTTTGCGGTAAGTTACAGGATTTTATGTGTTTGTCATGTATTTGTCTGTATTTTTCTTGGTTATCGACGCCTCCACACTTTCTTAGTTTATCTTAAGTTTAAGATATGTTATTAATTAGGAAGGGATTCTGCTCATTTGGCATATTAATTACATAACTTGCAATTAATTTAATATAGTTTCAGCTGTCAGAGTTGCTTCGGACTCTGCTGTGTTTCAGTAGATGATTGTAGTAAAAACGCTGATTACCTGGATGTAATACTCAAAGTGAAGCTATTTTGCTGAATCGTAGAGCAGACAAATCTCTCAGTAGACTGAATAGACTGTAATGACCAAACCGAATGGATGTTTTAAGTCATATCAGACGAGTAATGAATGTTTGTTGCCAGGGGCGGAGCTAGACTCTCAGCACAGACGGGGGCGGAGCATTCTCCAGGAGCACTTCTGATAAAGTCATTTAAAAATTCATAACTGTAAAATAGCTGATATATCCTAACCTGTCCTATCCTATCCTAGCCATAAACACAAACTGTC